>JAWWEU010000125.1:962772-1033803 GCA_035583155.1 Acropternis orthonyx
TGGAAAAGCAGATGGGAGAGCCCAGGGGTGACCTCTCCCTCCCCTCTCTGATAAGTGCAAGATGTTCTTTGGCAATTAAATGTGATGAAAACCAGTGTTATCTCACACTGGGTCAGCCATCTCCCCCACTCTTCCATAGGGTGTATGGCTGGTTTAAACACTGTTTAAAAAAAATTCCTATGCTTCCTGAACCTCCACAACTCCGGTCAACTCCACAAGACCAGTCAACTGCAAGTTCAAGGTTTGTTGGGAATATGACCTTTAGAGAGTCAAGGAAGAAGACGTCCTGTTAATAATAGGTACTGTGGTCTTAATTTCTTCCTACTGATTTCTCTCAGATATACAGGAAAAATGCCTCTTATTTTATAAATAGTAATTTCTTTGTCAGCCTTCAGCTATGAAAAAAATGGAAGCTTTTTTCATGCAAGTTACTTGTATATTTAGGGAGATTGATGTATCTGTTTATCCTGAGACTGACACCAGCCTGAGGTAAAGCATTAAAAGGTCTAAAACAAATTAATCGTTTTTGCTCAGACTGACTCTCATCACTTAAGCACCCCTGCTCTCAGCTGTGCCATTTGTAAGGAGTGGCAGGATACAAAGAGAAAGTGCCATTTGCTTTATGTGGAAACTTTGCTGCTCTTGGGATCAGCTCGAGTGAAGGTGGAAAATGTGATACTGAGATTTTCCGAGCCCAGTGCACGCTGGGCTGGCCCAGGTGGCACCGTGCAGCACCACACCGTGCCAGACTGTGTGGGGCCTCCTCCTGGCTGCTGGCAGTGGGAGGGAGGCTGGGGCAGAGCTGGTTCCTGCTCCCTGGTGTGCACACACACCAGTGCCTTTTGTCTGGGGTAAGTGATGGAGGTAGGACAGAGCTGGGAGCTGGTGAGGACCTGCAGAAGTGCTTAACAGTCACACGTTACACCCTTAGGGGGGAAAAGGAGTTTTTGTATGAATTGTTTCTCTGCTATATTAGAAATCCAGCATTACTCACCAAGCCAATTAGTAATTTGCCAGAAAGCCCCAGAATTACTTCTGGGGACTTAGTGTCTTCATGTCCCTTACACAGGACAAGGCCTTGGCAAAGCTGGGACCAGCATCTCCCTTCCTGATACCCCAAGTCTTTGGGGCTTTTGCTGTGCTTGGGAGAGATTTCTACACAGCAATCCCTTTATTTGTATTTTATTTGGGCTGGGTTTTTATCAAAATCATTTCAAACATGCAAGCTGCTCTGAAACTTAGTACAGCAAGTTTACGACGTCACCCTTCCCCCAAAAATGTGTTTCCCTCAGTTTAGAACATATTCCCTTATGGATTCTCATGTGAGAAAGCTTCTAGCATGCAGAGAAATTGATAAGCTTTCCTGCACGTGGTCATTGCTGGGGCAAATTTAATAGGAAATGAGGAGAAGGTTTGTTGGGATGCTGTTCAAACCTGGCACAGTCTAATTAGTTGCTTGATTTGTCAAGGGTTTATAATTTCTACAGAGCCTTATTAAATCCCATGAACAACACCTTGCTTTCATGCCTCACAGATACACAGGCCTGTTGAAGAAGTCTGTGATCCTTTTGTGCATTTCTACGAAGGATAGAATGAGTTGGTCCATTAGAACTGCTGCAGCTAACAGACAATTATACATTGATTTTGTCATTTAAAGGCAACAGTGACAAAACCCAAATACAACAAAAATCCTGATATTTCAAAGTTTAAGCAACATGTTTTCAGATTTTTACACACCCCCCCTTTTTTTTTTTTTGCACATTTTATTCAGATAATGCATATTTTGCTATTGATGAGAAGCTTGTTCCAATAAAAAGTTGTTTAAGAATAGCTGTGCTAGATGGAGCAGGAATATCTATGTCAGGTGAGAGTGAAGGCAGAGTTTGTATCCCATTATATTCACATGTTTTGGTGATGGGCAAACTCAAAGTCATGTGGATTGAGGCTGGTTTGGGACTTTGTTCCCCACCATTGGCTGCCTGAGCAGTGTGATGTGGGTTGAAATACCCAGGGATCTGCCTTAGGCAGAGCAGAACTGTGTTGCCCAGAGATTAAAACATACCCAGGAAACGCAAGGTTTTTTAGTAACTTCATGAAAAAACATACAGAATAGGTTTTTCAAGTTGTTTTTTAAATGCATTCAGCCTTCTGCATCCTCCCCAGCAATGACACTGGAACATTCCTTTAGCTATTACATGAGGCAGAATCTCCTTTCCAAAGTGTTGGAATGTGCAGTCAGTCCAGACATCTGATGGCTGGGGAAAAAAAAGCAGGGGCACTGTGCAATTTTTATTATTTTTATTTGAATCAAAATGCTCTGGGTTTGTGGCCTCCAAAGCATTTGGACTCCCTGCAGTGCGCAGATAATTTGTAATTAATGAAAGATATTAATGCAGATTCCATTGGAATGAAAACACTCAAATGTTTTGGTGGTAGATTGCAAGAACACTCCACAACCCATATAAAATTCTTGTGAAATATTGAAGTAAAAGCCCTTTCCCTTGTGCTCTTTGAGCATGTCATCCATCAAGGGCTTGATATGAAATAATATGTTAACTCAGTGAAACCCAGTTATTAAAAGAGGGTTAAAGATACTCTGCTTGAAGACCGAAGCATTCTGCTTCGTGTTTTTTTGGTCACTGGGCAATTCCAGGTTTTCAGTGTTAATTCCAAATGTCATATTTTGCCACTACTCATTGACGGTTGCAAATAGCTACCCTAAAAAAAAAAAAAAAAGAAAGAAAAAGAGAACAAAAGAGGTTTCAGATATCCCAGTCCATTCCAGGAAATCCTGCCAAGTCTCCAGAAAACTGAACTTACTAACTGAGACTGTTAAAATCACAACTTTTTATAGAATTTTCTTTTTATTACGCTTTCATCCTCAGGTGTTTAACAGAAGATGTTGCACGTAGGATGCTGTTCGCTTTGCAGGCTTTATCTGCAAGGTCACTGCTTGTGCGACCGCAGCGATGTCACAGCAGATCCATCCCCCCCGCCAGGGAACAGCAGCGCATCCCTTCGGAGCCTCGGCAACTGCAGGCACTCGGTCTGGGTGAGCACATCTCCCCCTCCGGCTGGCTGTGGGCTCTCACAGGGGCTGCTCCCGCTGGGACAGAATTCGGGGGAAGGCAGCACTGAACACAAGGGCTGCACATGGAGCGTGCCACACGTTTTTTTAATAGTGGTGGAACAAAGGGAACGAAACAGTTTTGGAAAACGTTACTCTTGCTCTGACTTCTGGGGCTTCAATTAATGCTTTCCTTTCGTGGGAGAGGAGTTTGGGATGGCAAAGGAAACAGCCTCCTTAGGTACAGTAAATCTTGCCCATTAGCAGTTATCTCTGCAAGTTGAAGGTAAAGGAATAGGCATTATTCCACAATAAATCCCAAAGCAGCAGTGTAAGAATAAAAGGATAACCAAGAGGAGGGAGAGGGTGAGTGATCAGAGCATTGGACAGACACTCCATTTTTTTGGATTCTCTCCTCCCTCCCAGTAGTCCAGGAGCTTCCCTTGCCTGTTGAGTGCCTCAGGTGAGAGGTGACTCACTTATAGCTCCAGGCAATCCTGAAAATGTGGACCTCATTCCCCCTGGAGTTATGAAATGTGGACGGGCTCCTCTTTTTTACAGTGGAAAAGCATGAAATCACAGCCACATTGGCTGGAGTTGTTCCTCGTTGAACAGCTACACTTCCATGATGTTTTACTGTTTGCTCCATCCCATTTTTACGGGCCTCAGCCTTATGGATTTTGCAGTTAAATGTTTGCAAGGAGGCAGAAGTGATTTCCCAGGAGTGGACCTTTCCCCCACTGATGCTGGGTTGATGTTTGGTTCGTAATGCACGTGGGCATACTGGGAAACGTAAATGTGTAAAGTTTTACTGTCTCAATTAAAAAAAATTAAAATAACAATATTCTGACACTTGTCATTCCTTGAAATTAAAACCCACATTTCTGTTATCTTAGTTCACCTTGGCCTGTGCCCATTATCTTCAACTTACTAATCACAAAAAGTCTCCTGAATCAGATTTGCTCTACCTTAAACTGGAAAATTTGTTTGATTTTGCAGATGTTCCGCATAGTGAAGGTCTTCTCTGAGCAGCAGCCCCTTTTCTCAAGGAAGCTCCAAAAAAGCAGGTGGGTGTGACAACATTGCTTTGGACAAGGCTTGGAGCAGCCTGATCTAATGGAAGGTTCCCTGTCCATGGCAGCAGAGTGAAACTAGATGATCCTTACAGTCCCATTCCAAACCATTCCATGGTTCTGTGATTACTTTTCAATATTCCCTGGCCTTGCCCACCACCTTTCCCATACGCCTTGAAACCCAGCTGGTGTGTAACAAACTCCACACCGGGTGACAACTCTCCAGGACAATCCCAGGGTGCGAAAATTCCGGAGGAGAGCACGCATGTCCTGGAGCACCACTAAGTAAGTTATTCCAAGGGCAACCAGTCAACCATTCGTCCACTGGGAATGAAGGGCGGGAGCGGGAAGCTGGGCAGTTTTGATTTAAATGTCAGATTGTTTTGAAGCGCCGTGTGTGCAGTATGTAGGTCAGGGCTGAAGGGACAGATGGATCTGCAGAGGTGACGAGAATGATTAATTTCCCTGGGCAGAATTCTCCAGGTTTTTTTTTCTCTGTGGGCTCAAGTCAAGCTGCACATTCTCATGGACGACGGGCTCAGGTTTCGGACCGTCTGCCCAAAAGGGAAATTTATCCTGGCAGCTGCTGAAAGGGAAACTCTTGTGGATTGGCACCAGTTTGTGCATTGAAAATATGATTCTTTTTTTTTTTTTTTTTTTTGCTGCTTTTTGGGGAGCTTTCCAAGGATGGTTTGTTTACATTGCTGCTGTGTTCTCTGAGGTGATATTGGGGTGCTCTCCAGCAGCTGCCAGGCACCATGGAAGGTGTGCATCGGGCTCCTTTCACTGCCCTCAGTAAGCACTACCTGTATTCCTGTGGAAAATTGTGCCAACAGTGCTAGGGAGGGATTGCTTCCGTGGGGACAGGCTGACTGTCCCTTGCTCTGAAGTGTTTTCAGTCATTAGCCCTCTGGTTGACGCCCAGCTCCAGTCTATATTGCCAAATGGGGCAGGATTGTTTTGAACACAATAAAATCCAGCCTCAGGGAATACTTCGGGAAGACTTAAAATCTCACTAGCGCTCCTTTATATGAGCGTGAACCCCTCTGTCCCGAGATCCCAAGCGGTCTGAACTTTAGTCTCCAACAAAACATTTAAAACTTGGCTGACAGGAAGTTTTAAGTGACAGTAGAACAAAGTCTGGAGAAATGATTTGATATTCTAAAATACTAACTTTAAATATTCTGAACTGCTAACTTTAATTAACAATGAATGCATTGTGTGTTTTTTTGGCACTTTGGTGTTCGCCTGTGCAGGAGTAGATTTTTCAAGCAGATTCTGTGATTGTTGCACAGTCCATCTTCTTGTCCTTTACAGGTTGATAATGGTCCTGAAGTGGTTCAAAAGAACATGTTTTGAGGGCCTGGTTTTTAACTGGGATTGCAGGATGCCTGAACACAAGCCTTGCCTTCACTCCTACTCACTTTCTGTATTGCCACATACTCGGAGTCCCTGAGAGTTGAGTGGCAGGTGGAGGGATTATGCACAGGGAAGGCACTGGATGTGTTCTGTGTTGCAGGGGCTGTTAAAAGATGGTTTTACGGTTACATAATTATGTCAGCCGTGTTTTCTGACACGCCTTGGCAAGTTCCTCCAGTGCTTCTCCTGGTAGGTACACATGTAGCTTGTGCGTGCCCTCAGAGCAGAGCCCCGTCACGGCGAAGGACACTTGCAAACCATGCTGTTTACTGAGTCAGAGGTGTTTTCCTGGAATCACCATGAATTGATTTCTTGCCTCTGCAGTTTTTTCCAGGGACTGCCCCTCGGTGGAGTTGTGCCTTCTGGGTCAGAGATGAAAGGAGCTGGCCTGTAACCCTGTGCAACTGAAGCCCTTTTTTCCCGAAGGTACAGTAAAATTTTAGCTGTTGTGTTGAAATGCAGTTTTGCCTGCTCAGTAAAGCCTATTAATTCATACTTTTGCAGCAAAGAGAATACTTGGATTCTTTGTTGCTGGGCACCTTGGGTTGCTGCTGGATTTTTTAGGAGTCTGAGCCAAAAATACTCAATTTTCATTTTGACCTGTTTTTCATGGATCTTGAAAAAAACCCATGATCTGGGAGTCTGGTTGTGCGTGTGTAATTTCCAAATAATTTCTTCTGACCCAGTAGAATCCTGTATATGGGAAAAAAATGCTCACTGTTAAGGGTACATAAGGGGTTTTACACTGAGAACTGTCAGGTATTTTCAGCCCGGCCTTTAAAAGTTTGTCATTCTGCTGACAGGTCTTGCGGTCTGACACATTTCCAGTATTTATGGTGGGAAATGGCATCGCAGTGTTAAGATAAATTCTTCAGTCCTGAAGCAGAGCTTGGAAGCAAAGTGACAGGAAAAAATACTGGGAAATGGCTGAGTTTTGTGTGCTTTTTGTCACCGCTCAAATCACACCCAAATCCAAGCGCTTTCTGATTGTCAAGCAGAAATTTCAAAAGCCTGCAATATGCTTTTAGAATTCCAGATTTCAACTGAAATTCAAACTATTAAACCAGTGTAAAAGAATCTGTGCTGGAGAGACTTCCAGCCAGCTTGAAACACAACCAATACTGGAATTTTTGAAAAATCTGATCTTGCAAAACTGCTCTGTGTGTTTCCAGGCCATTAAAGTCTGGACAATCTAAGATAAGCAGCTGAACTCCATGGGTTTCTTGCAGCTAAATCTGACTTGCAGGGAGTCACTCACACCACAGACAAACCTCCCATCTCAGAGGCTTGTAGAGACAAAAAATCCACAACCCCCAAAGTTGTTTAAAAGCACTTCATCTGGTTTTAAATAATTGGGGTTTTTCAATTAAGAATTTCCCTATTTTTTTCTATAGTTTAGATGGAGTTTTGTTGTTCTTAGTTGTATTTGTACATGAATTTAACAGTTAAAATTAAGACTTTTTTCTTAGAAACCAAAAACAAGTTCAACTTGATTGTTTTCAGAAATACCAGAATTGCTGGAACTATATTCAGAATTATAAAGCTGGTTCATTTTTCTGGGATTTGAGTATCCTCCTACCAAATTATAAGGGGAAGAATTCTCCCAGAAAGTACAGACATGTCCATTTTCCAGGCAGACCTGTAATCACTTTGATCCCTACAGGCTTGAGTGCAGGTTATCAGGGAGGAAATTACTTTTTCTCAGCAGTGACTGGTGTTCCCAAAAAATGTCCAGGTTTTTTTCCATTTTTAGGAGAAGAGGCTGGAAGGCAACATTGTGATAATCTTTTCTGATCTGCTGTTCCATTTAAAGAGGTAAAAGTGGTCATGGATCTCACAGTTTGGGAGGTGCAAGTCCTCCAAGAACAGGATGCAATGCACCGGCTGCTTCCTTGTGGAATGGTCAGGGGAAGCAGAAGGAGGGCTCGTTTAGTGTGTTAAGTGATTGGCTGGGGGTTTTTTTAGGTTTTTTGTTTGGGGTGCTTTCTTTAGTTGATGGGTTTTCTGATTCATCCTTTTTTTTTTTTCCTTTGTCTCCTTCCATTACAACACGCTGGAGTTCCTGGGAAGGGGTAGCAGTGTGGAGGCAAACCTGAGGAAAAATGGGTTTCATTTGTGAACTTTTCCAATCTCCCTTAGCCTCTCCATACGGAAACATAAATATTTTACAATTATATTTGCCTGTCTTTCGGCTTTTGAATGGGAGAGTTCAGATTATCCTCTGAATGAACACTGCGAGCTGGAAATGTCCCAGTTTTAGTGAGGTGAGTGCTTCTGCAGGTCTGCTAGGTTTCTTTGTCTGCCAGCAGCCATAACAGCAAAGCAAAACAGTTTAAATAGGGTTCTTCTCTTGCTTTGAGATCACAAGACATTCCCTGAAATGCTTGAAGAGCTGCATCCAGGCAAATCAAGGAGCTTTGGACAGTGCAGCTGCTTGGAGAACGCCTGTGAACCCTCACCTGACAGAGCTCGCCCCACTCTGAGCACCTTGTTTGCTTGAGTCTTTCTGAAGTTCACAGTCACAGGAACAAGGGAAAATTATAATTTACTATGCCCACCTAAGTTAAGGTTTGGAGGAATTAATAGGATCTAATATTTCTGCTAATTTTGACAACATATATCAGAACTTTGAGAGTTCAATTCCAACTCCTAGTTTGATTAACCGTTTTTCTCACTTCTTGCCACAAAGGGTTATAGAGAATCCCAATTTCATCTGAACTGGCTTGTTGTAAATTAGATCCTCCTTCCACAGGAATCCACATCCTAAGTTCCCCTCTGTGAAATAATTTTTTCTTAGGTAACAAAGCATGATTTTTTAATTCTTGCCCCCTCGGTGCATGGTCAGACAGTCTTCAGGCTGCAGCCCAGGCCTGTGAGCACACCTCTGAGCCAAAGCGTGCCAGGGGTAGTGTGAAGGGGTAGACACAGATTTAGAAATGTGCTGGTGAACATGGGCAATCCTGCAAATAATGAGGTTATTGAGTCCAACAGGTATTAAGTATTTATTTTGCATTTTTCTGCTTTAAAAGGAGAAAAAAAAGTCAACATGAAAGCAATTTCATTTTGAATGATGGATCTCGTAGTCATCAAAAGAGTAACCACTTCAGTGTAGCCAGAAGAAAATAAGTGTTTCCTCCTAAGGATTGGATTCTTGAGATACTCATCTGTGCGTGCAAGAATATTACATCACCATCCTCTGGGAAAACCCATTTCCATCTTTTTCTGCCCCATTCTGTAGAACACTGTGGGAGAATGAATCAGTTCCCTAAATGAAATCTCATTTTCTCTGACCTTTTCCCTGCTGAGGAACTCTATAAACACAGAACAGAATTAAGCAGAACAGGGGAAATGAAGTTATACTTTAATATATAAAGAATTATTAAGGCTTCTGCATTTGGGGGTGTTTATTCCCAGTCTGGAGAGCAGCACTGGATTCCAGGGGGACCATGTCCCAGGTTTCCATACGTGTGGCAGCTGAATGACAGACAGGAAAGGGCTTTACATTTGGTACCTGAAATGACAGGCTTGGCCTGGTCCTTGGGAAGCCCAAGGCCTCAGCGGCAGAGATTCCTGTTGGATCCTGTTGTGTGTTCTTTGGGAGCTGCTGAGCATCCCCAGCCACAGTTTGGCTTGGGATGATCTCACTGAACACATTCCCCTGTTGATCCCAGAGATGTTGGTGATGCCAAGGGTGTGTTTCCAGTGCTGTTTATCCCTTTTAGCTGGAATCTCCATCTTCAAAAGAAGATCTGTCCAGAATCTGTGGAAAGGAAGTACGGTGTGGTTGGGAATGGTTGTTCCTTCATACAGCTTCCAATTCACTGTTCCCTCTGATGGATTTGTACCTGGTGGAGGACGTGGAAAGCAAAACAATGAGGTTTCACCTCTTTACGTGGTCAGAAGGAACTGCTGCTGGGTTTGTTTAAAGCCAGGCTGCTTCAAATCACAGAATCCTAAAATTATTTGGATTGGGAGGGTCCTTAAAGCCCATCTTGTCCCAGGCCCCTGCCCTCAACTTTACCAGGTTGTTCCAGGTCAAAAATAAAGAGCTTATAGCAGGGATTTCCCTGGGGAATTCAGGGCCTCTCCATAATCCACATGGAAGTAGTAGCACTGCCATAGTGTCTCACTCTTTTTCTGCATTGCTGGCACAAAATCTCCCTTTATAAAGAGCAGATGTTTTTGCTATTAAGATGCCCCTTTTCACCATGTTTAGCATTCAGGATGTCCCTGTGGTTGGAGTCAGAAAATGGCTCTTTTTTTGTTGGGGGATTTTTTTTCCAAGTCTATAAGAACTGGCCTTTAACCAAACCTCACAGCAAGAATGTTTCTGTACTGGATGAAGAGAGGAGTAAGGCTCTTTATCTGCTTTGGGAAGTTTTATTGGAATATGATAGTAAGTTGCTCCTGGTGACATCTGACTGTAGGTAGGCTGGGATGTGGTAGGTCTGATCCTGGGCAGGACCACAGCTCTGCCAGGCCTATAGAGAAAAACCTCTGTTTTCTCCTCTTCCATTTTTAAAGCTCCATGTTCTGCATGAAAAGGGAACTGTTATTTACAGGGGTCCAAACAGAAACTACTAAGGCCCATCCCTTCTGTAGTACTCTGGATTTTGGCAACATGATTTGTCATTCTTGACATTATTGCAGAGATCCAGCAAATCCCAAAACCTGGCTGAAGGATGTGTGGCCAGTTTTAGCCAACCTTTAATCCACTTTATAGGCACTCCACAAGAAGTGTATTTATGTTGCCCCAGACATTCCAGCTGCCCCATGGAAAATGTAATTCTAAAGCTTATGGCAGATTTTAAGCTGTTTTTATATTTGTTGCAGATAGTTTATCAAGCTATAACTTAAAAAATTGCCTCTGGATTAAATTTATTCAGTGAGAAATCATGCTGGAAATTGTTGGTGAACAAGATTTCTCACAACTCCTGTTTTTGACAGGCTTGGAAGCATAACACGAGTAGCCTTTCTGGTTTCCTGCATTCCTTCAGGCCTCAAAGGGGCTTTTTGTCATTTTGGTTTGGCTTTTCAGGAGAACATGAACTATGGTTTGTAATTCCTTTGAACTTTGTGTACATCCTCAGAATGGGTTCTGTTGGAGAGAGCTCGGAGAATTTCGGTTCAATGAGACCTCTTTTATCCCTCTCTGTAAGTTCATATAGGAATAATGCTGAATAATGCTAAATTCAGTGTTGCTGTAGCAGGCTCCAAAGGACCCTCTGAACTTGCGTTATTCCTAGGGTTCTAATGTACTAGGTATTCTCTGAAGGTCATGTGTGTGGGGGTAGGTGTGAGCAGAGGGCAGGGCAGAGCACCAGTACAAAAAAGAAGGCACAGTCTATCCCAAAGATGTGAGAGCAGCAGCCTATGGAAGCTGGCCTGGCCTGGGGCAAGAGGATAAGCCTGTAAAGCCTAAGAAAACTAGGCATTGTTTCCTTAGGAAAGTTTGTTTAACTGATAGACATAATTTGCCAATGGTTATCTTTAAATTAGAATTACAATCCTTTGCCTGATTGCTTCAAGCTGCACTTTTTTCTTTTTCCTGAAAGGACTCCTAAATCCCAGGAGAATCGCTTTAAACATCTGTTCTGTCTTCACTAGGCATGGTGATGGGTGTCTGCTGTGGCACTGTGACTAGAGGTGGCTCCTTGATTGACCCCAATTCCTGGTGCACCCGGTGACACCTTTTAATGGGAGCAGATAAGTGCATCCTGTGAGGGAAATAAATGCACCCATCAACACGCTGAAATGGGATTAAGGGCTTGTTTTCCCAGCAAATTTTATCGTTCATCAGAGTCTCAATCTGAAAAGCTTGGAATGCACATACAGATACTGAAACTTTTCATAAGGGTCACATTAAGGGGGCAAACATTGTCTTTGAGGCAAAGCATAGTAAAGATACTGCATAAAAGCAAATATAGGTATTTGTTATATATCCTTTGATTTATTATCTATATATTATGGGTATGTATATATTTCTATACAATTTGTATGTATAATCTGTATAATGATGTAACTTCTTTCATGTGTAATCTTGTGAAATCATCACAGGTTGAATTCCTGGTGTGGTGCAATGAATTCCATACATCCAGTGAAAATTATTTTAGCTACCTTTTTTTTATTCCCAAATCCTCAGTCATGATCTAATCCTGCTCTTTCAACGTTGCCAGCCTGTTTTCCACAAGTTTGAGTGGCAATTGGTGTAAAATTGTGCGACCTTGTGAGTTACTTCTTCCTTACCCCTTCTGCAAGAAGGTTCTGACCGTTTTGTTAAGTGCATGGTCCTGCTGATGTGTAAAACACCAGCCTGGCATTATTTAGCAGGCTGAACTCTCATTGGAATTCAGTGGAAAAATAATATTCCAAGTCCTGGACAATTCTGGATGAGGGCTGGATGTAGCAGCTCGTCTCTCAGCAGGCAGGTGGGGTCTCAGCCCCCTCAGTTCCTGTGGGTCAATCTATAGATGGGCCCAAATGTCTGTTCTTGGATTGCAGGTCTGGGCACGAATCAGCTGAACTTCTCCAGAGTGTGTTGATTGTTAATTGGACTTGGAGGCACAAGAAAAGGCACTGGAAAACTTGGAGCTGGGTCTGAATTCTCTCAAAAAAAGAGGTGCTGATGAAGCAACATGTGTAAATAAAGGCAACCAGGTATTATTCACAGTTGATATATCATCACTTTTTTGCTTTGCTGGAGGAATGCGTGCAGCTCCCTGGATTCCAGGGAAGTGCCAGATTATCTCTGCTAATGCCAGTGGCCAATTTCTAGTATAAAGAAAGAAAAATAGTACTGCAGCCTTACTTGTTTGGGATGATGGTGGTTGTGATGGGGCTGGTGACAAAGGAGTTGGTCAGTTGGTGACTTCCTTTTCTGTTGGAGATGCCACATAGGATTGAGTTTGGGAAAGGAGGGAGTTCTTAACTAGTACCTGAATCCTCTCTGCAGGGAAGCTGGGCTTGGAGATGAAACACCGAGTTTATATTCTGACCCTCTCACTAATCATTAAGTACACACGAGGAGCTGGGACAGATGGGCCACAGTCCACGTTTGCAGAGCATATTTCAGAATTAATTGTGCTGACAACATTTTAGAAGGAGCAGCTCCAGGCTCTTTTCTCTTTGGCAACAGTGGCTTCTGGCTGCTGTCAGGCAGATGAACATGATTTTCTGGGTTTATTATTTTGGGGTTGGCTCACATGCTCACTGTACAGATGACTGGAGGCACAGAGGGAGCGTTAACCATGTTCACTAACCAGTCTTCAAATACTTGCAGCAGTCAAAAGCTTTTTACCTGAGTACCTGTGGATTTGGGAGGGGGAATAGCACTAGGACTGGATAAGGAAAGGTGGGAGGGAAGCCTGGAATAGGATCCAGGCTGTGTTGTTGTTTGTGGCCAGTATAGATGGCTGTCAGGGGATCCAGAGGGCTGAGTTCTGGTCTGCAGAGGATTCCAGCGTGGTTTAGTCTAGACTAAACATTTTTGGATGCACTGAGTCTATCACTCTTGCTCAGACTCCCCTGCCAGGGACTAATTGGAGCTGGTGATTGCCTGCCCATGAGACTTGTGAATTCCATTTGGAAGGTGCTTTTTTTTTCCTCCTTCTTTTCCTTTTTTCAAAAGCATTTTGCAGGTTTTGGCAAGAGGCTATTTTTGGCTCTGAAATAAGAAAAATATTTTCAGCATAGATTTAGGCATAACTATTAATATTCTCCAGATTCCTTCATTTAAAAATTATGCCAATTACAAACAAACAAGAATCCACCTCTCTCTCCAATTTAGTTAGCCAAATTTACTTTCTGTTCCTTTCTTTTCAGCCCATAAAAGCTCTTTCCTTCAGGCCTTGGAATGCAGAAGGCATTCCTTCATCCTGGTTTTGGTGGAGACCCGTTATATGTTTCTCCCACCAAATTTGTATGTCGTGGTGGAATTCCCAAAGCACTCCCCCTCAGCCTCCCATCTCTGTGGTTGGAGTCAGGGGGTTCAGTGCTAGGATGAGTCTGGGCACCCAGGAAATCTTGTTCTTGCTCGGACAGTTTGGGTTTGGTTCATTCATTTCTTACAAAACACTTTACCTGGATAGGCCTGGAATGCTTTTACGTCATTCCGAGTTTTCAACAAATGTTACTTGACAGTGAGAAGAAAAGGAAGGTGATAATAGTGTAATAGAATTAACTTCAGGAATTACTGAAGATTTTCTTTCAGATTTCATGAGAAGTTTTGAAGCGTCTCCTCACCCCATGTTCAACCTAGTCAGTTATAGGAAGAAACCTGAAGGGCAGATATTTTCATGGTGGCCAATCAAATAAGGAGCTTTTTGGAGAAGAGATATCAAAAGCCAATCATTGTTAAAATTAAGAGGATTTTTTTATACACTCTTCTGTGTTTGTTTCCATAATGCTATTTCAGAAACAAAGACATTTTGTAAAAGCCATGAAGTTCTTAATAACGCAGTTTTAATCAACGTACATTTCCATATTTTTTTAAAAATCAAAACCAGATCCAGAAGTAGCTGTGAGGGATCTGCAGAATTGGTGAAAAACAGAAACTTTGCTAAGGAAGGCGACTTTATCACAGAAAGATCTTCAGACTGCTGCCTCATGAGATGGTGTTTGTAAGCATAAGGTAGGGATTGGGGTCAGCATAAGGCTGTGATTGGGATGAGATGAAAAATTGCTGCTTTTCAACAAACGCCCTGAAGCTGTTAAAGGTTGGAGGGCTTGGAGTTAAAAGATCTAATAATCACTCTTGCATATGTTACTGTAAGAATCAGATAATTATTGTCTTCTCTTTGTGTGGTGAAGTTAATGTCAATATTTCTCTGGAAGGCCTAGCTCAGCTGTCTGGCTGGATGGGAAGAATTGCAGACTCCCAGAGAAGTTCTCACTTTCTCGTGGTTTCATAATTTCTATGGTAAAACCTATTTTGTGATGAGTCAGGCAGTTCTGGCTCCTATGTTGTGGGATAAAGCTCCTGACATCCTGTGCTCCTCTTGTCCCAGTAACACCCCCAGGAATCTTCCAAGCTCATACCAGCTCTCCTGTATAGATTTCTGCAGTCTTTGGAGCAGCCTGGCTCTTGCAGAGAAATCTTCTCCTGGAGGGTCGTATTCCTGCTTACTCCTGTGCCCTCTCATTCCTTGGAAAGACTTCTGAGGAAGTGGCAGCTGACCGACCCTAATAGGATCATAGGAATTTGACTCCTTGAAGTTCCTCCTATAGATGAGGGAAATTGCTGAATGTAGGTACACACAAAGAAGAACTGAGATGCAGTGAGGAATGCTAATTCCAGTTCTAGACTGTCCTCTGTCAGTCCACATGAAAGTCAAGGTAAAAGGTTTTTGTTATTGAATTTTTTTCAAATATTCCAAGGCTGATCTTTAAATAAACCATTTGCACACACTTGTAGGAGCTTAAGCCAGTTGTGTGCCCTCTAATTACATCAGCCCAGGAACGGGGTGTTGGGAACAGCACCAAGTACTACAGGAGCTGCCAAGAGTGATTTCTTCCAAGCACCCATGTGGAATCCCAGCCTGTGCTGAAGTCAGGGTGTATTTTAGCAGTAATGCTTTCCCTCTCTGCTATGGGCTTAGTTCAGTCATGCCCTTGTCACAGGCAAAGTGGAAAATGCCAGGGAAAGGCAACAGTAAAATACATAATGCCAGGATGGGAAATGTTTGGTTCTTGCATTGTTGTAAAAATGAGGATATAAAAGACCTAAACCAATAACCCAGTGACCCATTTCGTCTCAAACAGGAGCAACAATGAGACAAAAACTACAATATTAGCATCACTCCATTGAGTCAGTGATTTTGTCTTGATTTAGACCAGCTTAATGTCACAGCATATTTCTGATACTAAGGCAAACTGTGCTTTGGAGATGTGCAAAGGGGTTTTCCTTAAAGAAACCTGGGATTTAAAAAAAAGAAGCAATAAGAAGTAGAAGAGGCCCTATCACATAGTCTGAATTTACCTGGCCTGTAGCCAGCAGCCCTAGGTTTGATTTGTATCCCAGCAGGTCACTGCAGACCAGAGCATGTGTGCTAAAACGTGCTTAAATTTGTTAAAAGGCAGCACAGACAGATACTGTGTGATCAGTTATCAATTTTCCGAGAATTCCCCTACAGAAATTGGCAAGAAAAGTCCTGCATGCATCCATGTGTCCTGTTTTGCTCTTTCTCCTAATACATTTTTTTTTACTGTAATTAAATGCATTACCTAGTCTTACTTCCTCTCAAATGGCAAAAAGAGGGCATTTTGAATCATCATAATAAAAGCTGAAATGCATTGTAACAGAATTATTCCATTTATTAGAAAAAGGGTTAAAGAATCAATCAATGTAATTATTTTAACTAAGTCCATAAAGAATAAACACTGCTCCTTGGCTCAGATGATGCAGGTGGTGAACAATCTTCCAAACCTATAACAAGCTTCATCTCTTACCTCAGAATAAGTCAGAGTGAGTAATCTCTTCTTTTTTTTTTTTTTTTTTTTTTTTTACATGGTCAGCACATTAGTGTTTTATTGTTATTGTTTTGTCTCTGTCCTTAACATTAGAATTCCTTCAGAGCTTTGCCCTGATTTCCACAGGAGCAGGATGAAACCTGCTAAAACCCAGGAGCAGTATGAAAAAAGTGTGCCAGGCAGGCATTAGCCTCTTGGGAAAAGGAATTCCAGTAAGGAGCACAACCTCTCAGAGTACCATAAAGCCTTCCTTGAAATTGGAAAGTTGTAATTTTAAACTGCTGCAGCTGATGATGATCTTGGCACTGTCTTGGATGATCAGCTCCCCACAGGCTCTTCTTCATCCTTCCTGGCTGTGACTTGATTAAATGCACGGATTCTGAAGGGAAACCTCAGCAAACCACCTTCTTAGCTGTATTTATAGCATGGTGTTTTTCCGGAAACCAACTGCTGATAATTAACAGATAGCAGCAGCAGTGTACTTCATTTATACAGAGCAATAACTCCCCTCAGAAGCAGCCCAAATTTCAGTCTGATGACAGCATTACTGTGTGGCAAATGGAGGTGCCGGTTCTGTTCCACCCCTCAGACTGGGAGGGAAATTGTGTGGTGCTCACAGCAATCAGCAGTCATTAACATATTAATAGAGAAATAATATTTGCCTGTCTCTATCCCTGGCTGAGTTCTGATGCTCAGCCCACCCAGGCTCTCTGATTGCTGCAGCCAAAGTCCAAATTCAATCCCAGAGCATGGACAAGGGGTCTAAGAGTGACAAAATGAGCTAGAAAATCAAAAAAACCCCGTCAGACCTAAAGAGGCTACTGCTGTTCTGTGTTCCTGGGCTGCAGGATTCAAACACTGAGGGAGAGGAGAGGAGTGAAGGAAAGGATAAACCTCGAGTTTACCTGTCTAGTGTGGGAAGGGTAAATAAATGGGATGCAAGTGATTAGGTATAAAGTGATCAGCTCTCCCTTTTTGGTTCTTTCATCCTCTCCCAGGTGATGAGAACAAAGGCAGACCTGAGAGAGTACAGGGGGCTTCAAACAGATGCTGACTAAACGTCTGTGGGATGCTGAGGAGCTGACCTCAGCATGGTGCAGTGAAGGGAAACGCTGAGGCTGGGTTTCTCCCGGGCTCTTTGGGTGGTGACTGACCATGTCTGTACCGCTGCCCTGTGGGGCACAGTCCAGCCTGCCCCGCAGGGAATATCTCAGTCACTTGTCCGGTGCCTGGACGAAGGCTGGGTGCTGCCTTTGCCCCATTTCACCAGCAGCCAACACAAGCAGAGGACCAGGAAAATCAGTTCTGTGAGGTTTGTGTTAATCAGGGGTACAAATTGTTGAATAAAAGTGATTTTGTGTTAGTAGTGGGATGGGAGTTTAACGTGTGGGATATGTGAGGTTTTTAGAAGAGGCACAGAGACAGGGTCCCTTGGGACAGAAGTCCCTTTCCATGTTATGTTGCAGAATACTGATGTCACATGTGGCACAGTAAGAGCATGTAAATCTTCACCCTGGTCCATCCTCAGTCCTTGCAAAGGGAGACAGCTACTGGCATCACCCTGGGCCTTGTGCAGAGGGACTGGCTTTTGTCCTGCCCCAGCAGAAAACATCCATTTTATGTTTTGTGCCCTCCTTCTGGGGGAAGAACAAAGTTTTGGGACTGTCACTGATTCCCTTTGTTCTGACTTGATGGAGAGGGGGACAGGGAAGGATGACTTTTCTTTTAGATGACTAACCTAAGAGAAAAAGACATTGCTGGCACCAGAAAGGAGGGGAAATCAATGACTGTCTAATGCAGAGGAAGAGGCAGGAGCAGCAAAGCTGCCTCAGCAGCTCTGCCCCACCTCAGGCTCCAGCACAGCGTGTATCGATTGGGCTGTCTGCCTTTGGAACACTCCTTTGGCAATGCTTGTGTGGTCAAATGGACGCAGAGGACATGGAGAAGGCCAGTGGATTTGAAAAAAACCCAGAACTCCCTGAAGTTTGCTGGAGTGAGGCCATGAGATGGATCTGTCAGTGAGTGTCAGGTGTGAATTTTGCATTCAGTGGGCTGTTTACACTGGATAAATGGCAGCTAAACACAATCTAATGTGTCTCCAAGAGCACACCTTCTCCAGTATAATGAAGGTGAGGGAAGTCCACTATTCCCCTTCATAGTCCAACCTTTCAGGAGTTTGATATTGCCCAAATAGACCCTGGGAGAACTATCCCGTATTTCAGAGTCTTCATCATGGTACAGAAGCACCTAAGTTGATTCTGCCATCCCTTTTTTCTTCCGGTGTGGAGTTGCTGAGATAATATCTGTGTTTAAGGGAAATGAAGTCAGAGTTAAGAAAATCCCAGCCCTAAGGACTCTTCAAACATTTGAATATATTCACTTTTATATAATTTCAGTAGGAGAACTGTGGGAAATACCAGCTGTCTGTCTCTTAATTTTATTTTTCTACAGACTCTTCATTTTGCATTTAGGTTCTTCCCCTCTACGGAAATACCTCGGCCTTTTGCCTATTTCACTTTCTGCTTTGCTGTTTCTGTTCCCCTTGCCATTCCCTGCTTACGCTCCCTTCCTAGGGAAGGGAAGTAGGAAAACTCAGGTGTTCCTACCAGAGTGATTTTTAGTGCTGTAGTTTCAGCTCTGAAATTTGCAGCTTTCCTTGAGCTGGTGGAATCTTCTGAGTGAGAGCAGTTGGAGGGATTTTCTGTGCAGGTCACAGGGTAAGTATCAGTTCAGCACAGCTCCCTGTCATTCCAGTAGGAACATCCAGCTGAAATGGATGATGCTTTGCCAGGATGTAAAAGGAATCTTCCTTAGGACAACAGTTCTACTTCCTTCATCTGGGGTGGTTCCCTTTTCCTTTGTACAGGTTTTTCAGCTTGTTGTTTTAACTCTTGTTTTTTTCTGGAGAGCAGGAAGATTTCTGTATGGAGCGTTTATTTAAAATATTTGAAGATGTAAGACACAGATCCAACTTGAGCCTCATTAAAAGAACCTTGCCAAAACTGGAAAGTCTTCGGAGGCCTATTAGAGTGAATTATCCTAATTAGAAGCATGAATTCTGTCTAACAGCTCAAACTGCTTCAGTGGATCTGGATTTTTTCCCAAAACCTGCCAAAATTTAAGGACCAATGTGTGTGTGCCCTGTAACCAGGACAGAGAGCAGCCAAGTGCTGTTTCTGCCAGGTGTATGTTCAGAGTATCATTTAAACAAAATGCTTGAGTAACTGCAGAAATGGCTTTGGCTTTGCTGAGCGTGTGTAGCATGTACTTAGATGAGAATTCTTATTATTGTTGCTTACAGAAAGGACCTACTTTTCTCCCTGTAATGATTTTATACAGGTGAGCAATGGGAATTAAAACTCATACTTTAGTCTCTGCTGTGAGCCATTGAGGAGGATGAAACACATGGAAATGAAGGTCCAAAGCAGTTGGAATTGTCATTTTGAGTGTAGTCTCCCCGCTGTTCCTGGCCCAAGGTCTCAGGTAAATGTTCCCAAATAGTCCCTGTATGTAACATATCTACATTGTCTGCTTTAATTAAAAAAAGCATCAAGAGGCATTTCCTTCCCCACAGAAGTCCCTGGCCTTATACTGCCAGCAGTGGCCTTAAGTCACAGAGCTGTAAATCACCCCAGTCCCTTTCTTCATCATGCTGAAACCTGTGGTTCTCAGATGCTCCTTGCTATTGTTTCCCCCTCAGAATTAGAAGGTATTGTCACAATAT
The DNA here is from genome assembly GCA_035583155.1 of Acropternis orthonyx. Classification (NCBI taxonomy): domain Eukaryota; kingdom Metazoa; phylum Chordata; class Aves; order Passeriformes; family Rhinocryptidae; genus Acropternis; species Acropternis orthonyx. The sequence goes on from JAWWEU010000125.1 coordinate 982,523, forward strand.
GGACTGTAAACTTAATCTCCAGTTCTGACTCAATTTTTCTGACACTGCTAAGCAGTTTGAAATGGTGATGTGCTACTGGCAGTGCTTTTGGGTTTGAACTGCCTGGAATGGTGCCTGGAACCCTGCCCCTGGCCATATGTGTCAGTCTTCTGGCACCTCCTTCCTTGCAAAGTTAGGTAGGTTTTTGTCTCTGTGTTTTATGCTGCTTTACGTACTGCACGTGCTGATGGCATCCAGCTGGAGAGTTACTGTGATCCTGAGACCTATAAAGAGCTAGATATAAAAGCTGGCAAGGTAACTAATCCTTTTGAAACCAGGCACCCCACTTGGTCGTTCAAGTGACTTTCCATATAGGATTGCTGGATGGAGCAATTTTTCAATTCCAAATTTGACATGGAAGCCTCATTTCTTGTTTTCTAAATAAGATTTGCTAGTTCTATGCAGAATGTCCTTCTTTCTTGCTGCCTCTGTGCTTTCTCGTGAGTAGTAATTTGCAAAGTGCTCATGTTAAAACTCATTTTCACCTCTGAGTTGCTGGAGTCTTCAGGGAATATCCAGCTCTTCCTAAGGCATAAGTCAGTGCAGGTTTTCTCTTGAATTCCACCCATGCCAACTGAGAATATTTGGATACTTGGTCCTTCCTGAAGAAAACAATACTGGCATCTAGTTAAACTTTTTGTGCATTAGCCAGACGTTGTGTTTGAACCTGGGATCAGGTAGGGAGAGCCTTTTTGTAGGATACTCCCTCAGTTACATTTATTTTGCTGTACAATTTTTATTATAAACAGTATTATTCCTACCCAGTAGCTATGCTATAGTAAATTATTATCTTTTTCCACTGCAATTGACATTTCCAGCAAAACGTGTCTGTTGCATTTTCCATAAATGCTGTTTTATACAGAAGTTACTTGTTTATTAAACCATAAGGAGTTACTTGAGGGATTTGTTCAATGCTATTTCATGCGGGGAATGTTGCCCTAAGAAGTGGTGCCTCTGGAAGGGATGGAATCAAACGATGTATGGGCAGAAGCAAAGGTGCAGATAAATGTAATGATGCCTTTAGGTGGCTGTTTAAATGCAGCAGCTGCCAAGTAGGTTAAATTGCAGCATTTTGCAATGCAAAAGCTGCTTGAAGCTGATAATTATCCTGCCTTTGAGAAAGCAAAGTCCTCTCATTATAAATACGTAATGAACTATGAATCTCCATCTCACGCAGAACTATCTGAGATGAAATCTTTTTCCAATTTGCATTGTTCAAATAATTATATCTGGCCGGGGTCAGAGTTTGGATAATGCGTTCCCAGCCCCTGGGTTTATTCGCTGGCTCCAGGAGCAGCCCGCAATGTCAAACAGCCCGCAGAGGTTTGGCGTTGTCTCCGTTCTGGCTGTTTGCTGCTCCCTCCTCTGCAGCCTGATCCGTCCCGCCGTCCGAGAAGCGCTTCCCCAGCCTCTGCCTTGCCTTGTTTCCTGAAGCTTTGCTTTCCAAACCGAAACATCCACTTAAAATGCAGAGCGTTTCGTTTAAGAAGGCTGCATTCCTGGGAGTGATCCTCTTTCCCAGCTCCGAGCAGTAACCACAGCTAAAGCAGGACCAGAGGGGCTGCTGTGCACAGCGAGGCTCGGCCCCGACAGCAACATCTGGATTTGTTAGGATGGGCTGGAGGGCTTGGGAGCAGGATTGCCTGTGTGGTGAGCGTTCTGGTCACCCCTGTGTACGTGCTGCATCCCGCTCCCTGGGATGGGATGGCCGGGAGAGCAGCGTGGGATGATAACGGAGCTGCAATCAGGGGAGGGAGTAAAAAGGGCCTTTGTAAATGCAAATCCGTGTCATCGCCAGCACCCCAAAGGTGCCCGGAGCAGTCGCCTCATTGTTAAGTTAAATGTGCTGCACGAAATGCCGTATGGTTTCAGTTTGCGTGAGCCATTCAAAGGACGGAAAGCGTGGAAACGAAGGTCCAAAGCAGCCGGAATTGCCATTTTGGATGTAGTCTCCCCACTGTTCGTGGCCCAAAGTTTGAGGTAAATGTTCCCAAAGAACACAGTCGCTTTGTGTAAACTATCTCTCCGTTGCCTGCTTTAATTATAAAAGCATCAAGGGGCATTTCCTTCCCCATAAAAAAGTTTCATTTGAAGGCCACCTCCTCAAATAAATATGTCTTTAAAATATTTTCCTCCAGCCGCTTCGGTCGGGAAGAGGCTGTTTTCCTCCCCAGCTGTGCAAGGACGGCCCCCACCTCGATGTTGCCCTCATCCCTGCTGGCACTCAGAGTTGTAAGAGGGAACAAGGATGGGGCATCGGTTCCTTCACTCCGAGTTTCCGTGGGCATTCAATCACTCAGGGAGTTGGCGTGACCTCCTCAGGGTCACTCTCCTTTAGGTGCTGTGCATAAGTGTGAGATGTCACCCGGTGCTGCTTGTACTGGTGATCCCTCCGTTCTTCCCAGACCTGCACTGCTAATCCCTTGGCTGTAGCTGCAGGCAAATGAGCCTCCTCTGTGTTCCTGGAAGTGTAAGTGACCTGAGTCGCATTTGCGTTTATCCAGCAGCCTGTGCTGTGTACATGAACTCCCAATGACTGTTCTCTTAAAGAAAAAAGGAACAGGGACTGGCCAACCAGGCAGATGTGGAGTGACATTTGGGATGCTCTGCAAACTGCCTGGCACTGCAGGACACTTGAATTCTCGGGCACCCTTAATTCAGTTTTCTGTCTTTTTTGCCTTTAAATTCTGCAGGGTTGTCTCTTGTCCTGTGTTTTCATACAGTACCTTGCACAGCAGAGGCATTACCTGGGCTTGCAGCTCTCACCACAGTGCTGATTTTAAGGGTGAAGGATCCCCTATTACCTTCCTCAGGTGAGGTTAAATGTCATTTCAAGTATCTTTGAGGTGTCAAAGTAGGCTTTTGATGAACATGAGCTGACTTCTGTCTTGTGCTATATGTGCTGGAGCTTTTATGTGTCTGGAAATGTTCGTGTTTCCTCTTCCTAGAACACGGAACTCACAGATTACATCACTGAGTGGCATTTTTTAAAGCTGATTTTGCTGTTCAGCGGTTTGTTTCTTTTCTCTGTAGCTCGAGGAAAGGACATGAAATGAGCCAAGAGCATCATTTGAGTCAAGAGGTGCAGAAGTGCTGCCAGGCAGTGGCTCCCCTCGCAGCAGGAGTGGTGAATTCCAAAGAAAAGGCTCTGTGGTGCAGCTGGCATGGGCTGCAGCAGGAAGGAGCAAGGCAGCAGGTAAGATTCTCAGCGTCTCACTTGGCCACACAGACACTCTGTGGTTTTCCACTCTGTGGTGTGGGGGCACATCAGCAGGTCACCCTTGGAACACACTGGATGCTGAGCAAAGTAGGAAGGAGAGAGGGAGTTATTGATTTGGGACTGCAGCAGTGAGAAGGGAGCCAGCCCTCTGACTGCAAGGTTTTTGCCTCATTCACAGAAGTAACCTGAGGTACAAGATTTTTAACACCTTGGCAAAATATTTCTTTGTCCTCTGTTGGCTTCCTCCAGTTTTAGACAACTATGCCTACCTAATTCCAAACTACTTCCAGCCAGCACTGCTGCTGTATTGGCACTGTTCCAGGCTATCTATGGCTATGTGTGCCCTGATAATGGACTGCCTGTACAGCCCCAACATGCAGAAGCAGCTGCATCACCTCCCCATTTGAAATGAGGTACTGGAAATAGTCTTTATTTGGTGAGAAATGAAGAATATTGCCTAATAAAGGTAGGCTCTGACTTTTTGGTTGTTTGTTTTTTTTTTTTTTTTTAAACAGTACCAGCCCTGTATCTTTCTGTGTTCATTTACATGGGAAGAGTTTCATCTTCAAGAAGCAGGGCTTGCTGAGACTCCCTCCATCACAACCATTAGTTACTTTGCAAAAAACAGTGTTTTCAGCTCCGGCTTTTCATGCCACAGCCTTGGCACCAAAAATCTTGTGGTAAATCTAATTTCATAGCTTGGACTGCACCCAGCATTGGGGTTGTAGCTTGAGTATCCCATGTGAAAGTGCAGAGCACATTGTACCGTGTACAGGTGCAGAAACAGCCAGCCAGCTTTGCTCTCAAGTGATGAAAACCAGTTTCCTGGGAAGGTAGCTGTACAGTTTCTAAGAACTTTAGGCAGTAGAATATTAAAATGTGTCCCTTCTGGACATGCAGGCTTAGATTTCATTTCTGTTTCAGCTCCTTCTTGCTAAATTAGGATTTCATTCCAAGAGAAGATTTTATACCAGTACTGAAACTGAAGGAAGTATACAAGCCTGGATATTTTGAAGTCTCAATTTTATTAGGAAATCCCTAGTTCAGGATTTAAAATCATTAAGACTTTGATGGGTATTTTTTTCCATATTTTTGCTCCTAGGCTAATTTCTAGGAAAAAAAAGGAAACAGAGTTGTTAACAGTAGACATCTTTAAGACATTATATCTTTAAGGCAGCATCTTTTAAAATGGTTAACAGTTAAATCATTAATTTTTCTCATTTCCTGCTTTTACACTTTGAATTCAAATGATTTGTACACAAATCCCCTGGCAAAGCACTCAGGAAGCTGAAAAAAATAAGAGCACTTATATGGGATTATAGATATTTCCTGTTCTTCACATGCTTAAGTGTTCTACTGTAGCACAGGACCTAATAGATTCCTCAGAAAACGTTCTGGCAAGTCTTTTAGGGGTAATCTGGTTTATCTACATCACCCTGAGTACTTTTCTCGTTTAGTGCAGAGTCAGTATTCAACATGTACCCATGCAGTCAAAACCAAGTCTTTACAGTTTTCTTTTAGGAACTCTTTCTGTGCATGTGATGGCATTGCTTCAGTGAAGTATGAGCACTGAAATTATATCATGGGAGAAGTAATCCAGTCGTAAAAGAAGTCATCGCTCTGTAGTAAATTAGCAAAAAAAAAATTTATTTGCACTTTTCCATCAGTCAGTTTCAATGTAATCCATTGTCAAGATGTCTTAGTCGCCTGCATGTTGGTTTCCAATAAATGGTGGCATTTGTGAAGGCAAAGAACTTCAAAATTGAGCCTGTAGTGACAGATCTTCACTCCCTTGATTCTTAGATAAATTTATGAAGTGGGAGAATGAGACCATAGACCTTTTTCCACTTTCAGACTTTGCCAACAATGTATGGAAAGAGGTTAATTGGAATGCCCTTAAGGGAAAAAGAGACCTTCCCCATGCAAAATAATGTCCCTTGGGTTGTATCCTCACTGGCAGAGAAGGTGTTTAATTTAAAAAGGGATTCTTTTAAATAAGAACTGAAAGGTTACTCAGCTTATCAGTCAGACCGAGCAGGCCAAGGGTTCTTTGATAAGGAGTTTCAGACCAGCAGAGGGGTTTCTAGAGGTGTTAGCTTGGGCTCTGTCTGTTTTAACTGTCTTAAAAAGCCTTCTTTCGTACCATACTTCTTTTCACTTGGTGCCTCTTCCTTTTGTTGCTTCCTGCTGCAACAATATCCTTTATTAATCTGTATTTTAGGCAGAAATGGTGTTATCCCTTGGATGTACTGATCCTGTGGTGAAGTCAGGTACTTACCTGGTGTCAATCCAGTGTTTTCTAAGGAACTACACCAGTTTGTACTAAGTGAGGATCACTGTAAAAAAACCATGAGTGCTTGGGTATAGGTAGGGTGGGATTAATGTAAATAATTACGTTGATATTTGTGAAAGGCGTCTGGAGTAAGTGGTGTGCTGCCGAATCACACAAGGTAGGCAGTCCCAGCCCTGGCCAGCACAGATGGATCACATCAGTGGAAGCTTGGATGAAAAAAATACAAGGATGAAGGGCTGGGAATGATATTATAGCATAAATAAAGATGGGAATAAAGCACTGCTGTGCTGTCAGCGCTTAGAAGCCACCAGGAGGGGTAAGTCAGAGCCCAGGCAGGTTCACAGCCTGTGATGGTCCTTGGGCTGGGCACACCAAGGGGACTCAGTTTTGCTTCCAGTGACTCAGTACAAAGGCACCTCTTACCCTCCAGCTATTTTGGAGGCTATTTTGGGCATACAGACAAATATTTTATTGCACAAATGTGATTGTCAGTCCAGAATATTTTGGGATGTTTTCAATGCTGGTTTCTCTCTTTTTTCCAGTCCTTGGGGCTCTCTCTGAGCCCTTCAGATGTATTTGCCCACTGTATTTGCCTGCCATACTTGAGGTGCACCGAGGTGTTTTATACAGTGGTGTGTTAAATATAGAAAGTGACTTGGAAAGGCAGAACAGAGCAGGCACTCAATCACTTCACACATGTAACGCTGGACAGTGAATGAAGGGCTTCAGGAGCAGCAGGGCTGGGATTCCTGACCTCTGGCAGGCACCACTCCCACGGGGGTGATTTTAAGGAATTACTGTTGATTTCTTTCCACTCTGCCCCTTATCAGAGGGGACAGCTCACTGCTGGCACAGATGGCCCAGGAAGGTAACTTTAAATCATCCAGACCTCAGGAGTTAGAGCCAGATTTCAGTGTAGGAAGGCTTTCCTATAAACTTGGTCCAACACTTAAAAACCTTTTAAATGACCTGAGCTGATGAGTGATCTTGCTGTTTAAATCATGTGGGATACAGAGCTTTACAGAGTTGTAAGGAAAGATAGATAAAATTATGCACTTTTTATTATATCTGTCTTTAAGGCAGTAGATTCAGTAAAACCTGCAAAGGACAAGGAGTTAATATACCTCAAAAGATCAAAGTGGTGTTACCAGAACATGCTGCTCTCAGTCCAAAGGGTTTAAAAAGCAAGCTAAAAATTACTGAGAAAGACCAAAAAGTACGGAGATTTCAGTCACGTTTTAGGCTTCTGTGTGATTACTTGTTAGGCTTTCCACAGAAGGTTTTAAGGAAAAAGTTTAAATACTCAAGTTGTAACATGTGAACCTAACATTCAGAAAGTCTTTCGGTTTTTATTCAGGAAAATGGGAAGGCTGTGCCTGTGTTTCTTGTAGGGCAATTAAGAACACCATGTCCTACGGGACTGTGACATTGCAAAAACAAGGCTGAAGGGCTCAGCTCTTGACTGATGGATCCTGGTCAGTGGTTTGTGTAAGCAGGAAGCGCAGTGGATCACCCAGGTCCCAGAGCTGGCAGAGTTAAGGAGTGTTTCTGGTTTGAATATGAAATCAGTGAACTGTGAGCTGGCCCTCACTTTGCCGAGGGTTTGAATTCCCTCTTTCTCCCATGCTGAATTCAGGGTCTAGCTGAGTGGAGAATGAAGCCTGTGAAAAGACTGTGGTATCAAGTGTCTCTTCCACAAAGCAGCAAGGCAGCAAAAAGCAAATGAGGAGACTAGGAAAAGCGTCATGTGTCATCCTGCATGGCACTCTAGGAGAATCCTTAAATGAGAGCTTCTTTATTTTATTTTACTCTGAATAGTGGTGGTCTAAGCCCTTTCTTCTTTTGAGATTAAAAAATACATTTTCCTTTGAGATGCAGTTGTTTTCTGACAAGGGAAAGCCAGGTGAGCAATGCTGGCAGGGAGTGAAGCAAACAGGTGGTTGCAGTTACTGATATTTTAAATTTGGCTTGAACTTCCTCAGAAGATGAACTTCCCATTTGAAGCTGAATGCCACACTTGTGTTTTGGACTTCCTGTGACTCTTCCTGAAGTCAGAACCTGCTGCACAGCACGCGAGGATGAGGGGAAGCTGCAGAAAGACCCTGGGAAAGCTAAGATTCCAAATTAAAGTTGGAACTGTAAAGTAAGGAATATGCTCTAATTGTACTTCCATCATTGCAGTCCACTAAAAACAGCAGAATGCTTGGGCCCAGGGGCTCCTGGCTGTTCCTGCTGCTCTGCCAACTTCTGAATGCATTGGCTGAACTCAGCTGGATCCCTTAAATCCACACAGGTATCAGAGCTCCAACGACAGTGACTTTGCACACAACCTGAGGCTCAAGAAAGGGCAAAATGGTATTATGGGTTAGACTTTGCGAAATATACCGTGGTTTCATTTGGGAAACAAAGATGGAAAGAGGAGAGACGGAAATCCCTTAATTATGCTGATCCTGATGGTGTGATATCCTTTTAGAAATGCTACTGGAAATAAGGAAACCTGAGTGTTTTCTTAGTCTTCAGATGCTTTGCCATTTTTAATTGTTTTCAGAATGAAGTGTTGTGTGTTGCTGGGACAGACAACACTGTCGGGCACCTCCTGGAACCAGGGGCCACTAAAACGGAGCATTTCCCAGTCTGGATAAAGGTGTGCAAACCAAATAAATTGATAAATAATGGTATTTTCTAAGCATTTCTCCATATAGTCATCATACAAAAGTGAAAGTGCACTTTAAAACCCCCACAAGAGAGGGGAAATAGGACATAGATCACCAATATTGCAGCGAGGAATTTCAGTAGGAAAAAAGCTTAGCGTTTAAAATTGGTTCTAACCATTTCTCCTTGTGCCAACATGGCTTGCATATATGCCTGTCTGTTGTGTTTTGTGTCATAAACACTGATGAGCCTGACTAACCAACAGAAAAGAGGCCGGAAGCAATGAAGAGTCTCTGTTTATACATATTTCCCCACATCTTTTCATGTACACCATTAGCTATGTGTAACTACACCACTAACCTGAGGTGAATTTTCGGGTATAATTTGTTGCAAACAGGCTGTGATGTAAATGACATCCTAAAATAATATGCTTTGTAGTGTTATAATACTTCTTTTAAATGCAGATCAGAATATTTGGCCATGCCATGCTGTCCTGGGGGTGCCCAGAGTTGCAGCCCCTGTGCCACAACACAGCTCTGGAGAATGCCAAGGTGGTGACAGACTGCTACATGCTTGAATTGGAGCTGCCAGAGCAGCCTCCTTTAACTTCACTGGGATTTATATCTATTTTTATATACTTGCAGCCAAACATGTGTATGCATGTTGTGGTCCCTTCAGCTCGAGGTCTCCCTTTTCCTCCCTGCTCTTTGCTGCCTGGGATTGGAAGTTCCTGCTGCTTCTACTTTTGTTAAAAGTTGCCTAGAAGTTGAGCAAAAATATCGCCGTGGTGGTTTCTCCTCCTCAGCAGCATCCAAGGTATTGTTTCCTCTTCTCTTCCTTTTCCCAGGAACAGCAAGCAGCTCTGTTGAATGGATTTCTCCATGAGGTTATTGTTTAGGTCAGGAGGTTAGCTCACTTTTGTCTCTTTACTTAACTGCTGCAGAAGAAATCCTCTATGTGTTCCCCTGAATTGTAAAGGCTGGTAAGAAAGAGGAGCCGAAGTCATCCATTAATCCCCGGGCAAAGTCCTATTGAAGCAGCTGCAGTGAAAGCTCTCACACGCTGCCCTGGAAATAACCCCGGCTGTGACGTGTTGAGGTGACCCTAGGTAAGGTCAGAAGCTCAGTTCTCATTTTCATTTAAGCTTCTGATTTTTAAACAGTATTTGGGGTTGTGCCTCGTGGATCTGCCGACCTCTCAAAGCAGCTGGAGCTTTATTGAGAGCGAGCGGAGATGGGGAGTCTGGGGAGGCAGGGGTTTATCTCCTAAACATTGCTGCTTTCTCCTCTCAAATTACTGTTGTTTTGGCTTCGATATTTAATGATCATGACCCCATGTGAGAGCAGCAAGTGGTATCAGGATTTTAGCTTAAGCTGCTTTGCCGAGACAAAGCACCTGTTTTAATTCCTTCTGGAAATGGAAGTGATTTGGAAGCGTCCCAGCAAATTCAAGTCAGAGTGGTAATTCTTGCCTGCCTGTATGCTTTCCCAGGAAGTGTGTGAATTGGAAGGATCTGTGTACACAGCTCCTGGATGGGATTTTCAGGAGGGCTAAGAGAGCTGGGGCTCTCTGTCCTGACATCCTGTAATGCCAAGATGTGTTTAATGGAAAGATGGCAGCATCAGCTGTTTGCCTCTTTTCTTCATTGGCACAGATACAATACAATGCAAAGCTGATGTGTAGGGCTGTGGTTACGTGGGGTGCAGCCTGCAGCTTCCCCTGGTCCTGGTCAGCGTGCCCTCGGAGCCGTGGACACCTTCCAGGAACAGCGTTATCTCTTGGGATCCAACTGCAGTTGTTATTAAACATTTACCACAGGGACTGCTGGCAACCCTCCTCCACCTGCTTGGCCCTATTCTTGTGTCAGGGAGTGGCCTTTTGTAATAGAATCAAGGAAACTGATGTGACAGAAACTACTGACACGATGGATTTGAAGGATTTTGTGAGGTAACCAGGTAACATCTTAACTCTGAACTGGAGCTGAATCAGCCACTCCTGCTGGCTCGCTTAGGGAACTGACTTTTGACAGAATATTACTGATTTTTACTTTTCATTTTTTCATTTCTGTGGTGCAGCTTTTGCCTTTTCTGGGTTAGGGAGTCACAGCAGGAGAGATGATTTTCATTATGTTTGAGAGGCAAGAGAGTGCTGACCTGTGCAACCCCCCTCCCTCCATATGGAAACTTGTTTTGTGTGATTCAGGGACAGAAATGGAGTCACGGAAATCATTGAAAAGTCATCCCCTCCCCCAGAATTTCTCTTAAGTGTATGACTAAAACCGAAGCACTTGCTAAGTTACCAAGGAGTAGTGTGGAGCTGGTGAAGCCAGAGGGAGGTGGACACAGAATCCCAGAATTGTTTAGGTCAGAGAAGACCTTCAAGTCCAACTGTCAACCTAAACATGGAACAGGGTTATTATTTCTGTTGAGGATTCAGGGTGGTTTTATTTGCATTTTATTTGGCACACATCTCTTCAAAACTCACCACCTTAGAATAGGAATAATTTTATGGCATGTGCCTATTACACAAAATTCACAAGCACTGCCCCTTTCCATTCCTTTTCATTTTTCACAACGTATTTTACAACAGCAATTTTCATGTCTCACATTTTTTCTCTCCAGTTTCCTGTGGTTAAATCTTGACCATAAATCTTAGGCTGCTCTGTTAAAAATAATAGGTGCACTAAATTTCTTCATGTAACAATCTGCTAGATTAAGAGTGGCTTTAAAACAATTAACTATGGCTGTGTGGTTTAATATTCCCAGCTTTAATGCACCATGAAGGAGAAACCAGAGGCACTGTCATTTATAGAGTGCTTGTGTTTCACGTGCAGTCCAGTGATCCTCGTCTGGCACCTTGTTACTGGGAACCCCTTCTTACACAGATAGTGCCAAAAAAAGCTTCCTGTGCAGGTTTGGAAATGAAATGACAAGTCACTGGGTGGCAAATAAGGCTAAAATTAATTTAACTGTGGTTTCTCAGCCGTGACTGGAGTTGTCACACAAGGCAGCTGGAGAGGGGGTGGGTTTCTGCACTGTAATGGCAATATTTTAGACATAAAATCTGGTTGGTATAAATTCTACTTTTTATTAAGGCTGGAAACCTGAGCAGGTCATGGACACGTGTTCTTATGTGTCACAGAGCAGGATCTGGGTCTCCATCCCTGCCTTGTGGGGGATCCCACCCTTGGATTATTATTTGCATCCGAGCCGGCTCCATGGAGAAGGAGCACCTGAGGCACAAGGTTGTTAAAGGAAGGCAGGATTTGACACCAAAGCCAAATTTCAGCAGAAACAACAGACTTAATACTTTCCAAACTTGCTGCGGGTCATCAAAGGCACATAGCAGATCAGAAGCTCAGTAAATTGTTATGATTCCTGAGTATCAGGAAATGTCACTGCAAAACTGAGCGCTAAACCGTGTGTGTGTGCGCAGGATTGGTGAACACTGGGATTTGCCTGGACTACAGATATTATTCCTAGATGCTATAATTAAGTTACACTATACATTTTACTCCTAGAGTTTACAAGGGGCTTGTCTCAAAAAATTAGTATTTGAAGCCTGTATTAAGTAGCATTGCAAGAACTCCTGATCAGTAACTTCTCTTGGTTCCACAGAAGGAATAGTCTTCTTTATATTTCTCAGTTTGAGTTCTTGCTCCAATTAAACCTTACTTTGAAATTGTTTTGTGTGCGAGAGGATGTGAGCCCTCATGGAGACCGTGTTCCAGATCAGGTAATGCCACATTTTGCTCCCCAGAGTATTCTCCCTGCCAAGTCCTGCTGCAGCCTTCCCGCTCTAAACCTTGGCCCTGTGCAAAGCCTCCCAGATTTCAGTGCCTCTTTGCTTCAGGGCCCAACCTCAGGTTCATAAAATATTTGTGGCTGACAGTCTCGTGCCTCAGCCAAAGCTGCACAGATGCAGGAAGCCTGAGGGATTTCAGAATTGCAAATGCTTAACAGATTTTTAACAGATATATATATGTACATGCATATGTAAATACATATATGCATATGTATGTGTATCAGCCTTGAAATACACACAAGGAATCTATGATTTCTTTGATAATAATGTGGCCAGACTGGGCTGTTGGAGATGCGAAATGGCTTTAATTGAACTTTCAAATACTGCCTCGATTTACCTGTTACAGGTGTGGCATCTGGTCTACTTTCTTATTTGAAATAAATTTTAACACCTTATTTTTGCTCTCTTACAGTTCTATCGAGCCTTTGACAGACCACAAAACAGAATATCTGCCCTGGCCCCCAGCCCTGACTGTTGTGTGTCTTGGTTTCCCTGACATTTAGAAACTTTCTAAGCCAGTGTGGGAAAGCTGAACAACCTATGAGGTAACAGACACAACACTGGATTGCAAGGCTGTTTTTAAGAGAACAGGAACAGCTTTCCTCTAGGTCAGGAGTTTGGAGCCCTGTGTCTGTGGAAGGTGTCCCTGCCCATGGCAGGGTGTGGGAATAGAGGAGGTTTAAGGTCTCTTCCAAGTCAAGGCAAGCCAGTGATCCTGTGATGCCATGAGTGGCCCTGTAATGATCCTGCACGGAGCACCTGAGGCTGGGCAGGTCCCCGTTTCCTCACAGGAAGCAGGTGGTGCACAGGCCCCTCGGGTGTGTCGCACTGAGGCCATCAAGGTGGTGTTCAGGACTGGACCCGTGTGCAGTAACTCGGGTCTGAGGGTGCCAAGGGAACATCCATGAGGGAAATAAAGCGAGGGGTAGCTGCACAGTAAGTGACTTACCTTGCAGTGTAGAATTTGGAGCTGACAACACGCGGGCCCCTCAGCCTGTCCCGTTCTGGGCTTGCCCCAGAAGTGGCTCCGTGCCGCTGCCGGTGGTTACGGCGTGCTGAGTGGGGCTGGCTGCCGTGTGCTTAATGTACAGAAATGAGCCTACACTTGTAATAACAGATGCATTCCCACTCTCAGAAAAATTCCTTTTATTTTTTGGCTTTGTGAGAGAGCATTGTGCAGTTCAGGACCTGTATCCTCTGAAACAGCAGGGCTTCTGTGGTTGGAATATTCAAGGTATCTCCTGAAAATCAAGGCTGGAGCTCCCCTCTTTAAATGCTACTGTGAGCCAACTCGGCTTTAGTAGAATGAGTATTTCCTTTTTCATGTAGAGAGGATGGGTTTTTGTGGGCAGGTCAACTTAAAACTCACAGTTAGGCTGTCACTGGTACCTCTGAGGATGTTCCAGCAGCAGCATGTTTGTGCTACGTGAGGCCAACAAACTGATTTGGGTTGATCATGATGTCTCATAGGAGTGGTAATGCAGGAGGCCCAACAGTATGGTTTTAATTTGGATTTCAAATTGGGATCCGCATGTCCGTAACACTGGCTAATTCTGACACTGACACAATTCAGTCCTCTCTTTGAATACTGTTTGGTCTCTGGCTCCTAAAAGATGTCTGCAAAGGTTTTTTTTCCCCCTTGGGGGTGGCACAGTGGTGTCTGTTACTGACTGGTTATGCACAGTCTCAACTGTGTGACATCTTCCAGGGACAGAGGAGGGACCAAGAACATACAGAGCATGTTTGTCAAGATTTCTGCCTGTGGAAGGCCCTGTGTGAGTGGATTTTGGGTTCTGCCCAGGCTGGGCATCACTGCCTTTTGTGCTGTGTGCTGAGCTTTCGGCTGGTGGGGAGAGAAGTTGCTTTATGGTCAGACCCCAGTCCAGTCATACCCTTGGGAAGTATTGTCACAGGACATGGGGTGATGGTTTAAACTGAAGGAGAGTCAATTTAGGTTAGATAGAAGGAAGGTTTTTATGATGAGAGTGGGAACGCCCTGGCACAGGCTTGCCCAGAGAAACTGTGGCTGCCCCATCCCTAGAAGTGTCCAAGGCCATTTTGGATGGGTCTAGTGGAAGGTGTCCTTGTCCATGGGGGGTTGGAACAAGGTGAACTTTCAGATTCTTTCCAACCAAGACTTTCAACTCAGTAGCTTTTGCTGCACTGCCTTGGGAAATACGGAAAGCTGGTAAATATGGAAGCTTGGGGATGCGGTCCCAGGCTGGTGAGCTGCTCAGGGAGTCCCTGCCGGGTTGTGATGCCAGCATCCCTGTGCAGGCAGTGATGGATGGATGGATGGACGGAAGGCAGAGGTGTTTCCTGGTGGATTCCAGGCACATGTAGGAAGGAGGGGGAAGCGCCGAGGATGCCGCAGGAGGATTTCTGAGCGTATCTCTGTGTGTGTCTGTATCTGTGAGTGTGTGTCTGTGTATGTGTCTGTGTGTGTGTCTGTATCTGTGAGTGTGCGTGTCTGTGTGTGTGTGTCTGTCTGTGTGCGTGTCTGTGTGTGTCTGTATCTGTGAGTGTGTGTCTCTGTGTGTGTCTGTGTGTGTGTCTGTATCTGTGAGTGTGTGTGTGCGTGTGTGTCTGAGTGTTTGTGTCTGTGTATCGCTGTGTGTGTGTGTCTCTGTCTGTGTGTCTGTCTGTCTGTGTGTGTCCCCGCGGGGCCGGGCGGGCTCCCCGGCGGTCCCTGACGTGGAGCGCCGTGCGGGGCGGGGGCGGGGCCGCCGCGGGTTTATCAGGGCAGCAACAGGCGGTGCGGGGGACCCGCCGCCTCTCGGCCCGCCCCGGGCCCGCAGCCGCCGCCGCCGGGCAGGGCAGGGCAGGAGGAGCAGCGGGCGGAGCGCGGCCGGGCCGGGGCGCGGGCGGCCGGCTCGGGATGGTGCTCCTGCCCCTCTGGGTAGTGGCAGCCGCGCTCCTGGGGGCCCGCGCTGCGCCCGGCCGGCAGGTGAGTGCGGGAGGGAGGGATGGAGGGACGGAGGGACCCTGCCCTGCCCCGCCCCGCCCTGCCCTCCCTCGGTCCCCGCGGTCCGCACCGCCGGCTGTCCGCCCAACGCCGCGCACGGCATCCCCATCCCGGGCTGCGGCGGCACCCTCCGCCTCCCTTCGCTCTGCATCCCGGCCCCCCGCGCCCCATTCCCCCTGGCAGGAGCAGGTACCGCGCCGGCAGAGAGCTGGACGTGGCATCAGGGTCACCGCCGCCGTCCCTGCGGTCCCTCGGGAAGGCCGCTTGGGTTTCCCATTCTCCAGCACAGATCCAAAGAAGAGCTGTCAGGTCTCTGCCCCGGCACCCGTGCCTCCTGGAGCTCATTGCTTTCCTAGCATTGAAGCCTTGCTTTGGTCACCAAACTTACTTTTTGGCACAGTGTCACATTTTGTAGAATGGGTCATTCAGAATCAGGATTGCTTAGCGGCTCCCTTTATGTTAAACTTGCTAGGGACTCTTTTAGTGCATTGGTGGGAACAGCTGTTTATTCAGTTAAGAAAGAACTGCCATCGCTGGAAACCAAAAGCAGAAATGTATAAAATAGTGCAGCACAAACCAAGTGATTTTTCAACCTTCTGCTTGTCCCCCGTTGCATAGTAATTGCACTAACTTGGTGCATGTGTTTCTTTTCTCTTCTGCAGGCTGGTAAAGAACAGCAGATCCAAATAGGTAAGTCTTTTTAGCTATTGTTGCTGCTATCAAAACAGAAATAAAAGAAGCAAGCTCAACAAACTAGTTATTTTCTGGAGAAATGATCTGAATGCAGGCGAGCATTCCCCACCATTGCCACCCAGGAGCATTTGTAGTTGCATGGTGACGTGGCATGGATTGAATTTACATGTCCTCTCGTGCTGCGGTTTGGCATCCTGATGTGTCTGTGTTTCCTACGTAAGTTATAAAATCTGTACTGTTCACTGTTTCCTTATAAACTGATAGACCTGTAACTTGTAAACTGATAGCAGCGAGTTTGGTGTTGGTGGCACATGCAGGTGCTGAAGGGAAAGGTGCCTCTTTGTGCCCGTGAGGTGCTTTGTACTGAAACTTCAGCCTGTGGGACTCTTCCCAAAGACAGGGAGCTTTCTTTCCTTGGGAGGATGCACCCAGTGTTTAGCTTCAGGACATGTGTGTTCAGTTAGACCAACAGGTAGTTCAGTGCTCTAAGGGATGGAAGAGGTGGTGGAAGGATGTGGAAGCTGTCATTCACTCTCCCAGGGCGTTAGTGCCAGGGAATGCCATCCTGTGTGCTCCTTCCCTTACCCGGTGTGAAATGAGCCTTTCACCATCCTGTTGAGGGTGTGTCCCTGCACACGAGTGTGCTCCAGAGCTCTTCAGCAGTGGGAATGGACCCCAGGCAGTGCTGCTTCCAGTTGCCATTAGACCTCCAGCCCTGAGGTTTTGGTTCAGGTTTTGTTCAGAAAAGAATTTCAAGCATTTCTGTAAATTTTGGAGGTCTTGTCTCAATTGCAGTTCTGGCACTGCGTCCTTCTGGGTTGGCTTCCACTGCGATCAGTGAATAATGGGAACAGAAACGGTGAGGTACATTTAAAGCTAACTGGCAAACAGAGGATTTTTCCAGGGGCGTGCTGATCTTGTGTTTTATTTCTAGTCCTTTCCATGAGAAATGGATTGTATTTGAATTTCAGAAACCATAAGCTATATAGGAATGCATAATTTAAATTACACAGTACATCAGGCAAAATTCCTGAATCTGGAAGACACTTTCTGTCCTTTAACGTCTTCCTTTTTTTCACAGCCTTGGCACTGCTGTACTCAGGAACATTTGGGGCTGCATTTGATCCTGTAAATTCTGATTTAAAAAGTATGGAACCATAGAATTTCAGAATGGTTTGCATTGGGAGGACTTGAAAGACCATCTTGTTCCAAACCCCTGCCATGGGCAGGGGCACCTTCCACTATCCCAGCTTGCTCCAAGCCCCGTCCAACCTGGCCTTGGACACTTGCAGGGATGGGGCAGCCACAACTTCAAACTGTGGCTTACTCAGTTGAGAATTTTAATGAATCGGAGGCAAAACCTGCTTTGGGATTGTCTCAAATGTGCTGTCCTACTTATGAGCCTCTACCAAGCGTTGCTCTGCATAGCTGTTGTGTATTTTGAGTTGGCCCAGGGCTGGCTGCGGTCAGCAGCTGATCTTTTCACCTGAGAAGTCACTTAGGGCAAACTAAAGCCACCTGGGGGTTTATTTTTGTTAAATATCAGGACAGACTGCGGCGCAGGCACAGGGAGTTACCACATTTAATGACCTGCATTCATGCACAATGTGCTGCAGTGCCTGGGGGCTGTCAGGAGGAACTGGTTCTGTGTCACTGGTGACACAGTCAGCCTGAAGGTGCTGATGCTCCGGGCTGTGCTGCATCTTCACTTCTCCTCCGCAGCCTCCCACTCAGCAGCTCTATCACTGCTCAGTGCCACTTCTGGAAGAAACCTGGGATCTGACCTGTGACACAACAGTGCCAGGCCCTGCTGTCAGCAGAAAGCACCTGCAGCTCTGCAGAGGCTGCAAAAACTCTGTATCAGCCTTTTCTTGAGCTGTCTGTATCCCTGGGGCAAGGGACAGCAAAGTAAAGGAATGAGGACACCAGAGAGGTGTGCCACACCAGCCTCTCTCCTTGCAGTCCGTTGCTTTTAGTCATCCAGCTTGCAGTGTCCAGGTACTGCACAGCCTCATCCCTGTTCAGATGCACAGCTGTGAGGAAATTTTCAAGAAATCCATCGCCCTTTCCAGTCTTGTCTTTCTCTGTGGGCATTTCTGCCACCTAAAGGCAGCCAAAAAGAGCAAGCGGTAGTTCTGGAGTGATCCAGGTTGTTGAGAGGGACCAAAACTGCTCTGTTCTTTCTGGAAACCACCAGCCAAAGATGAAGACAGAAATGGTGATGAGCAAAACCCCTCTTGGGCTTGTCTGGTGGGTCTCCAGACCATCTTCTCTTGTAAAGCATCACTTTGCTGTGTGACCAGAGCAGCCCTGTGTCATCCCACTGTGCTTATCTTCAGGATGGAAGTGTGATCTCCCAGAACGTGGCACAGTCTCCATATGGAAGTGCTGTCCTCTTCATCCCAAGTAACTGTTTTTTCCCCCCAGTGCTTCCACTGCAGAGCTGGATGGCTGCCATTCAGCAACCTGGTCGTGTCACAGCTTGTGAAGTCCAGCCAGAAGGTGCCAGCACAGGGATGTTCTGGAGGTGTCACCTTAGATCCAGTCCTCTTGCTAAGGGAGCTGAACTTCTTGACCCTCAAGCCACATCCATACATCTTCCAAGAGAGGTAGGGGAGCTCTGGAGGCTGATGGAAGCTCACTGGTCATCCCATCATGGGATGGCCTGGGGCTCAGCAATAGAGCCCCGCGCAGGGGCCATGTGGGTGGGGTGTTACCAGGAGTCCCCCCACATTTCTTCAGTAGCTTAGTTTAGACATAAAAATGATTTGTCTGAACTTTCAGAAATTCCTCCTTTTCCACTGATTGTACTGATTTTCATGTAGGTTGTGCTTTTGAAATCTTCTCAAGTGAATGTTTGGGCATTTGGAATTCTCCTGCGGACAACTACATTAGCAACTTTTGATCAATGTATTTCACAGAATCTTGTGCCTTAAAAAAAATATTTTTCCAAATGCAGGTGATAGAAAGGGAAAAAGTTTAGGGTTTTTGAACCTCAGTTGACCACAGCTGTTGTACAGTGCGAAGACAGCTCCTGGGAGCCAGCAGTGTTACTTCTGCAGTTTAATGAGTATTTGAGGGCAAAAAAAGCAGGGACAGCTCTCTTCAGAGGCATTCTCTAGCTAATTATGTTTTGGCACACAATGAAAGGATGTGATGTTCCTTCTTAAGTGCTTGCTTTCAACTTAAACATTGTGCAACTGGAGCAGCAGTTTGAAGCCAGACTTTAAAAAAATGGAGAAAATTTGCTGTTAAACTGCTTTTCCTCTTGCTCTGATCAGCACTGTCAGCTTTGAATTAGCAGAGCAGATCGACACTCAAATTTCAGCTTAGGAAAGGGAACACCTACAGCTGGAATAGCGTTTCCTTGGAGCATGCAGTCTGTGGAAAAGGGGTAATGTAAGTGAGTGGAGGAGTTCAGATGTCTTCGGGATTCAGTCATGTCCCATTTGATTTTAATTGCCCTTGAACAAAAGGCATTTCCTCTTCTAGCTCAGCATTTACAGGCTCTGGAAAAGGCTTTTGCTGACTCAAACCCTTGACAGTTCTCATTTTCCACCCTTTGTTCCTACCTTCTTGTGGCTAGCTGGCTGTTCTTATTAGCAAAGCAGCCTTCTTTTTGCCCCAGCCTGCGGAAATGTGGGAATTTCTCTGCGAGATGGGCAGAGCAGTTTCTCAGTCCTGCGGTGAGCACAGAATTTGATCGCCAGACTGTGGTGCGCTGAACCTCCTGCTTTAAAAAAAACCCCAAGCCACGAGGAATCTCGGCAAGGTAAAAGGCGGAATGTCAGCCTGGGAATGAAATCCCAGCCCTGTAGAGCCGGGAATGTGTGGAGCAAGGTTTTTACTTTGACCCAGTTAGGATGTACAACCCAGCAGCTGTGTCTCCTGGTGCATGGCCTGGTGTCTAATTAATAAAAATTGCTTTAGAGTTTTAATGCGGTCCCCTCTCTAAGGAGGCAGATTAGCAATCCTGGCTGAGAATTCCCAGTGTTTTAAATGGGAATTATCCTAAGGATAATGGCCTAATTATGATGCCAGTTTTAGAACCTGATCTTATGGGTGTGTGGCAAAATAGGTGGAGTTGGCTGCTGCTGAAACCCACCCTGTGGCTGCTGGCTGTAGGATGTGGGGTACCAGTGGGCTTGGAAATGACTTCTCGCATTCCTGTATATTAATTTGTATTTGTATATTAATGCATTCACAGTGCAAGAACTGAAATGTCTGTGTGCGTCTTACTAGTACCGTACATTGTTTTTCTGTCAAATTCCTCAGTAGCTGGCCTGAAAGAAAATGGAAAGCAGTTCTGTGAAGGCATTAGGAACAATTTCCTCCTGAAGTTACTGAATGTGTGCATCTTTTAAAACCAGCAGCCTCTGCTGCCAGGAGAGAGGCACTGGCTACTGAGCTTTCTCTGTTAATTCTCAGCTCAAGTGCGATCCACACTGGGAGCAGGTAACATTTAGCTCACTTAATTAAGTGCATTTATTTGAGCAATTCTCAGTGGCACTCAGCGCTACAAACAGAGCTACCTGATCGTGGAGGTTTTTAAATGGAATTGTCAGTAATATCACTCTAATATTGCTTTCCCCAGCTCTCCCAGGAAGAGAGGAGCTAGGGAATAACTGCGTCTGTGCTAAGTGTCTTTTTAACTCTCACACAGTCAAATCCACTGGCTTAGGCTTAGGCCTTGGTCCCACTGGGGGCAGTGGCACAGCCCACAGCTTGACCTGGCCCCTCTCCTCTTATATTGGACACTGAATATCCTGATTGCTTCCAGGTTATGGAGGTCCCACTGAAACCATAGACTCACATGAAGGATTTCTTTTACAGTGGGCTGAAATTACTTGAAAACACGTTGCCGTGGCCAGGGGTCGTGCTGTGGAGCTGCTCTAGTATTGCCAGCAGTGTGGGTTTGCTGGGTCTGTGTCTTCTCTCTGTTGCACTGAAGTGCAGGATTTGGGTAAAATTTGTGCAGTTCTGTGTTATGGGTTTTTAAATAATTAGCTTATCTGGTTTTTTTGATCTCTGTCACTCAGAGGACACTCAGTAGCAAGTTGCAGGGTAAGGGGATTTGTAGAGGGAAAAGTTACTGCCTTTGCGTTTGCTGACATGGGCTAATTTATAAGCAGCGTGTGATATCCACTGGATTTTTTCCATGTTTGTATATCCTGAGAAATCTGTATGCAAGTTGTGGTTGTAACCAAGCCTGGCACTTAATATTCAAAGTCTTTCTGGGCGACCTGACGCAGGAGTGAGCAGTTCTGTGTCAGGTCTGCGATGGAGCTCTGTGGCATTTCTTGCAGGGGCACTTGGAAGGGTCACCGCCTCTCCTGGGGCTGTGGGACAAAGCTGAGCCCCAGGAAACTCCCCGGATAGGTGTCAGTGAATATTTCAGGGTTTTCTCTGCAAGTTTTAGGAAAAGCATTTTTGTAATAATAACTGATAGAAAGAAATTGCTCCCTGTGAGGGTGTTGAGACCCTGGCACAGGTTTCACAGAGAAGCTGTGGCTGCCCCATCCCTGGAAGTGTCCAAGGACAGGTTGGGTGGAACTTGGAGCAACCTGGGCTAGTGGGAGGTGTCCCTGCCCATGGCAGGGGGTGGCACTGGATGGACCTTAAAAGGTCCTTTCCAATGCAAACCATCCTGTGATTCCATGGTAAAGGAGGAGCAGTGACACGTGCCTTACACATTCCTGTGTTGGTAGTTCAAGCAGGAATCCGAAGTTGGGAATTTTGGAAGAGGTGTGAGGCAAGGCTGCCCCTTGAGTCTCTGGGCTTCTTCTCTGAGTTTTGGGTGCTTCTCTTGGCAGAATTCCGGAAGAGCAGACCGAGGCCGTATGGTTTAGTGATTCCCATCAGCACCAATGCAGACGGGAGCTACATCTCCAACGTCCTGTCGGCGAGCCACCAGAGGCGAGCGGCGCGGGAGGCGTCCCAGAGCCCCAGGCAGCTCTATTTCAACGTCACCGCCTTCGGGAGGGAGTTCCACCTGCGCCTGCAGCCCAACACGCGCCTGCTGGCTCCCCAGGCCGTGGTGGAGTGGTACGAAGACTCTGTGGACCCTGGGAGCCATGGTGGTAATGCCAGCCGGACCGACACTGCTACAGAGCGGCTGTGGAAGAGGGAGCCCCTGTGGACCAACTGTGCCTACGTGGGGGACATCACGGACATCCCCGGGGCTGCCGTGGCCATCAGCAACTGTGACGGGCTGGTAAGGCTGGTTCTGTGGCTCCGGTGTCCCGTGTTCGCTGCTGGGTGCACAGCTTCTGGTGCTTTTCACTGCGCCTTGGTAGTGATGTCATTTACAGAACTTGGTTTCTTAAATCCCTTGGGAAATACTGATGTGGGCCATCAATCGTACTGCTTTACTTTGGGATAATTCCTCGGAGCTTGATGAGCAAAGCCCTTCTTGTCACTGGTGTGAGAGAGAGAAATAAATCCCGCGTCTTGTTGGGTTTCCTTTTTACTTGCATGAGGTGTTACTAACAGGAACATTAATAGTGAAGACATTTTTAGACTAAAAGGCAACCTTTTGGTGACTAAATTTAGAATTTAGCATCCAAATCATCCCTCTGTAACATTCTCAGGTAGCAAAATCACAGGCTGCCCTGTAGTCCAAGAATAGCAGCTTTAAGTTTTAAAGGGTTTATTCATAAAGTGAGCACACTTTTTGTTCTGTTAGGTGCAGTTTTGTTTCTCAGGGGGTGTCACATGAGAATTGAGTGGTTCACGTAAAGGGTTTGTTCTCAGTCCGGTTGCAAACACGTGGGATTTCCCTGTGGCTCAGCAGATGCCCAGATCCCAGAGTGAAAGGCTGGGCGTATGGATCCCACACACCATCCATGGATTCGATCACATGGTACAGAAAGGCAGCAATACTCACCTTGTGCTCCATAAGGCACAGAGGCAGTGGTGGAACATGCCTGCAGCATCCAGGGAGATTCATGTCATGGTGACCCTCCTGCTGTCCAGGACAGGAATCCCAGGAAAGAGTCTGCATCCCTGCTTAGCAGTGGGTTTCCCTCTTCCCATCACATGCCACGTGGTCGTGATTCGATTCCATTTGGCGATGATTCCTGGCTAGGAGAGCTCCCACCTTGGCAGGGGCTGCAGTCACTGTGGGAATAACTGCAGAAATGGCTCGAAATACCCCTTCACACCACAATTCCTTGACTTCCCTTGCTTAAAGAGAGGAAATACTGGTGGTGGTTGCACCAGAGGTGATAACCAATGTCAGTTTGGCATGTTTTGGGGGACGTTTGGTGGGGTTTTTTAGGAGAATCTGTTGGCAGTGTGCTGTGCTTATGAAGGCCAAGTAGACAATTGCCTGGCTAGATGTAGCTTCCTATAGAACCCTGCCAGTGAATGAGACCCTGGGACTGCGAGCTGGATTTTAGCAGTAATCCTGAATGAAGCTGTTGTGGTGAGACAGCACGTGAAGACAAGAAATTGGATTAAGTGGAATTAGACTAAGGAGTGCAGCAGCTCTGGCGGGGATTGCCATGTGGCTGGCAAGATGCTCCTGGGGTGTTTCCAGTTAAATGAAGCCAGAGTGGGACTTTTTGGTGGGGGAAAGGCTTCACGCTGACAGAGGGCAGGGTTAGGTGGGGTACTGGGAAGAAATTCTTGACTGAGGATGTTGAGGCCTTGGCACAGCTGTGGCTGCCCCATCCCTGGGACTGTTCGAGGCCAGGCTGGACGGGGCTTGGAGCAACCTGAGCTAGTGGAAGGTGTCCTTTTTTTCCTCACAGCACCCAGGAGAAGCAGTTCGAGCGCTTTCCGTGGGTTTAGGATCTGGACTAGGGAGAACATGGGCTTTTTCTTTGAGGAGAGGATAAATGCCCCTGGGTCACTCTTGTTCTCTGTTCATCACAACCTTAGCTGTTGTAACATCTCTTGGAGCTCTAATCATGTGAGTGTGACAGAAATAAATAATCCCGAAGATTTATGTAAGTTTTTTTTCCTCCTGGCGTCTCCAAAGGTAGCAAAAGGAACTTCCAGCTACCATTGCTGGCCTCTCTGTTGCTGTACTCTAACCCAGCTAGAATATTTGATCCCCAGTGTATCCTAAAGATGTGAAGGGTGAGATAATGTGGCTTAACAGAAACTGGAACAAGAGTGAGAAATTCTAGGGCCATGTGTCTGCTGGAGAGATTTATTTTTGACTTCAAAGGAATTTAGACACTCTCCAGAGTAGCCAGCTGGGTTCTGAGCTCTTGGGAGAAAGTGAAGGGAATCACTGGAGTAGCAATTTGCACAATGTGTAGCTTGTAAAAGAAGTTTGATAACTTAAGTAACAGAAAAAGAGCACTTGGGTGCCAAATTTTGATGGCTTGATTGTAAATATATGGAATACTTGGCATTTGCATTAGGAAAGCAAAAATCTGCCCCTGGTCTCTTGTTCAATCAAACTTACATTTAAACCCCCAAATATTTGGATGCTTTTGTTTTGAAATAGTTTCCATATCTAATTCTGCAGTGGAAGTCTGCATGCCATCAGTTTTGCAGATTCCTATCTTCTCATCTGCTTCATCTCCCTTGGAAAATAACCCTGTTTATTTAAAAACCCCACATACATGTGCCTGCACTTGTCATGGCAGAAGGACACTTCATTCATCAGGGAGGAGCTGCCTCTTGTCATCTTCCCTGGCTGTCAGAAAGCTGGGGCTTCCACAGGTTTCTGCTGGGTGTTTCTGCTGTTGTTTGGTCAAGATAGCAGTATTTATTGTCAGAGCCCTTGGGGACTGGAAGATGCCAGCCTCAGAAAGCCCACCATGGGCGGTTCAGGTGGTAAACAGAGCAAAGGCAGCAAGCCTAACATTAGAAATAATGTTTTAAACCACTTTTCTCCCTGTTGCTGTAGAGAAAATGAGCTCAGTTTCCTCAGTTAGCTTCATGCCCTGTAACAGTCCCTGAGCAGGTGTCAGTGCCTTTAGCTTGCATTTCCACTCTGACCGATGTCTCTGTAGACATGTGCCTTTGTGTTTGAGCTGGGATCTGCTTTATGTTCACATCCTTGCAATGCCACATGGGAATGATGGTTTCTGTTTCTCCCAGAGCATTAACCTTGCTTGTTTGAAGTCAGAGAGCTGGGCCCAGTGCAATGAGCCTTTAATCTTTGACTTCAGATTCCAAGTAAAATGGAACTTAAAAAACGTTGTTTATTGGAAATTATTTTGTTTCTTTTTTTATACTGGAATTCCATGGCCTTGCAGCCCGCTTCCAGCTGCAGACTCTTGTTTGGAAGTACAACTGTTTGCCAGTGGAAGATGCTCAGGAGTCTGCCTGGCTTGCAGTGTTCAGCTGCCAAACCAGGGAAATCCTGGAAGACAAACCAACCATCAGGAATTAAAAAAAACCCAAACAAATCTGCTCAGATCTATCACTTGACAGATTATTCCTCACTTGCTTATTGCCATCCCTTTTTTCTAAGGATACGGAGACGTGAAGAAACGTGTCTGTGCATGTTCACAGCTACTTTCCTTTGGCAAATCTGTTGGAAATACAGGCTGGAGTATCTCAGACTAGAGATACTTGCACAGGCTTTAGCCTTGGTTCAGGAAAAGCTTTAAAAACCTGCTGGAGTTGAGGCGTGTGGGATCCAAGGAGTTTCAGGGCATTTTGATTTGTTTCAAATGCTTTTTTATTGCCCTCGTTCCATCGGCACTGGACTATTAAGGCTTATTCACATGTTGGTTCTAAATGTATTATTTGAGCATGATTTCCCCCAAGCTGGCAACGCTCGAGTTCCTAAATGGAGAAACAGCTTTCTAGGAGCTGCTGGTGTTTTATCCCAGTATGTTGGAACAGCATTCCGGAGACAAACACTTGGCCCGCTGCTGAGCATCTGGTTGTAGCACACGAGAAACTCTTGCTGAGCTTTGGGTTGGGATCAGGACTGTCCCCTCTGGCCTGGAGGCCTCTCCCAGCCTGGGCCGGGAGCTGTGTCCGAGGGGACATCTGGTCATCCGGGATGTCCTGGGCGGGCAGAGCGCAGGAAACCGGGATAAGCGCCGGGGGCAGTGGGAGCGGTGCCGGCCGCGTGCGGCTCCGGGCAGATGGCAGCATGTCTTAGGCCGATTTAACGCTCTGAGATTCCCGCTCCCCTGCCCTACCGTGCCCTTCCCACAGTAATTCCCTCCCTGCCGGGCCCGCTCTCACCGTGGCACTTGGCAGCACTTTGAACTGGGCCTGACTGGCCGCAGCTGCGCTCCGTCCCCGGCACCTCTGGGCATGTGGCACTTCCCACAGCCTGACACGGGCTCCGAGGTCCTGGTAATCCCTGGGAAAGAGGATTTCTTGAAGTTCAGGAGCTCCAGAAACTTGGGAAAATGCTTATTCAGGACTTGGTGATTCCTGTGTGAAACACAGAGGGGGAGGGGAGGGGCACTGATTGAGAAGGGAGCCAAGTGCCAATACAGCATAAAATAATATAATAGAGAAATTTTTTATATGCCTGCTTTGCTTCTGCTTGGAGTTGTCACTCAAAGCAAACGGGTGCTTAATCCTTGCTTCTCGGAGGGCAGTCCAAGTTGATGCAGACGGTTGCTCAAGCTCCACTTATCTCTTGTTTGTTTTTGTGAGCTGTTCTAACAGGGCCAGATTTGGGCTGATGATAGATTTGCCTCATTTCCAAGCCTTTGCATCTATTTCTCCCCTCCTGCCTTGCATTTCTCCCGTTCTCATTCACAGCAAATTGCAGGAGGTGGTAAAAAGGGTGACGCTCAGGGTTTCCATGTGGCCGTATCCTTTCTCTTTTGAAGGCTGATTGAACCACTCGGTTTTCCTCCGAAGTGATCCTTTTTCTCCAGGCTGCAACTCCCTCTCCCTTTGTGCCAAATGGATTGTGGTCACAGGAAAAATTGGGTAGATACACAAGTAGCACATGTACTGCTGTGGGCTTCATGTAGGCCGGAGATATATAAGGACCTGCACAAAATACATCTCATAGCACAGAGGGTTGCAGGTATTTGGGTAACGGGGTTTCCAAAAGCATGGACAAATTTAAGAATTCTGTTTTTTCCCCTCCATTTAGCCTTCCCCAAGTGTGATTTCTCAGGGGGAGAAGGAAAGAGCCAGAAGGGGCCTGGGAACAGACTCCAGTGAGGGGTCTGAAATCCACCTTTGCAGTGACTCCCTTTTCCCCCCTCACGGCTTTGATTGCAGTAATTCCTTGCTTAAAACCGGGGCTTGTGATTCCCAGCAAACTGCTGGAGCCTGTGTGGATCCTGCAGGGCCCCGGGCAGGGTTTGTGTCCCTCGCTGCTGTCACAGGGACGACGTCAGGATCTGTCCGGGTGTCTGCACGTGCTGCCACACGAGTTTTTAATGCTTGTTTTCAGGGGGCTCGACTGTCCCCTCTATGAACTGTGCAAAGAGTAAATGCTTTGAATTCCATTTTCGTTTGATGTTATGGTACAAGAGTTGCTTGATCAGAAACATTAATCATTGTGCACTTAATAGCAGCCAACTTGGAAAACCAGGTCTGTTTCAGTAGTATTTTCAGTTATTTTTGGTTGAGAAATGAGGTTTCTTGTATTTAACAGCACATCCATGCAAAGATGTATTTGTTATTTTTCCACATTATTAGCCAGGTGAAATATGCCTGAAGACATCACTTAATGCTCCCTGTGAAAGTTCACCCAGGAAGTGGAACTCTGGATAGAGGCATTTTAAGGGATGGTGTTCTGCCTAAAAGCCCACATGAATAGTAATAAATGTCTGTTAGATGAGGCCTTGGGTCAGGAAATCAGCCTTTGGACCTATAAATAAGGGTTTGGCCTCTAAACCTGAGTTTTCAGACCTTCATACACATACTTTGGGCTTTAAAAATGGTGCTCTGGGCCCTTACGATGAGCCTTTAGAATTCAAAAGGATATATTTGTAACTTGGAAGGGTTTCTACCCTAAAAATCCTAGAATTGAAGCTTTGGACACCAAAAATGAGTCTTTGGGACATAAAAATGAGGGCTTTAGGTGTAAAAGTAGGATTTAGACTCTAAATATGAGCAGTTGGACATTTAAGATGTGTCTTGGACCCCCAAAAGCAGCTAGTTGGATTGTAAAAATGGAGCTGTGGACACAGAAAACGAGGCTTTGAACACTGAAAGTGCATCTTTGAGCTATATCTTCTCCGAAAAGTGGAATCATTTTAGTGCTTTTTGGCTCACAGGAAGCGTCTGTAGGCAACGTTTTTGGTAACTGAAATAGAAGTTTTATTATTTGTCTCGATTTTTTTTCTCTAATAATATCCAAGCTGCCTGTGGACTCTCTGGAAGACGAGACTTCTCTGTGGGGGGTTCCTGAGGGCTCTCTGAAACATCCAACAGGAACAGTCCAGAACACCTTAGCTGAGACCTGAACACCTACCCCAGGCTGGGCAAAAGGTGAATGTGCTATGTAGGCACGAGCAGAAAATGCAGGTCTAAAAAGCCTCATGCTGTGGTTAGTTTCTTTTTTCCTGTCTTTTTTAGATTGGAGAGAATATCTGAAGGCTAATTAAGACACTTGGCAGTCTGCTGTGAGTGAGGCCAGGTGGGAGCAGTTGGCCTTTTCAGCCACACTGGTTATGCTAATGCTGAGCATGGAGCTGTTTAATCAGGTCACCTTCTCTTAGAGGGGGGTTTAGGAACGGGCAGCTGGAGGAGTCTGCCTGGAGACTGTCATAAAAGGTCTCAGCTTTGATTGCCACAGCTTCAGACTTCTATTCATAGTTTATTTCTGATTTTGTAGAATCATTCTGTTCAGCACAGCAAGGGTTTACATGTAATTCCCCTCTTTTAAGCAATATATATTGCTTAAGGGGCTGGAACTGCTTTTCCAGGTCAGTGTGTGTTAAAAATGGTCTGGAACAAACTGCTGGTGGCTGGGTGCTGCTCTGGATATCTCTTCTGTAGCTGATATTAAATCTCACCTTGCAGTCCTGGCAATGCATTTTCACAAAACACCTCTTTTAGGGCACTTGGACAAAGAACGTCCCCTCTGGATTTTTTGCTCTTTGTTCCCAAAGCAACGTGCGCTTCTTACATTTTTCGATTCCTGGAGGCTCACAGCTAACAGTTTATAAAGTAGCCCAAGCTTATTAAAATGACTAAGTACAACCCTTTTTTATAGTTTTAGTAATAAACCCCAGATTGTATAAGCTGTGTGGACCCTTGATAACACAAGCAGAGCTCATGAATTGGGCTCTCATTCCTCATTCATGTCCTGCCTCCACGTGTCACCTGTGGGAAAGTGCATGTCTCAGGAGAGGAAAGTAAATAGACACTGAAATAGCCAATGTTCTCAGAGCTTAATGCCTGTGGGCTCTCTCAAAGTTCCCATTGATGGTGGAGTCTGCCCCTGGTGGGGTGGAGGCACAGAGGCCATATTCAGCATGGTGTTTGGATGGCCCATGTTTATCCAGCACTGGGCACGCTTGGATCTGGAATTCAGCCCCCGAGCCACACGGTCTGAGGTTTGCCAAGGGGCAGGAAGCGAGGCTGGGCAGAAAATGCTGTGCAGGGTCATTGAGAAAAAGGGTTTGTTTGCTCTTACCTGTTCTTGTCTTTATATGGAGGGTCATGCTGTAACCATCGTGCTCCCATCCAGGCTCTGGAAAGTGTCAGGGAGAGAAAAGCCAGTTGGTTCCATCTCCTGCCCTCGTGTTCCATCAGGAGCTTCTTGAAATGGTGGCTAAAGCTGCAGCACTATTGTTCCTTTAAAAAAACCCCTCTATGTTCACTTCTTTTTTAAACAGATAGTTAATTTTTATCAAGTGCTTCTGCAGCTTGGCTGCGAACTTTAAGAAACAACCACACAACAGTAAATGAACTTCCCAGCCTCATACAAATCCCACTGCCACTTGGCTTTTTTTGCTTTTATACCTGACCAAATGTGTAAAACTACTTTTGATTTTCCTTTGAGAGATTTTACCGTGGTTGTGGGGTGGGGTTTTTTTGCACGAGAATATAACACCCAATTTCAAATGAGACTGATGTAAATAGTACTAGCTTGGGTGCTTCCCAGCTTTTGGTCCACAGAGTATTTCCATTCAGAGGAAACTACTGCATCAGTTCTCCCTCCTTTGACTAACATCTGAGGAGATGAGCCTTTCTCACGCCTAGTTTGGACTGAATTTTCTATTCCCTTGGAAAGGCAGCAGATGAACCAATGTTTCTGTGGTGTGCCACAGCAGGTATGGTGCTGGCGGCCTCTGGATCATGGGATCTTCATCCTTTGGCATCATTTTATTCGCTTTGTGGTCTTGGAGTATTCAGCACTTGGAGTTCCCGTTTCCCCTTCTTTGGGGGCTGTCAGATGTCCTCATTTTGTGTTTTCCTTTTGCTTTTTAGAGGAATCTATGACTGGTGTCATCCCATGGCTGCAGGAGCTGGGTAAACACAAGGTTCACCACAGCACTGGCAGCCCTGTAAGTGTTTTTTTTTTTTTGCTGCCTCCTGTACCATTTCAGCGTGACACAGTTCCTGGCAAAGACCTGCTGTGTCTGCCACAGAGACAAAAACCTGTGCTCAGGAAATATTTCTGCAGAGATACGTCGGGATCAGGGAGGTGCCTGACTGCTCTGAGCATGTTCCATGCATTCTTTTCACTCTTTAGTAACTGATATTCTAAACCCACGGTTCCTTCTGTAAGGACAAAGCACTTGGCCTGCCGGCTCTGCGCGGCCGTTAAAACGAATCCCGGTAGGTTTTCCAAGAACAAAACATAGAGACATATTTTTCCACATAAAATCCAAGTTTGTTTTTTTCTCTCAGCTTTCATATAGCTCTTGAGGGCTTTCACTGAGTTTTCTGAGACTTTCTGGAAGGGGAGGAAAGAAACCCAACGTTTGGATCAAAATCAAGCATGAGAAATTTCAGTATAAAGGAATTTTCTTATGGATGTTCATAGAGGAGGCTAAAAAAGCCTCATTTCAGCCCAGTGCAGTGACCCAGTAATGTGCTGCAATTTCTTTTTTTTTTTTCTGTGCAAGTTCAGCAGAATTTTGGTTAATTTGGTGACTCCCCCAAATGCCTCTTGCTCCTTCAAGTGATGCAACAATGAGTGTGCTGAGAGGCTTTGCTTCCTCTGGGCAGATGATATTCAGTATTTTTAGTATGAGCGTGTCTCAGCTGCTCCTTCGTAAATTGTGCCCATAGTTTGGAAGAGGATATTAAACATTCCTGTGTTTTCATCCTGTTTCTGACTCTTCATCCTGGTATTTGGTTGAACAAATAAGGTTTTTTCTTCATAGCTGCAGAAGATTTTTGAGTTAAAAATCTGATATTAGATGATTGGTCAGAAGCTGGTGCTGTGTGAATAACAGGTGGCTGTGAGACCCTGTCTGAGTCTTTCATCGGACTCAAAAATAGGTTTTAATGCTTTTAATTAGTAAGAAAAATCCCAACACCCTGTGCTGTCTCCGTTCAACACCCTTCAAGAATGGAGTCTAAAACGATTCAGGAGCTCTTGCTTTAGTCCTGAGATGCATTGCCAGGATAAAACAAGTGATTAAAACATGGATTTTATATCACACTGATCTTCTGGAGAGGGAAAATGAGCTATGGAATTCCTGCTTGTTCCTCTGGGAATCCATCCAAGGGTGCTGGAGCTGTGGGTCAGTAAATGGGGATGTTTTACCCCAAAACCGTGGTGCCTGCCCTGAGCCCCAGACACCTCCGTGGAGACTGGAGGCCCATCCGTGGGGGAGGAGGAATTCCATCTGCAAACCTCCTCTGTAGGCACCCAGCAACTGGATCAATAACATCTGTTTCTCCAAAATGTGCACAGCGCTGCCATATTACTTTTTTCCAGCATTCCTCTAACGTGTAGTATTTTTTTATATGCCAAGTATGTCTAGGCCATAAATACTTTAGCATGCAGAAGATGTGGAGGGAGGGAGGTATGTCCGCTTGGATGCCTCCCCCTTCCCTTCCAGACAGCAGGGCCTGGGTCCCCTTACCTGCCAGAGTGAGTGAGCAGTGTGGGGCTTGGGTCGAGGGCCTGGAGGGACAGGACCAGGGGGAATGGCTTCCCAGTGCCAGAGGGCAGGGCTGGACGGGATATTGGGTAGAAATTCTTCCCTGTGAGAGGGTGAGGCCCTGGCACGAACTGAAGAGGGGTACTGTGGGCAAATTCTACAACTTCAGAAGCTTTTAGAGTATTTCTGAAAAGAAACCCAGAGAATCAGTTGATTCTTGTCAAGAGAAGGATCCCATGTGGCATGAGAAATAATATCCACCCAAGGAGCTGAGGGTATAACCCTGGAGCTGCACAAACTTAGGACCAGTGTCCACTCATCATGGCTCAGTCTTGGGGGAGGCAGGCAAAGGGAAATGTGCTGTGGGCAAAGCTTCCCTCTTTGCTTTTCTTTTTCTTCCCATAAATTAAGCAGTGTTCGGTGCAACTCGGGAAGCTTTTCTCCTTTGGATTGGGAGCGGAGCAGCAGGTAGGTGTGACGCAGGTTCTGCACAGTCACCGGCCTGAACCCACCTTGAGCCAACAGAGAGGGTGAAAGGTAGCAGTGTTTTGGGGCTGAATCCGTGTTTTCAGGCGAGGCAGCCCCTCTTTTATAAAAGCATGTTTCTCTGGACTCCTTAAGAAGTTTAGACTGGAGGGCTGTCTCCAGGACCGGCCCCCTCCCCGTTCCACGTCCCAGGTGTTTGTCTTGGCAGGAGGCAGTGTCTGCTCGGCCGGGGCTGGGATATTAAACTGAGGGAACACAGAGCTCTTGATGCCTTTCAATAGGGCTTCTATTTAGTGTGGGGCAGGACAGAGCTGTCAGCCACCTGTGATTGTCCAGCAGGGAAGAAGGCAGGGATAAGGAGTGGGGGAAGAGCCCTGGAAATGGTTTCCAATTCCATCGATAGAATGGTGAGAAGGAAGAGTTTTCCAGGAGGCAGAGCCTTGAGTTGGTTTTTCTGCTGAGTTCTTCGCTGCGGTCCTGGCATTGGTGGAAGGGGAAATCGAGGATGATGCTGGCTGGAATGACGTGGGATGGCACAAGGAACTTCCTGAACTGAACTGCCCACGTGTGGAGAGCCTTGTAAGAGATTTCACTACGAGCTGAATGATTGATGCGCAGCCCAGAGTGAGAATGGATTCGAGTGTCCTGGGTCTGACACTGGGGATAGTGCTGATATTCCATATTTATTTTGGATATGTATTTCTGCTTTTGGTTTTTTAAGGTGTGGGGGGTGGTTAATTAATTTAGTTAAGTGAAGAAGGGAAGGTTTGGATGAGATGTTAGAAGAAATTGTTTACTCTAAGAGTGGGCAGGCCCTGGCACAGGTTGCCCAGAGAGGTTGTGGACTCCCCATCCCTGGAAGTGTCCAAGGCTAGGTTGGATGGGGCTTGAATCAACCTGGGATAGTGGAAAGTGTCCCAGCCCATGACAGGGGGTTGGAAAAAGATGGTCTTCAACGTTCCTTCTAACCCAAACCATTCCACGATTCTGTGCAGGAAACCAGGGTACTGGGATTCCATTTTGGATGCATGTAGGAAATGCTGGTGGAAAGTGAAACTGGTCTTGGGATACACAGAGTCGCACTTTGGGTAGACCAACCCTCTGTTGGGTCTTTGTGAGAGGGAAGGGTACTCAGCTTTTCTTGGTCAAGTAGAGGCCCCTTCTGCCCCACCACATGCTTAGCAAAATGGAAGGTGGGAAAAAAGTCTTTGGAGGAATCTCCAGGCTCTGGAAGTCTTATTGTACAGAACTTGTCACGTGTGTTTTCCCATGTTGATTGCAGTCACTGAACTTGGACCTTGTTCTTTGATGCAAGCGGGTTCCTCCTCCTGAGCATGATCTCCCCCCAAAACAGGGCACAGTTTTCCCTTTTCCCACTGAATCCTTCAGTGTCCTTGGACTGCTGAGTAACTGCCTGGCTCTTTCACACACATCTGCTTCATGTGTGCTCCGATGAGAGCTGTGATCTTCCCACGCTTCCCTTCCAGGTAGAATCCAACAGCACAGTCCAGCGTCAATACTCCATATCTGCACTTGTGTGTGACTGAAGGGTCCCAAGTTGGAACTTCCTTCTGAGGGAGGGGGATTTTGGCTTCCTCGGATCCCTGTGCTTATTGATGGTTTCTCCCTTGCTCCTTTATTGCCGAGGATGGCCAGGGCAGCCCAGTTTCCTACAGACAGCCTCCTGCTGCTGGGCAAACTCCAGCCTGCATATTAATCTGCTTCCACCGTGTTGACAGCCTGCTCTGTTTGGGGATGAATGTAGAGCCTTGAACGTGATGTTAAATTTCAATTTTTTAGGCTCTTAATCTCCCCTCTTTCAAATCTTCCCAGTGAAGACCCAGCACGTGGTATTTCTAAATGACTGTGTGTGACAGAAGGGTGTGCAGATCCTGAGATGGATGGAAAGTGCCTGCAATACAAATGAAGATGCTTATGTAGGGGGATGCAGGGAGCTCTGTGGATCTTGATTTTGCAGGAAAAGAATGAAATTGGCAAATATTTCCACATTGGGTTGCTGATTTTCTTAAAGCAGCTTTACTGTTCAGAGATGGCTTAGGAGCTGCTAATTATCACCTCAGTTCCCCAGAGAGGATTACATCACTGTTTGAAAAACTATTTCTTTGTGGCACAAAGGCACTCAGGACAATTACAACCATAATTTATAGCATTATCTTCTCTATGGGAGATTCTGTGTCTTAAAAAACCAGCAGGTGTTCAAAATACAGATAGCAGCAGAGCTTGGGATGGAGACTGGGAGCAGAGCCCAAAGCCTGTCCTACCCACCAGTAACAGTGATCAGTTTTAGCAGAACTTGATAATGGCCAACAGTGTGACTGCTGAACAAACCCTTTCACTTCCTGACATTCGAGGGTGGTCTTTCCGAAACTCCCCTGGGAATTCACTGCCTCACCCTTACTGCAAACCACTACAAACAGGGCGTTTGACTTCCTAAAATACTTCTGGAAGTCCCACCCTAATGTGTAACACTGAAGTTAAATGTGGCCATTAATGGTCACCCCACAGCTCTCCGTTGTGCTCCGTGAATGAAGGGCTCTTTCCTCTTTTCCAGGAACCACCCTATGCATATTTATAGGGAATCATGTTCCCCCTTAAAGGCTGTTGATTTTGGCTTGGGAAGTGATTCCTTAGTTTAACCTGCCCTTGTAGATTATTTTCTCAAGGCTTTATATTGTTGCTAATTCCCTTATTCTTGTCTAAGTCTTTTGTGTGTGGAAAAAAAAAACAACTATGTGCGTTTTGCCAGGTCTTGCTTTGTCATGGATTGTCCAGGAAAGCATGCAAGGCTTGGTGTCCTCTAGGAAGCCCTCCTAGGTGGGCTGCCTGGCCAGGCTGGGTTTGGCCTTGCTCCCAGTTACCTTTTATCATGCACTCCAGCAGCACTTGCTCCTGCATTGCTTTAGTGCCACAGAATCCCCTCGGTTTGCTCTGCACCATTGCTCCTGGATCAAGGATGGAAAGAGCTGTAGGGATGAAATGTGTTACTGCTAAAGGAGCCATTTAAAGACAAATACAGATGTTGGGAAGCAAGGTGGGTGTGCGTGGGGTGCTGGCTGGACCCTGAGCAGGTTTTTTCTGGGTTCTCCCCTGGGAGAAGCGAGTTTCTAGGAAAGGCAGGAAGTTAATCCACTTCCCCAATCCTCAGAACTGAGATGGTGCTGGGTACAGGTAGATTTATTCTCGCCACGGTCCCCCAAAGGCTGCTTTTGGATTTTGGTGGTCCTGTTGTCTTCCTGTGTCCCCAGAATCCTAAGGACAGCTCTAGAGAACTCCACAGCAGCACAGGTTCCACTCTGCTTCCTTCAGCCAGTGGAAGTTCTGAACACTGTTAATTTAGAAGAAAGAAGTAGTAAAATTACTAGCATTCCAAGACTGCAGACTGTGCTTTCCTGGATTGCTCCATCAGTGTGCTTTTGTGGAAAAAAAAACAAACAAAAAAATTTCCACTACATACTTCTTTCTTAAAAATCTACCCAGCCTTTTCTCCAAGGGAACCTTGACAAATACGTTCTCCGAGCACCTGCTGGGGGAGGGAACTGCTGGGCTGGCAGTACAGTTTACAGGGAAGGTTCACCTGACAATGCAGTACCTGCTTCTGCCCCTCTGCCTCCGCTCCCTTGGAAAATGTCAGGCTTTTTTTAATGGTGTTACCTGGGGGAGGGGAAAAAGAGTTCTCTGTTGCTTACAATGATGTTCTGAGTGTGTTATACTTCACCCTTGGTACTTGTTTTCAGAGCCTCAGCCTGGGTCTTTGGGCTCTCCAGTGACATGGACGTGCTTTGTCTCTTCCTCACCAGGCTGGAATGATAAGAACCGATGAGGATGAATACTTCATCGAGCCTTTGGAGAGAGGAAAGCAGATGGAAGAGGAGAAGGGCAGGATCCACATGGTGTACCGGCGGTCGGCGGTGGCGCAGCACGCCCCTGACGCACTCCCCGACGTGCACACAGAAGGTACAGTACCCCTGGAGGTTCTTTGTGGGTCTATTCCGGGTGACTCCAGCCTATGGAAGCTCTGGAACGAGGCCACACAACTCCTGTTTGGGCCCCGTTTCTTTCTGAGTAACAGTGAAATTGTGCCAGTGTAGTGTTTTCCTCCTACTGGTGGCAGCTAACATGGTCTGAAGGCAGCTGTAGCTGTGTTGGTCAGATGTATGTTGTCACATCCAGGGATTCCCCTCTGCCTTGAATCAAACGTGGTTGGTCCATCTGAGAATAATTATTATGTCTGAGAATAATTATCCCGTAGTTTAATCCACTTGCTTGTATAGTTTTTTTTAATCTTGTGCAAATCCTTACAAGCCAAGGCATTACATAGCGAGGGCTGATGGTTTTTTAGCCTCTGGGCTGAGGATGAAAGAGCAGCTCTGCTCCCTGTCAGTGCTCTGCCTGTTTTTCAGCATCTCTCAGCCCCTCAAATTCCTGTTTGTGCATCATGTTCACATGTTGCTGGAACTCAAAAGGGTTTGGGAAATAAAAGAAAAATAACATGCAACACACGGAGCTAGAGCTACTTGCCTTTTGGTTATTCCAGTTTAGCTTGTGCATCTGGGAGGGCTTAGCCTGGAGAAGAGGAGGTTCAGGGGACGCCTTCTCTGAAAGGAGGTCAGAATTCAGGTTGTAGCCAGGTGGGATTCAGTCTCCTCTCACAGGCAACAAGGGACAGGTAAAGAGGAAGTGGCCTCAAGTTGTGCCAGGGAAGGTTTAGTTTGGATATTAGGAAAAATTTGTTCATGGAAAGGGTGGTCAGGCATTGGGCTGCCCAGGGCAGTGGCGGAGTCACTGTCCCTGGAGGGATGTGGCACTTGGGGACTTGGATTAGTGGTGGATTTGGCAGTGCTGGGGATCGGTTGGACTCGATGATCTTGGAGGGCTTTTCCGACCCGTACAATTCCATGACCAAAGTCAAAGCAAGCTGCCCAAGCCCGTGGAGCCTGAGGAAATGTTTGCAATGGTGGAGTTGTCAGCTGCATATCGATGGCCTGAAGATCTTCCTGGTTCTTCTCTGGCCCTGGTCCCACCCCTGTGCCCGGGCTGGAGGCAGAGATAGTATGTGGTGGTTTGAGAGTTCAGCCAGCACAGACAAGAATCCAAGTTCTCAGTAACAGATGACAGATGACTCAACAAAACAGTGACTAAGATAAAAAAGTACTTAGAGTTGTAAGTGAAGAGGTTGCAAAAGCTGGGAAATGCTCTGTAAAAGCCTTTCTTCACGGTGACACGGGACACACTGCAGCCTGTTCTCCCTACAGAAAGTAGTTTTCTAAGAGGAAATCTTTCAACTGTGTGGAAGAGCTTTCAGTCTGACAGGACATCTGGTATTCCTGCAGGATTTTATAGTGTTTGGGAATTGGCTGGACATTGTTCAAACACTCGGACAGAATGAGCGTAGGAGTTTTAAGTGGAAAAGCTCCCATCCTGAGAGCAAGGTTTTAACAGTGGTCACAGTGCAGGGGAGATTAATTGGTTCATGTACTGTGTTCTCCTGGGATTAATCACACTTAGGATCTATCCATGTCTCTTTCCCACTTTCCTTTATGGCTGTTCTCTGTGGTGAAGTTTCAGTGAGCTTTCTTAGGTGGGGACCAGAAATCTGGGGTTCTGGAGAAGTTATGGAGATGGCTGGAGCTACTGGGTGGTGTGGGTCCAGCCTTCCCACCCCGAAGCAGCACCCTGTGCTGATTCCTGCCTGTGGTATCCATGGCTCTGGGCAGCCTCTTTAGGGAATGACAGCAGCATATTGCATGTATTGTTTTCATCTTTTGCTTTGTGTAGAGGCTGGTTTCTTTAGAAGTGCCTTGTAGGAGGCATTCCAGAATCAGGTTGGAAATCCTGCCCCATTCCTGTGGGGAATTGTTCTTGGTGTGCGTGCACAGCCACCTTGGGCTCCTTGAAGAACACCTTCATTAATTATTGCCTTTTTATACCTCTTTTCAATCGTTCTGGTATGACTAGGATCTCCTGCATATAAATGGTCCAGAATATTTGGGGGTTTGATTTGATACCAGGGAAATGTGGATAGTTTTGTGTCTTCTGTGCTTATAAAATGCCTCTGCTCTCAGCCTGTGAGCTCAGGGAAATGTACATAATTTTCCATATTTTGACAGACTGGTGGCAGAATTGACTCTTTGTGTGTCATGGGTAATCTGTCTGAAATTCAAAGGATCTCATTTGACTGTATTCCCTGGAATCTGATCTCTTCTCTGCTGAGTGAGACAGTGCAGGGAAGCAGTAGGTCTCGAGCACTAAGCGTTAAAACCATTTTATAAACCTCGGGTCCTCCTTGGTCCCTGTGATCTCCATGGCACAGGGTGAGTGTGTTTGCTGGTTTTAAGTGCTGAGCTCAGGTTGGTTCCTCTGGGCAGAGGAAGCTCTTCCTCTTCTGCAGGATGGAAGCTAAGGCCTCCCCTGGGAGATCCCAGCTATTGTAAGAACACCTACATGTAGTAGGGTGAGACACTGGATGTTTGTTTTCAAACATCTGGGATGAGCATCTGGTTAGGTCTGGTCTGGGAATCCTATCACGGAGCAGGATGGTGCCTAGAGTTCTCCATGGGTGTAAATGCACACCACAGTCTCCTGACAGCTTTTCCTTGTCGGATTGCCCCAGGATGACATTTGTAAGCTCCACTTCCCCAGTCGTTTAAGTCTTGATCCTAAAGGCAATGAACATCTGTGCTTCTCATTTGAGTCCTGCAGGTACTCGTGGTCAGTATTCATGTCTTGTTATTCCCAAATAATGTCTGTTACATCAAAAAATAGTTATTCTTAAGGGCAGAAAGAAATGAAGATCAAAGGCTCTCTGTCTGAGGGACAGAGGGCAAATGAGCTGTGCAGACAGAGCTGGAAAAAATAGAACAATGTTAAGACATCATTTAAATAAATCTTCAGGATTTTCTCACCAAAACAGCTTTTCACTTAGGAACGGAAAGAAACTCTCAGGATAAGCCTAAGTTTGGGAGGTTTTGGAAGTATAACAATGATATCATTCTGTCTGGGCAGGATGGAAAGAAGCTGCTCTTTGTTAATAAGCTGAGAAACATCACCAAGATGTGTAGTCATTAACCTTATTCCTTGAAAGCATCCAAGAAACAACAGAAACAGGCAAAGGACTGTAGAATTTACAATCACATTTGCACCCAGGAGACCTTCTGTGCAAGTTCTACTGAGTCAGGCTCAGGAGCGTGGTAAAACAAAACCCAAATTGTGTTTCAGAAACATAAAAGCCTGGTCCAAGTCCTCTGGAGTCAGTGGGAAGATTCGGGTTGACGTCAGTGGGATGGTGAGGCAGAGTTTGGATCAAATTCTGCTCGAGCTGATCACTGAGAATTCGATTTATCTTTCCTCCAGCTCATTCATTTATTATTTTTTCCATGCACTTTCTAGTCCTGTGGTAGAATGATGACAACCAGCCTTGAGTGTGGAGGTTACGCAGCGTGGTAATGTACTCCCAGCTTTCCTATTTCATCCTCCTCTTCACATCACAGTATTTTTTAAATGGCAACCTAGTCACCCAGAGAGCACTTGAGATGAAAGTATTTTTGTAATTACTTCCTAACAGTGGGAAACAAGGAACAGGAGCCTTTATCTCCCGGCTTCCCTTCAGAATTTTCATTTTCCCCAAAGAACCAAAGTGCTTGTGTGTCCGGTGGGGTTGCCATGGCACTGGCTTCGAGTGTCTTTGTCCCAGGTGGGAAACATGTAGGAGGAAGAAATGATTTGGGAATTGCTCCTGGTTGCCTGGGAATGAAACCCTGGAATAGAAGGTAGAAGAATGGGAAGACTATTGCCTGTTCGGGAGACCTCCCTCGGCACTTCCCAGGCGTGTTAGTGGTTCTCAGCGGCATCATCGTGCCGGAGGGTGTCTGAACTTGTTCTCAGCAGAATTTCTCATGACCTGTGTCCTGGTGGAGGATATTTTTGATACTGCCCAGCCCACCACATGAGCCTGTGCAATCAGGAATAACGGGAAAGATGGGAATTATTTCTGTGGAGTCTGAGCACACCACATTGTGTAACAGCCTCTGTTCAGTCCGGGCATTCTTGTATAATCACAGACTTATTTGGATTGGAAGCGACCTCAAAGTTCATCTCATCCCACCCCCTGCCATGGTCAGGGACACCTCCCACTAGCCTAGGTTGCTCCAAGCCCTGCCCAACCTGGCCTTGGACACTTCCAGGGATGGGGCAGCCACAGCTTCTCTGGGCAACCTGTGCCAGGGCCTCACCACCCTCACAGGGAAGGATTCCTTCCCAATATCTAATCAAAAGTCTCTCTCCAGCTCTCTTGTAGTCCCCCAAGAAAGGCCCACAAATAACTTGTATTGATGGCAGTAACCTGGGTTGTCTAAAGACATCCTGCCTCTTACCCAGAGCTGCTGGAGTTTCTGCTGTTAGTTTAGCCTTCTATAAAATTGAAACTTAATTGGATTCTCTCAAGTTCCTGATTGAATATTTGTTTGTGGGATGGGTTTTTTTCTTTTTTTTTTTTCCGGTTAACAGTTTACTTAACCAAGGGAAAGGTAGTCAGCTGGATAGGACAGGGACAGCACAGCACAGTACAAAGGAAAAGGAGTGTTGGTGATGGATGTATTTAGGAAGTAAAAGGAAACCCAGACTTCATAGCTGAGGAAAAGCTTGTTAATTTTTTTTTTTTTTTAAAGAAAGAAATTTAAGCAGGAATGAATCAAAAAGTGCTGTGAAGTGACTGATGTGCTGTGTCTGTGTCGGGGAGACTCTGCTTTCGGCCCAATGATGGGAGTAGGGACATCCATCTGCTTAAGTCGTCTTCTGTTCCTGGCAATAACAAAGGAAAATGATTCTTAAATAAAACCAAGGATGGAGGCTTCATTCCAACCGCAGGCACCCCACGCCAGAGTAGTAAAACACACAGAAAAATCTGTGTGAGGGGAAAATTGAAAAACTGGAGACAGGTCAGTGAATGCAGCTTGCAGCCATTCCAAGGCTCGTACAGTTTTCCAGTGAAAACTCTCTGTGCCCCCAGATTGCTTAGGAAGAAGAAGAAAACTTTGAACAGTGGTGATAATGGACAGCAGAGGTTTTTAAACAGTGTGTAAGCAGCTGTTCCCATGTGCAGAAGCCTCTTTGGTTTTTATAGACGATGTTCTTGAACTACTCTAGGAGAGGTGAAGACATGCCAAGGAGAGGATCACCCTTGGGTTGTCCATCTAGGACTGAGCTCTCAGGCATTGCTGCTGCTGAGTTTGGTGGTAAGGGTACACGTGAGGGGGTTGAAAGGGCTCTGAATTTGGCTGGGTAAGGTAGCAATGAGGGACCAGGACGGCATAAAACCCGGTAC
This sequence comes from Acropternis orthonyx, assembly GCA_035583155.1. NCBI lineage: Eukaryota > Metazoa > Chordata > Aves > Passeriformes > Rhinocryptidae > Acropternis > Acropternis orthonyx. The sequence continues at coordinate 1,023,977 of JAWWEU010000125.1, forward strand.
AAACCAGGACATCCCTGGCTGGGAGCATGGGAATGGGAAGCAGAAGAGACTGCCTTATCAGAGTGAGTTTATGTGAATTAAAGGTCAGGAACTGAAGGAAATGAATCCTCCCACAGCTTGCGGGGGCTGAGTCTTATTTATGTGTTTTACATGTGCAGCATACAAGTTTGGGAGCGAAATGACCGAACTGAGAGACTCTTCCACGGAAAGGGAAGAGCCTTGTTTAGACAGTCTGTTCTACAGTTGGCTTTTTAATCTGTGTCTTTGATGGGGAAATGAGTTAAAACATAGCAGCTTGCATCCTCATATCAAATAGTAATTTCTGTACCCTATGGCTCTTGTTGGACTTTCTCCCCCTGAAATTATGACAGTTTTGGCATTTTTCCCCACTGTGAGACACCTCCTTTTTAATGGGTTTGGTGCTCAGTGTGTTTTTAGGCAGATTTTAGAAATAGGTAAGGATCCAAACCACGGGCAATTTAATCCAGTTAAATCTTTGAAAATATCTGGATGAGGGGCAGGCATCCCTGGTTTATGACAGAGAAGGAAAATGGATCTGGTGTGCTTTGAATGAACGATTTGGATGCCGTGCTCCTCCTTTCAGTGGGGTCCTGTGGAATAACTCCTGCTGTATCACGTGTCTTGCTCACTGCATCCCTCCAAGACGTGGTGTAAACGAGAAGTAAATTTATCTGGTTTGTCTTACATGGGATGACCCAGAATTGGGCAGCTGGAGCTGACGGGAATGCGGATGGAAATGACTAATGTGAGAACGTCATCCTTGTAGTTCACGTTGCTCCCAGCAGACCGAGTTTCTTCAGAGCCATTTCTGGGTTACACAAGTGCATAAATCTTTCCAAAATGCAATAGTAAAACACCACAGAGTAACAGCATGACCCAGCTGTTGTTTGCTAAGAAAACAGGGGGTTTCTTTGCCAGAATGCCTTGCCTAATCATTCTTTGGAGTATTCCAATAACACAGGACAGGATCGGCAAGATAATTAGGGTTGTTCTGGAGGTTATTAAAAATCACACAAGCCTGAGTCTGCAGTTCGAGTTGGAAAAGAGGGAACTGAGGTCTCAGGGAAGCTGGCTTCTCCTGCATGGTGACAGGGAGAGGCTGACCTGTGGGAAATCTGGGTTGGATTCCATCAAGCACCATGTGGTTCAGGAAGAGAACCCAGGGAGGGAACCCTGACTCGTACTGTAGGGATAGCCAAGGGAAGCATTTCTTTGGTCCATCTTCCTTTGCAGCATGAGTGGCAGGGCCTGTTTTTAAACATTCCCTGGGAAAGTTTGAGGACATATGTGTGGTAGGGATATGAATAAGAGCTTGGGTGCCTCTCTGGTGTGTTCTTTGGTGTCTTCGCTCCCCACTCAGACAGCAAACAGGCTGCTGCCTCCCAACAATTAGTAGCGTGCATGCAGGGAATAGCTTTGTCCTTCCTCTTGTTCCTGGCAAGGGGGCCTGCCCATCAGATGGCAAGAAGCAGTAAGATTTTCCTTCCTCTCCCATATTTCTGGATGCGATGCCAAACAGTGGACCTAGACACCTGGAGAAAGCTGGACTGAGGCACTCGAGGACAGGGAATGATGGCCGTGTGGGAACATGTGAAATCATTAGCAAGGGCTCTCTTTGTGGACCCATAAATACAAAATCTCGATCACAAAATCTGAAGAACGATTTGTTTCCCCAATAATTGCATTCTGTAATCCTGCAGATATCAAATAAGAAATCAGCACCACCTGGTTATTGTAAATTCAAATTGAAATTTCTAAATACACCAATCGTCTTGTGCAAAATCCTAATAATAGCACATTTTTCAGGTGCTGAAAAAAATCAGCTGCAACGGGATTAAGCATACTGTAAACTGAGCTTTTTCAGTGTCTTTTGGAAACAGTAACAGGTGATACAAGGCCATCCTAGGAACTTTGTGCTTCCTTAGTGGAGAACTCTGCTCTGCTGTTCCAATTCTCTTCATGGATAGTTCCAGGGAACATAGAGTCACAGTTTCCTGGAGAAATAGTAGTTATGCTTTTCTGCCCTCGACAGTAAATCTGTCAGAGGTATTAAGGGGTAAGAGGCAGCAGTAGCTCTGTTAGTGATTCACAGAAGTCAGAGCAGTGTGAGAGGCAGTGATGGGTCTGTGCCTGGTCCCTCCAGCAGCTCATTAACCCTCTGGGCCTGAAGGGCTTGGATGTGTTTCCTCCCTTGCTTGTCAGAGGTAATGTTGTAATAGTTTACCAGTTTTCACTTAGCTCTTGGGCTCTCAAGCTACAAATTAGTGTCTTTTCTTCTTCCATTTCTGGATGTGGGTTTTCATTTGGCTTTAGGTATCCATGATTTGATGATAAAGATTCTCTGTGGGTGTTTTTTCACTTACTTAGGGCAGAAAGGAAGTTCAGGGCCAACTCACTGTGAAACTGAGTTCAGATCTTTCATGTTTCCTCACAACATGGAGAAAATATCTCAAACTTAACCTAAAAATCATTTTTTTGAACATGGAAAATTCAGCTAGTACGTCTAGACTGAGAGCAATTCCAAGTATATCTCTTGCTTTAGTTTGATCTGTGGCAAAAGCTGTTTTGAAAATCCCTGAGAAATATCTTAAAGTGAAGGGGTAACTCATTATGCTCCGTAGTTTATGGAGAAAATGTGTTTGATATCATAACAGATGATGCAACTAATCTCAGCAAAAGCCCTGGATTCTGTAGGTCTGTGATAGCCACAGATAGCCAGTTCACAGAGTAATTTATTACCTAATTTATTTATTTTTGAATTCTCAGTTTTAACCAACAGGCAGTGAGTAGCCAGGAACTGTATAATTCATTTTGGTAACTGTTCTAAATAGCTCGTCCTGAACAGCCCCTGAAACTTCACTGCCATTTCCCTGGGTTCTGCTCAGGTTCTTCCCCAGCCAACTCCATCCCTGAGCTGCAAAGTGAATTTGCAAAGAGATGCATTTGGGCCTGTGCTTTGGTATTTTAATGGTATTTCTCAATTTGCTTTCACAGGGTTGATTCTTGATTTATTTCAAGCCCTTCTTCTTAATCAGTTTGCAGAGTTTTCCCTGCCAAGAATAAGTAACAATATATTTTCATTACTTCCAGCAGTTCAAAGCTTCCAAGTTTCTGAGGCCGAGAACATTTACTAGTAGAAGTAAAAGGCAGTCTGCCTTTAGTTAACAGTTCTCTTTAACAGGGAACACAAGGGGAGATAAATGAATTAAAAGGATCTGGCCTTTGAGTGCTCATGCAGCACCGTGCCATGTTGTGGGGGCTGGTTAGACTCTGGCTTAATTAGAGGAAGGCTGATGAAGTTCTGACCTCCTCAGATCTGCTTCGTTTGCTCTTTTGTCAAACATGCTCTTTATTTTTGCTGGCAAGACAGACTCATCATTCATATTTATTTTTTTACATCTGAAGTTTGTCAGGCTGCTTGGAAAAATAGGACAATGAAAGCCATCTGGGCATCCCATCCACTTCCATTTGGAAACATCTGCACCGTTACTAGGAGTGTCTCACCAGCACTGCAGCGAGCACATGTGCTCTCTTTCCATCTCCAGGGTCACTTAGAATTGCTGATAGTGAAAGAAATTTGATAGGCATTAAAGCCCAAGTGCCTGTTTCTCAGTTGGGCCCTTTAATACCACTTATTTAGGATGTTTGTTCCTGTGTAAAGAAGAAACTTGTGGCATATGTGGGAGGAAGCGATGGAGAAGGGCCAGCAGTGTCTCCTGCAGGTCATTTCTTGCCTGTATCTGTAGGATTTAAAGCTGAGCACTTGTGTTCTTGAACCTTTGCCATGCAGGTTGACTCACAGCTGTTCCTCAGATGTAAGGCTCCGTGGAAACCCAGAGTCCTCCGCCTCCAGCTGCCCTGGCTCCATTTTTAAAGCCATGAGAAGTTAGGCTTTAAATTTCTTAAAAGAGAGAGAAGTCCCTGTGTTGAATTTAACATGCCCTCTCTGAGCCTCACAGGTGATGACACTGAGCACAGGTGTGCCAGAATCTCCTTATTACTCTGTATGGGGCAATCCCTGTATGAGTTTACAGTGAGGGTAGTGAGGCACAGGTGAAAGGCAGGAGTCTGGCTCTGATGCCAGGGAAACTGAGGTAGCAGCTGGCTTTCCAAAGCAAGGAAAGGCAGTTTTCACCTGTGCCGCTGGACTGCAAGTTGCCTTAAGTGCTTTCCCTTGGAAGAGCAGAGTTGGACAACAGGGAGTGCCTGTAAAACCTTTAGGTATTGGGACCTGATGAGCTGCAGTCAGCATCTTTTTTGAAGGTTTGCTCCAGATGGTGATAATGTTGACGACTTGACTGGGATATTCAGGGACACTGCAGGTTATTACCCCAAGCAGAAGTGGGTAAGTTGACGCCCAAGGTTTGGAAGAGGCTGCTCCAGAGCGGCAGAGCTTCAATCCAAATTAAACTTCCCAAATCCCAAGCAGATACTCCGTCTCACTAAGGACTTGGATGTCACTTGTTTGCCAGGATTTCCAGTTCAGCAACACAGTGATCTCTGTGCTCTGGCTGGGTTATTGAAGCTCTTTGTTGTCCCTACCCGAGACCCAACCTTGTGCAGATCAGCCTGGGGTTTTGGGGCGCCCCTTTCCTCTGTGGGGGTGGGGTCCAAGGAGAATGGCCCCGGGCATATTTCTGCTCTTATCTTGGACATCCATGGACTGTTGGGAAATATCTTGGGCTTGGAGACGTTTGTTGCTCTTGGAATGCTGACTTAGAGTGCATTCATGGAAAAAAAAGCAGGAACCCGAGTTCAACAGCATTCAGTGACAGTTTATAGTTGGAGCTTTTCCTTTATATTTATGCCAGTGAAATTTTAAAAAATGGCTGAAATTCCATGTGGCAAGAAAGAGAGGCTTATTATCCGTGACTAATGCTTGGATGCACTTTGTAAAATTGGTATTATTTGCTGTCCTGCCACTTCAGCTCCTCTGCTGTATTGGGTGGTTCTCGTCTCCTACTTTTGAACAGCTTTTCTGCCACCTTTGGCTGTCACTCTCACATCACTTTGGGAATCCAGCCACTGCAACCCCACTATCAAACTGGGATCCAGGGCTGGGATAAGCTCACCTTTGTGTTGGTTAGGAATTGAATCCAAGCTGAAGGTGGCATTTTTGGATGACAGTACTACAAACCCTACTCACCATTTATTTTGGTGCCTTGGACTGTCTCACCGCTGTTCCTACACTATTGCTGCACTCCTGCAGCACAAATAATACTTGACTAAGCATTTCTTCTTTGTAAGTCTACATCATTAAATTTATTGATTAGCTTAGGAGGAAGTTTTATGTGTCTAAAACAAAACCCTCTGGCTGTTTTCCCTCCTTTTGCGAAGGAGGACGGTCTCTTTTTGTCATATTTCTAGTCAGACCCATTGTATATTCCATGGAAGATTCTCCCTAAATCTTCTCCCCTCTCTCAGGTTCATCTCTTTTTTTGATTATTATGGGGTTTTTTTGCTGTCTCTGTTAGCTTTTCACCAGACTGGAGCGCTCATTAAAGCAGCACTGTGCAGGAAATGGAGAGAGGCACAAGGACGGGACCCTGCTTGCCAAAGGGGGAAAAGTTGGCAGCTCTCCTCTCACAGGGAAATTCCTTGGATTTGAGGAGCAGCTTCACAGAGAGAGTGTGCTACTGAAGGGGCCTGAAGTGCTTTGTGAAGCATCATTCCACAAATAAATGGCATTTTGGATATTCATGCTTTGTGTTGAGGTTCAGATGTGCTCAAATTCATTTTAACACAGGAGCTGTACATTTATGGTTTTACCCGAGTGGTCTTGAGTGTCAGGGGGGAGAAGGTTGGTTCCGATTCCCTATGGAAGATGCTTCCAGCAGACCTCACCTCCCATGGCAGGCAGCAGGGATGAACCCTGCCGAAGAAACGCCTTCTCCTTAGTCACAGCTTTTTCAAGAAAAATGGCCCCGTCTTTCAGGTCAGAACAGGAGAATTTATGATTATGACTCTGTGCTATTTTGGACAGGATCAGGATGGGGAAAAGGAGAGGGGAGTGATGAAAATATCCTGTGTGGAAACAGTGTGAGTTATATTCATAACACATCTATGCGAGGTGCAGGCGAGGTTGGCGCGCTCGTAGGAATTTGGTGAGGTGGAAAGGGAAAAAAAGTGCCTCGCTGTGGAAGAGTCTATAAGAAAAAAGGAAAATATCAAGGGGGACAGATCCATAAGTAAATAATTTTGTGGCAGTTTCTAAGGGCTTGTGTTTGGGCCTTGCACAAAGCTCCTCCCCTCCCTGAACAGTGACAGGAAAGCGCAGGTGGGACTCTCATGTTTGCAAACCAGTTTTGTGGTGTGTCAGTCAAAATTAACCCTCCTAGGCTGCCTGCTTGCTGTGTTTTTCACTGGAAATCAGTAGGTCTGTAATGTCAGGCTGTGTGGTTTTTGTAAGCATATCACACTGGGGTCATGCTCTGTGCAATTCCAGATGGAGATGGGGGCAGGAGAGGCTCTGCTCCATAAGGAATTGGGAGGTGTGAGAGCTGGCTTTCAGGTCAGGACTCCTCCCTCCTCATCAGCCCTCCCAGCTTTAAAATCCTCTTTTCCAGAAAATGTGTGACTAGGAGAGAGCAGAGGCTTTGACTGACTTTCTGTGATTTCACTAAATCTTCCTGTGTGACATCAAATATTGTTTTGCAACAAAGAGCCAGAATTCATCAACCCAGCACATCTATCTGGAATATATTTACAATCCCTCCCCCACCCCCATCTCCAGTATTCCAGCCAATTCTTACATATTAGTTAAAAAATTAAGGATTTCAGCTTGTGATGGGGTTGCTGGGCAGATGAAGTTCTCCAAACCTTCAGTTTCATACACCTTGATACCTAACCATTGTAATTTACCATATCTATCCAAATGTAGCACACGTATCCCAGAGGGTCATGGGCTGGTCTGGGTGGGAAGGCACCTGCCATGCCTGGCAGTGGTGGAGGAACCCTCCGCTGCAGGTGCACGGACTCATCGGGAGGCCGGGCTCCAAAAACCAGCTGTTGGGCTTTGTCCTGTCGGGAAGGTTGGAATCCACTTAGTGCCAACTGAGCAATTAAGGACAATTACGCTTTCAGCTACATTAATGAGTGATGGGGGAAGTAAGACCTTGGAAGGAAGTGACCCGTTGTCGCACTCGGGTTGTGTCGTGTCGTGTTGTGACCCACTCGGTGACTCACCATTGCTCACAGGGCGTTTGAAGTTCCCTTTGTCTCGATAATATGGACTGCATAAATATTTTCCCACATTTTTTTCCAGTTTTACACACTCAGTTATTCCTTTTATGTGAGTGAATACTGCGAATTCCAGTCTCCTGTCTCCTTTAAACGTTGATCTCAGCGTAAACCTTTGGGCAGCTGCGTCTGCCTGTGGTGTTCACATCCTTGGCTTCCACCTGCTCCAGTGGCTGTGCAAGGGAATCACACTGAGGGTGTTGGAGAACGATTTTACCTTCTGTACCTGTGAAGAGGTGCATTCAGTTTAGAATGGAACCAGGCACAGCTATTCCTTCTGTTTTACCTCTCTTGTGAATCTGTGAGACCTGGAGAGAAATTGCTCCAGTCCCAATAAATTCAGAAATCTCATTTGATTTATTTATGTGCAAATCTTCTGGCTTTGGCACATGGGCAGAGCTTCTTCTCTTCCCTCCTCTACTTCTCATGTGGCCTTTCAGAGTTCACGTGTCAGATGGTTGGACTTGATGGACTTAGAGGTGTTTCCCAGCCTTAACGGTCCTATGATTCTGTGTTTTATTGTAACAGGTCAAATGTCCACTCCAGCCAGTGTCCTGATGATGGGCTATCCAGATTCTGGAGCGCCGGCATACAGGCAGGTCAGGGGAGTGTTTACTGGTCCTTATGTTGTGGTGGTAGTGGTCTGCCCTGTCTCTTGGAGGCTCTGAAGAACCCGGAGCAAGTCAGTGAGAAGCGTGTTCATGTCCCTTTGCTTGTACAGAAAAAGCATTCAAAGTACCTCTTTGGGTTTTCCACTGTTGCCACCAAAGTGTCCTTCAGCAGTTTTGCAGCAGCAGGTTGCTGTGCCCACCTAGTCACCACTGGGGTTCTTCCCTTGGGTTATTACGACGTGTTTTCAGTGTTGGTCATTACTTTGATGGAAAAGCTGAGCTGCTCCATCTGCTCCTGGCTCTGTTCTCCAGCTGGACAGCACTTCTGCCTCGGACTAGGTGGGTCATGCAGAGCCCTTCAGCCAAAGATCTTCAGCTTCTCCATAGGCAGGAGAATGCAAATCTGTCCTGGAAAAGGGCAAAGACCCTTTCCTGAGCTCTTGAGAGAGCTTTCCCCCTGCGTGGATCAGACTGACAGGCCTCTGCTACAGGGATTTTTTGTCATTTTTGAGGCTGCTCCAGAGCACAGGTCTTAGGACGTTTAGGTGAACTGTTAACTGCATATGGGTGCCTTATACATAAAGTCCTTCCTCAGCAGCTGCCAGGCTCTGTAGTTCATCCCCAGGAGCTGGGCAGGGTGCTGTGTGTGCCCTGCTATGTGAGCAAGGCACAGCTCCCTGCTTGGAATAATTCCCATCCAAGAGAGTGGGGCTCAGTCCCCATGTCCTGCTGTTGTGCCTGGACAGTGTAGCAGGCTTTACCAACTTCCAGAGGCTTAAGGCAGATCAGGTGATGAGCAGGGGTAATTGCTGTTGACAGCAGGCACTGGGCTGCTGCAGGACAAGGAGGGCTGTGGCTGGACCTGCCCTGGCCGGGCTGTGTCCTCTCACACCATTGCTGTGGCAAAAACAGGTCCCATGTCTTTAGGAGCACATTCCTTACACAGGTTTTAAAAATAAGCAGCTGTATGTAAACACAGCTGTCCCTTTCTCCCAGAGAAACGAGCAACTCAAAGAGTTGTTAGTGCACTTACTGTGGAAGCTTCCCCAATTTGTCCCACTCTTTGCCACTGAAAATTCCTTTACTGGCTTGTCCAGAGAAGCTACGAATACCCTATCCCTGGAATGGCCCCAAGGCTGGGTTAGACAGTGCTTGGAGCAACCTGGTCTAGTGGAAGGTGTCCCTGCTCATGGCAGGGGTTTGGAACTAGGTGGTCTTTAAAATCTCTTCCAACCCTACCCTTCCATGGGACTATAAAACAGGAAGCTTGGCTCTCTCCATGCTTTCAGCCAGCTGGCAGAAGCTGGCTCGGATGCCAAGGATTAAGGGAATCCAAACTGGGAGTGGAATAATTTTAAGGCCTTGCGGTAACTACTTGGCTAATGAGCACTGAGGGGCTGCCTCCCTCCCAAAGCAACTTCCTCGAGCATTGAAAGCTCATAGTAGTGGTCAGCTGCTGAACATACCTGTTTGAAGAGCCTGGGACTCCTGAAGCGTGTCAGGATCTCAGGGAAGCTGCCCAAAAATGCAGACAGCTCAAGCCAGCCAGCATTTCTTCTTCCAGTAAGTTCTGAATTAGCAAATAAGTCATGAATGCATCCTGTGCTTTTCGAATGTGGTGGGCTTGAGGGGTACCCCCCCCACCCCTTTCTGGATTCCTCTGTCCTTTTATAATGCGTTATTCCAGTTAGGCTTCTCCACGGCCACCCCCCTGTCGCGGGGGAGAAGCTTGTGTGCCCTTATGAGGTTGCGAGCTATGCTGGCAGTGGTTTGTGCCTCCGGTAGGGTCTCCCATGTTAGTCAGGTCTCAGCTGAAGGGTCAGACAAAGTGTGTCCACGGGCAGGATGGGCTCCCCAGCCTCCTGGCAACCATCCTAGGAGAGGGACAACTCTAACTCCAAACCCGGGCAGATGGAGCTCCCTTAGCCCTGTAAGGCCATCCATCTAAGAGAAGGA
>JAWWEU010000125.1:1045564-1056779 GCA_035583155.1 Acropternis orthonyx
ACTGCGCAGGCTGGAAGGGCACACCCACGTGGGGAGAGCCCTTCCCCAGATCTTCGTTCGCGAAGTCTGGCCATACAAGGTTTGCTGTAGTGCATTTTGGGCAGAGAAACCCCAGCTGAGGTGTAACCCATTCTGGGACCATTTTGTTATGTTTTTTGGGTTCTCTCTTACCTGCTAAGTGTCCATCAAGTGTCTTTAGGAATTACAGGGAAGCAGAGGATGCTGTTCCTGTGGGACAGTTGCTCAGAGCTCATGGTCCAGACACCCTGTGGCAAATGTTTGTGTAGGCTGAGGATTAGCACTTCATTTTTCTCTTTAATATCCCCATTAGTGGATGTCCTGCTGCCAATCCATTTTTAATTATAAAATTATACTCAGATACCTGTTTTTTAGCAAATTCGCTGTATTTTGGGATACAGGAGAGCCATTGTACCATCTGAGTGTGCCCCGGGCAGCAGCAAAATGTTCCTGTACTGTGATGATATGTTTGATTTGGGGTTCGTGTCTGTTCTCACCTGTTTCCTGCCCCAATTCCCTCAGTGGTGCTACAAAGGTCACTGCATGTGGAAGAACACCAACCAGCTGAAGCAGGATGGACACTGGGGACCCTGGACCAAGTTTGGCTCCTGCTCCCGCACCTGTGGAACTGGGGTTCGCTTCCGCACGCGCCAGTGCAACAACCCGATGTAGGTGTGGGGGCTGCACCCCCTGAGGGGCCACTGGAAAGGGCATTTAGGCTTTGGGTGGAGATTCTTTTCAAGACCCTTGAAATGCGGTCATTTTCGTAGAGTCCGAGAATTTTCACAGAATCACATGATCATGGAGTGGTTTGGGTTGGAAGGGACACTAAAGCTCATCCAAATCCAACCCCCCCTGCCCTAGACAGGGACACCTTCCACTAGAGACATTTTTTTTTTTTGCTAATATACACTAGAGCTATATTAAGTTAATTATTATTAACCATACACTAGAGCTGTGTTAAGAGTAGGTGGAATTTGATTTTTTTTTTTAATATGACGTATTTCTGAGGTCTGTCAGCTCTGTAAAGAATTAAATGGGAAGCAAGCCTTAGAATTTAATGGAAGTGGGTGCACACATCGTGCAGAGGGACATGTTGTAAATAATATGTATTAGTCACCCTGGAAATTGTCTGGAAGAGCACTAAGCCCCAGGGAGTTTGGGAATGGTGCTCAGTACCCCAGTGGAATTGTGGGGCCTGGATAAATGGACATGGAGTTTTAACTCTCCAGGGAACTATGGGGAAAGGCTACAATTTTAACCTGAATAGTTACCTCAGGAGCCCAGCTTAAAATACCTTAAAATGAGTCTGATTTCCTAAAAGATGAGGACTCCCTGTTTTAAATTTCACCTAAGACAGAGCCTTACCCCCCCTCCTAGGGAAGAATTTCTCCCTAGTGAGAATCTCTGGAATATTTTCTCCTCGCAGGCCCATCAATGGAGGTGCCGACTGCGCTGGGGTCAATTTTGAGTTCCAGCTGTGCAGCACTGAGGAGTGTCCGAAGCACTTTGAGGACTTCAGGGCGCAGCAGTGCCAGCAGCGCAATTCCCACCTGGAGTTCCGGGGCAGCCGGCACCACTGGCTGCCCTACGAGCACCCCGACTGTGCGTCCTGCTCTGAGCCTTTAGGGCCACTTTAAAGGGTTTGGAGCCATTCCCCTTGGCCTGGGTATCTCAGGGACAGGCCCACAACTCCCAGAAAAAGCAAATCACTTGGTTTCCCCTCCTACCCCATCTGTCTGGTTTGTCTGAAAGTCACCGGTTCGGCCCTAAATCCCAGATTTTAACCCTCACGTTCCCTGATTTGACCCAGATTTTCACATTTTAGCCCCAAATATCCAATTTCCCACCCAAAACTGCCCATTTATCCCTAAAATTGATACTTTTGACCCTAAGTTGCTCAATTATGTCAAAAAATCCCTAGATTTGCCCTGGATCCCTGATTTTAACCTCCAATTTCCCCCTGACCCAAATTACCCTTTTTACTCTCAAATCCCCCATTCTCCCCCAAGCATGCCTCTTTATCCCTGAAATTGACCTTTTTGCCCCAAAACTGCAGAATTACATCCAAAAATCATGCAGTTTGTCCTAATTTCCAATTTTAACTCCAAATCCCATTTCCCCCCCAGGACCCTGGGTTAATCCCTGAAATTCACCTTTATGACTCCAGAATTGCCCATTTATCTCTAAAGTTGACACTTTTGACCCAAAATTGCCACGTTATGTCTAAAACCCATCAGTTTTGCCCTAAATCCCCAGGTTTCCCCCCAAACCTTCCCATCCCACCCAAACTTCCCCATTCCCCCCCCAAATTCCCCCCAGTTTACTGGTTCCTCCCCAGACCAACCCTGTCCCACCGCTCCCCCTCCGTCCCCCTTCCCAAACCTGCCCGTCCTTTGTCGCTCCTGGCTCTGCCAGCGGGGTGTTTCTCGGGAGCACACTTGGGTCACTGTCCATGCACACAGTCCCTTCTCTCCCCTGGCTCCGCAGCTCCCAAGAGGTGTCACCTGTACTGCCAGTCCAGAGAAACGGGGGACGTGGCTCACATGAAGCAGCCGGTGCACGACGGGACTCGCTGCTCCTACAAGGATCCCTACAGCATCTGTGTCCGTGGGGAGTGCGTGGTGAGTGACAGCCAACAGCAGCAGCTCGAGGGCAGGGAGAGACTTTGCACACATCTCCAAATTCCCGTATTTGCGGCATCGCCTCTCATTCCTCATAATTCCTTGAGATTTAAATGGAATTAGCGAACGACACAGACCAGTGCCGTGGGAATGTTCCACTTCTCTCCCACTGATCATTTCGCCTCATGGAATCCCAGACTCGTTTGGGTGGGAAGGGACCTTAAAGCCCATCCAGTGCCACCCCCTGCCATGGGCAGGGACACCTCCCACTAGCCCAGGTTGCTCCAAGCCCTGTCCAGCCTGGCCTTGGACACTTCAGGGATGGGGCAGCCACAGCTTCTCTGGGCAACCTGTGCCAGGGCCTGCCCACCCTCACAGGGAAAAAGCCCTTCCTAATACCCAGCCTTTCCCTTTTTTCTGCAGAAAGTGGGCTGTGACAAGGAAATTGGCTCCAACAAGGCCGAGGATCAGTGCGGGGTCTGCGGCGGGGATGACTCCCACTGCCGGACCGTGAAGGGGACCTTCACCCGCACCCCCAAAAAGCTTGGTAGGAAGAGCAGGTGCCTGCAGCTGGCTGGAGCTCCTGTTGGCTCTGGGGTTTGTGGCACACTCCTGGGCATGGGGTAGTGCCCGAAGTCATTCAGGCTTGGGCAGTAATGCACTTAACACCATCCCTTGATCCTGTTCAGGGCAGGCTGATGCCCATCTGCCCTGACTGTGGATTTGACCACGATGTAAATTATATTTTATGCTGGTAGACCATCTGGGTGACCCCCAGTCACTGGAATGACCAGACTGGGCTCCCAGGGCACTCATTCCAGGTGTTTTGTTTAAGGGAAGAGCAGAGGAGCCTTTCCCTTGCCCAGAGATGCTCACAGTGTCCTCTCTGGGACAAAGGAGGTGGAAAACACGCTGGGTCAGTGCAAGGGCTTGTAGGGAGAAAGGCATCCATGGGAACAGGAGAGTGTCCACTGCAGTTCCCATCTCCCTGCAGGCAGGCCAAAGCTGGGTGTTCCCTGTGCCCCAAAGGCAAGGGGTGAAAAGACTGAAAATGTTGCACTGCTCAGCCAGAGCCATGACCTTCCCTATTCGCAGCTGTTCTGTTCCTTCACTTGGATTTTGCTAGAGCTGTGGTATGTCAGAGGCAGGACAGACTGCCAGTACATCCATTAGTCCCAGAATCCAGTGATTGTCCATAATTAAGTCCGCAGTTGATAAAGAGAAAATAACAGGAATATGAAAATCCCATGTACTCAGAGAACTTACAGCACTCTCGATTAAATTCTGGTCTAGAAGTATGTGGGACAGATCCCTAGGAGGGATTTTAGTCTTCCTAATGGCAGTGGTTCCTTAATTTTACACTAACTACCTGTGATCTGCACTGATAAACCACTGAAATTGAAACTCAGAATAGTTTTCTTTGGGAACAGCTTCTGACTTTCACTTCAGACATGACCGTCTGACAGGGCAGTCAGTAACTAACTCCAACCCAACAGCCTGGTTGAAGAGTCATTGGGGAAAATAATGAGGAACATTTGTATTTGTGCCCTCCTGTGCCGAGGAACACAGGGAACATCCTCTTCCTTGAGCTGTAGATAGATCCAGCCTGTAGCAGCGTGGCTGTAAATATTAAACTGATCCCAGTTGGGAAGTGGCAAATCAGTCTGTAACTGGTGTCTCTTCTCTCCCTGGAAGAGAAGAGCCCAGGGAGGGCCTGTCCCACATGTTCCAAACCGATTGGCTCCATGTCTCCCGGCCCTGCTCTTCGGTTGCTGGTGGATCCCTCTCCTGCAAGCAGAGCTGGGCCATGCCCTGCGCTCCTGACCATGGCTGTTCCTTTCTCTTTCCATCCCTGCTGCCTCCACTGACCCTGCACCTGCCAAAGGGTACCTTAAGATGTTTGATATCCCTCCTGGGGCTCGACATGTGTTTATTCAAGAAGACGAGGCCTCTCCTCACTTCCTCGGTAAGTGGTTTCTCTGCTCGGGTTTGGTTTGGAGCCTGGGGAGGAGCACGGGGCGCTCCTGCCAGAGAACCTGAGGGATGAGAGAACCCAGGGAAGGGGTTGTGTAAATGTGGGCTTTCCAAATGATGTGGTCAGGGCTGAGTCCTGCAGTCCCACAGCTCAACAAACAAAAACCTACTGCTCATTTGAATCCTCCAAAATGTTAAACTGACCCCAATTAGCATGTTTTCTAACCAAAGGCTGTCATCACGCACGTGGGAATGGGCACTGCCAGGGTGAATCACATTCAGTATCTTTAATTATTCTTACGGTGTATTGGAAAAAGTTGTGCAGAAGGAAAAAATGAGAGTCCATCTGTAAATGGGTGTTGGAATGGGATGAACTCTAAGGTCACTTTCAACCCAAACCATTCTGTGATTCAGATTTCTGATGAATTGGTAATCCCCACTGTACCTGACTGTTGAGGTGTGCTGCAGGAACCCAAACCCAGCCTCCCATTCCTCAGCTCTTTGCTAACAGATTTTAGCATCTGGAACACACCTGTGTGTGTAGAGGAGACTAAAATGGGACAGAAATCTGTTATTTTCATAATCTGATGGAAATAGGCCTCCCTGTGCCGCCTCAGTCGCTGCGGCCGAGGCACAACAGGCTCTGCTCTCACTCCTCCCAGCAATCAAGAACCAGGCCACAGGACACTACATCCTGAACGGGAAGGGGGAGGAGGCCAGATCCCGATCCTTCATCGACCTGGGCGTGCAGTGGGATTACAGCATCGAGGACGACATCGAAACGCTGCACACGGACGGGCCCCTGCACGACGCCGTGGTGGTGCTGGTGGGTGGCACGTCGAGCCCTGGGGATGCGGGAAGCGGCGATGGAAAGGACCTGAAGGACCGTTCAGGTCTCGGTGTGCTTACTTTGCTTGGTTATTCATAGATCATTCCTCGGGAGAACGACACCAGATCCAGCCTGACCTACAAATACATCATCCACGAGGATTCGGTGCCCACCATCCACAGCAACAACGTGCTGCGGGAGGACACGGACACCTTTGAGTGGGCCTTGAAGAGCTGGTCCCAGTGCTCCAAGCCCTGCGGTGGAGGTGAGCAGGGGATGGAGCACCCATAACAAGGGACAAATTACCAAAATACTGGGGGAAGGGAATGATTCTTGGCCTCCCTCTTTTAACAGCAGTTTGTTGTTTTGGGGACCAAAATACCTGAGGTGCCTGATTGTTCCCAAGTGTCACACTTCCACCTTTGGAAGAAAAAGGCCTTTTTAGATGCTTAAATTCAGCCCCCAAAGCCACTTTTGAGGTCCAGACTCAGACAGTGATGCTCCTGAGCTTTTCTTGTACTCATGGTGTGTCCATGGCTCTTAGGCAAAGAATGGGCAATGCAAACCCCACAATACCTTGTCGTGTAAACCCATTTAATAGGCCAGAAAACCCCTATCTAAAGCAAACATTCTAACAAGGACCTGTTTTTCCTGACATGTTCCCAGGGTTCCAGTACACCAAGTACGGGTGCCGCAGGAAGAGCGACAACAAGATGGTTCATCGCAGCTTCTGTGAAGGCAGCAAAAAGCCAAAGCCCATCCGCAGGATGTGCAACCTGCAGGAGTGCACGGAGCCCCTGTGAGTGCTGCCAGACAGGGATAGCAGGGATCGCTCCAGCCGCGTTGGGCGGGGTGAATCTGGTGGGATGCTGATGGCTTTCCAGCCTGGAGCTCCTGCATATGTAGGGGAAATTCTACCTGTGTAAGAATGAGTACTGGTCTCACTGGGTGGTTATCATCAAACCTTGGAATAGGTTGGGTTGAAAGGGACCTTAAAGCTCATCTTTTTCCACCCCGCTGCCATGGGCAGGGACACCTTCCCCTATCCCAGGCTGCTCCAAGCCCTGTTGAACCTGGCCTTGGACACTTGCAGGGATGGGGCAGCCACAGCTGGGTAACAGGTAACAGACTCCATTTCCCTTCCCAGCTGGGCAGTAGATGCGTGGGAACACTGCACCAAAACCTGTGGGAATTCCGGGTACCAGCTCCGCACGGTGCGCTGCATCCAGCCCCTTCCCGACGGCACCAACCGCTCCGTCCACGCCAAGCTGTGCAGCGGGGCCCGCCCCGACAGCCGCCGCTCCTGCAACCGCGCGCCGTGTCCCGCGCCGTGGAAAGCCGGGCCCTGGTCCCAGGTGGGGAGCGGTGCCAGGCCGGAGAGCCAGGCCGGGACTGGCTGGGGCACCGCGGCGGGTCTCATGGCGGTGCCCTGAACCGAGCCCTCTGTGGCTGGCACTGCTCGCTGATCTCGGGGGGGGAGAGCATGAACATAACCGGGGTAAACTGAGGCAGTCACAGGGGGACACAGAAAAGTTTGGGGGTGAAGCCTGAGGGAGTTTCTAGAGGAGAGCACGGGCATGCTGATGTAAACTGAGGCACTCGGTAGTGGACAGTTAGGCAAATTTTGGGTGGTAAAACTTGAGATAATCTAAGGGTAGAGAATTAATATTTTGAGGTAAAAATGAGGTAATACGTGGAGGACAGGTAGGGAAAATTCTGGCTGGAAAATTTGAGGTAACCTGTAGAGGAGAGAAGGAACACTTTGAGGTAAACTGAGTCTTGGACATGTAGGTAATTCTGGGGAGGGCAAACACTTGACATAATCTCCAGTGTAGAGAACTAATATTTTGAGGTAAAAATGAAGTAATCAGTAGTGCACAGGTAGGGAAGATTTCCAAGTACAACCCGAGTTGCTCTGTAAGGTCCAGTGAATATTCTGGAGGGAAGATGTGAGTTCGTCTGTGTGGCGAGTCCTGAGCTGTCCCTGTGTGTGTGGCAGTGCTCGGTGAGCTGCGGGGAGGGCACGGAGAGCCGGCAGGTCCTGTGCCGCGCCGGGGACCGCTGCGCCGGGGAGCGGCCCGAGTCCGTGAGGGTGTGCCAGCTCGCCCCTTGTGACGGTAAGAGAACTGGGGGGCTGCCGTGGGGGGAGCAGAGCACGGTGCTGGGAGGGGTCAGGCGCAGGATCCAGCTTTTTCCCTGTGCTCAGTCCAGCACACTGTGGGGTGTCGCGGCTCCGGGCAGTCGGTGCCTCCCCGCGCCAGGGTCTCTCCTGTACGTGTGTGCACACAGGGTTTAACCACATTGGCCAAGTTGTGTTGGCATCAGCTGGGGCCAGAGGTGAAGGTCCATCCAAAGCAAACCCTGCTCGACCTCTAAATCCCAGGATAAAGTCTACAAGCTGCCAGTTGAGGGAATAAAAATAGATAAAAACGGGAAAAAGAGCATTAACAAAGTTCCTGGGAATCCCATTATATTGTTCTCATAGAAGCTTTAGCAGGTTTTTAAGCTTTTTATGACAACAATGCATTTCTTCCTTTGGATTATTCATTCTGTAGGGTTTGGGGTTTATCTGCATTTTAACTCCCTCACAGTGGCCCTGACACTGATCAGGAACTGGCAGGAAAAACAGAGCTAGAGCTCCTGCCAGGTGCAGAGTGTTTCCCCCAGAATGGACTCAATTGGTGCCCACCAGCCTGGCCAGGATAGAGGATGGGGGACTGGGTTGTGCAGAATTCACCTAAAAAGTGTAAAAAAAAAAAAATGGGATTACGTGAGTATATGGCTCACTTGGGAACCTGCTTAAAGTGGAGAAGTAGAACCCCAAATCTCTGCACTGTGTGTGGAGTAGCAGAATCTAATCCAGCGCAAACCAACACCCCAAAGTGAACTGTGGGAGAACAGGACCAAGTAAGGGTCACTGTCATTATGGAAAGGCAAAAGGAACTGTCTGGAACTTGGTTTGTCCCTTTGGGTGATGCTGCTTGCTATGATTTATAGAATTCCGCACATTTGAGTGCTAAAATTTCCCAACCCGTGGGCTTTTGCTGACACTGCAGCACAAAGATTGTTCTCTGTGTGGTGCCAGGATCTGGGTTGCAGTATCAGCTTTGCTAGTGTAGAGGAATTATACCTATAGCCCAGAATTCCATGCTGAATTCCTGCTGGAATAGTCTCATAGAGTGTGGGTATTCCCTTGCAAAGTTGCCACTTTAACACCAGGTTTGTCAGGAACCAGTCAAGGTTCTAAGGAAGCTCAGGGATCAGGACAAGGACAGAATGATATTCCATAGAATTTGCTATTTATAACTCTTGTCCCCCATCCCCACTGATGTCCCTGTGGGGGACTTGGTACCGAGTTCCCTGGAACTGAGCTGATTTTCACCCACCCTGAGCTCGGGCTCCCGCTGGTATTTTCAAGCAGGAGAAGGTGGTGGCCAGACACACTCCTGGCCCGTGGTGAGGCAGCACCTGAGCACAGGGGAGGACATCTCTCCATGCAGGAAGCAGGTTTCATTTCTGAGCCTTGGGAGTGGCTCCAAACTTCATCCAAACAGAACTTTATGCAAGGATAACCTTTTATTTTAAGGCATCTCCGAAGGTTATTGCTTGGGATTTAATTTTTGGGAGCAAAGATTCCCTTGGCTTTAACACTGCTGCTGGATGATGTTCTCAGGCTGGAAGGGCAGGGATTTGGGGTGGGCAGGACCTACCTGGGGGGTGTGTGGGAGCTCTGGGAGGTCAACACTGGGAAGTGCTGTCTGAGCTTCTCACAAACACAACATGCCGACATTCCCAAGTGCCAGCTGGTTTCTTTGAGTACTTTTGGGGTGTTGGTGGGGTCTCTCTGGGGTGAAGCCCCTCAGGGTGCCTCTTCAGAGCAGCCTATGGCTGAGGAGCTGCGGGCAGACCTTTATCCATGCCCATCCAAGTGCTGCTCAGGCATCCCAGTGCCCATGGCTGAGTTCCCTTCCCTGGGATGTTTGTTTTGCAGATGAGCCCTGCCTGGGAGACAAGTCCATCTTCTGCCAGATGGAAGTGCTGGCCCGGTACTGCTCCATCCCTGGCTACCACAAGCTGTGCTGCGAATCCTGTGGGCAGCGCAGCAGCACCTTCGCACCGCCCAGAGCTGCCGGGACCGAGGGGGACACGGTGCTGGATCCGGGAGACCTGCCCAGGGCCCTGCCAGTGCCCACCCCTGCCGTGCCACCCCGGGCTCAGCTCCTGGCCCGGAGCAGCTCCCTGGGCCGGCCACCTCCGGCAGCAGAGGAGGCTGAGCGGCACATCCCGCCCTCCAGCCCCGAGCCCAAAGGCATTCCGCACCGGAGAGCTCCTCCGGCCGGGAAGACTTCTCGGCTCTTGGCTTTGCTGCACCAGGCCCCTGCCAACAGCAGCAGCCTCAGCCCTGGCAGGGCTCTGCCTCCTGTGCCAGCGGAGAACACGGCAGCGGGGGCTCCTGCGCCGGCCAGGACCGCCAGGAACAGCGAGGAGCACCTTGGGAAGCAACGGCCTCCGAGGGTCGGCCCTGTGGATCGATGAACGGGAAGGGTTGTGGAGGACAGCCGTGGAAAGGGGCTGTGTTGGGCACTCCGGGTGTGATCCCCTGACCTCTGGACACTCTGGAGTGCCCTGTGTGCCCCAGGCAGGGCCCTGCAGGGCACAGCTTGTCCCCTGGAACTATGAAGGACAAGAAGTGCTGGTTCACTTTCTGTTGCTCCGGCCTCCTCCCACTTCACATTCCCTGCCCAGCCGGGATGCGCAGAGGGGACCCCAAGAACGTTCCTGGCAGGGGGCAGGAGCTGCCATGGGCTCCCTCCAGCTGCGGGCCCAAAAAGTGGCCCCGGCCTGAGCACCCTCCATGATTCGGGGGTGCAAACACTCACCTGGAGGAGCAGCCCCGCTGCAGGGCGGCACCAGATGGCGATGCTTGACAAAACACCTTTGCCCCACACCAAGGGACCCTCAGGACTTGCTTGGCTCATTTATCCCTGGAAAGGGACATTGCACGAGCACCTTTGCAGCCATTGGGTAAATCCTGGATGCAGGAAATCAGGGTTATCATAAGAGTTACATGCTGTCACACAGCTGTTTACCTGTGTTGTTCCATAGCTGAGTGCCAGCTATCAAGTTCTGCCCCATGGACATTCCAAGGGTTGGTGTTCAAAGCAGCATTAGCATAAAAGGAGGGGTTCCATTTGGATAGGAATTACACTGCTGGCATTTAGGAAGGGTTTGGGGCCTCATCAGTGCGATGGTTGATTTTGAAATAGGGAAACCCAGTGGATAGTGCAAGTGCCATCCTGGTCCCAGTCCAGAGGGGACCTGGTTCCCAGCTGCTCCCTCTGTCCATGCTGAACCAGCACCCCAGAGGCACAGCAGGCACCGCCAAGTCTTCCAAGAGAGGATTTCTTTCCCTCAAAGGGAAGCGTGGATTTCAAGGCGTGAGAGATGTTTCTTTCCAGCGTGTTCACCTCCAAACTTCCCCGAGCACGGCGCATCCATCCGACTGCAATCGTTAATTTATGCCCACCCCCACCTTGTCTCAGCCCCGCCGGCCGCGCTCCCGCTGGCCTGTTGATGTAAAGGACTTGCATAGAGGAGTGAGAGCTGCAGATATTTATTAAAAAAGTGGATTTCTTGACAGTATTTTATGTACTAAATATTTACGCCAAGGGCAGGTGACTCTTTCTGCCAAAATCAAATCCAGACATGGAATTAGATGCTGTGTCATAGGGACAGAATGGAAATTTAAGCTACTAAACTGCTGTAGAGA
>JAWWEU010000125.1:1060716-1117696 GCA_035583155.1 Acropternis orthonyx
CACCCGGACCCCCCCCCCCCCATACCACTCTCTCCCCCATAAGCTTCTCTCCCTTGTCTTGTCCCTATACCCCCCCTCTCTTCCCCGTATCCCTCTCTCCACTTCCATGATTAAGTAATCCCTGTTGCTGCCCTCCACTGCTCTTCAGTGGGACCACACAAGCCCAAAGCAAACCTCAGTCAAAAGGTAAGTGGATTAAATAAATTAGTGCGGAGTCACTGTTTCTGCTTCAGGACAGTGTTTGTAACAAACTGAACCAATAAATGCTTTCATAGTGTTGGGAGCTGTTGGCTGTAGGGTGTGAGAGCTTTGAATTCTGGGTTAGAAAGATTGAAGGAATAACTGTCAAGATTACTGTGCTTGTTCCACTTCTGGCAAAGATTACTAAGACTGTGGAGGTTTTTTAAGTCTTCATTCCATTTCTGACAAATGATGCAGCAGAAAACATCTTTCTCCTACAGGTTTATCAGGTTTTTAAGCAATTGAGTCTGATACTTAGTTTTCCATCATCCCTTCCCTCCCCTCCCCTTTCCACCCCATCCCATGGCATGGCCCTGGAGCCCGCAAGGGGAAGGCCTGGAGCAGCTGTCAGTCACAAAGAGCCTGGGAAAACTCACCCTACAGCTCCTGGAGCCCCTGACTCAGCTCAGATGGGCAGGGACAGGAAGCCCCTCACCCTGGTCTGGGACCCCAGAGTGGCCAGTGGGTCAGAGGCCCTGCCTGGGGGGTTGGCTTTAAGGACCAGAGCAGATTAAACTGAAGGTATAGGGGTGGCACATGTCACAGCCCTGCCCATCGGGATGCGTAAGAGCTGCTCTGCCACAAGGTTCCAGTGGTAGCTCTATAATCTTTGTCTCCCTCCTTCTGTCTTCTTTCTCCCTCTGCTTCTCTTTCTTGGCTCCTTTCTGGATGCTTTGGGTGCCTTGGAGGGGTTGGATTTAACTTAAGTGTTGTAGATTACAATGTGCTAGGTTGATATTGTGGTTGAACGTTTTGCCTAGCTTGTGTAGTGCCCTTTTTGAACCTTTGCCAAGTTCCCTTATTTTTTCCCCTAAATTAATAAAGAAACCCCTTGGGAACAAGTCTGTGGCTTATTCTCTTGATGCTATCTGAGCCCCCCAAAACACCCCATTTATTGGTTTCAGGACCCTAAAATTGGCCAAGGGAGCCTGGTGAGCCCCAAACACGCTGCTCGGTCTCTGTTCCCAGCACATGGAGTGCCAGCTCAGCCCCACCCGGGGCGCTGCTTTGGGAGCCCCCAAACCCCAACATGGCTCGGTCTGTTCTCCCCCGGCATGGCCTGGAGTCTCAGCCGCTGCCAGGGGCTGGAAATGGGGAATTTGTTCCCTGATCCCCCCAGCCCGGTCCCCTGGGACACCCCGGCCCTGCAGGGCGCCCCCCACGGTGGGCACAGCTGGTACTGCAGCCCCTGGAGTGCAAAGCTCCCCTCTCGGTCACCCCCAGAGCCACGGCACCCCTCGAGGTGAGAACATGGCCTGCCTTTCCCTCCCTGTGCTGCTCCTGCCTGCCATGCTCCTTGGAGAGGAGGAGAGCTGGAGGAGGCAGTGCAGGAAAGGACACCCTGGTCACACACTGGGTCAGGTTTATGTTCCAGCTTTATTCTCTGTCAGCGAGGCCCTGCTGTCACAGAGCCCCCCCCCCCGCGCCATGCCGGGTGGGGATGGTGTCCTCACCCTGCCTGGCCCTAGGACTGGGGCCCCTCCCAGGGTCGTGGTGGGAGGTGCTGGATATCCTGGGCACCCAAAGAGCAGTGCAAAGCTGGAACTGGAGCACCATGGATGGAGAAGGCCAGTGCTGCCATGCAGCGAGGCCACTGCACAAGGAGCAGAGGGGAGTGACAGCCGCTCCTCCTCCCAGTATAAAAATACCAGTGTGACTTTATTTGTCTTTCCAGTTTTGGGTTATGCTCACTTTACAGTTTATAAAAAGCTTTTCCCAAAGTGTGTGCTCTGTTACACTTCCGTGCCGTCGTGCAAATTGCTGTGGACTTTGACTTCCAAATTCACCTGCTTCACCTTCCTGCCCTTCCCCTGGCACGCGCTGCCACTCTCCCGCAGCGGGTGAACGTTCCTCACGGTGCAGCACCGGCTGCCCGCGGCCCTGGGGACACCCCTGGGCAGCTCCACCTTGGTGTTCAGGGGGTGCTCCTCGGGGGCAGCCCGGGCAGCCTCCCGCTTCCTTCGCAGCCTCCGGCACCTCCTGGCAAGGAGGCAAATTCCGGCCAGCACCAGCAGCAGCAGGGTGAGCGCGGTGAGGGCGCTGCCCAGGGACGCGCCGGTCTGGGACAAGGAGGCTGCGACAGCGGCTTCCTCCCTCTCCAAGAGCAGCGACTTCATGTTGGTGCCATTCTTGACCTGGTCGCCCTCATTGTCGTAGACCAAGGAGTCGTCCAGCCCCGGCCTCCCGGCGCCCTCGGCCAGGCCCCTGCGGCCGCGCGGCCAGCGCCGAGCCAGGGACCGCTGGACACGTGGCCCTGCCGTGCCCTCCGGGCCGATCACGTAGATCACCTGAAGGTACCACTGGTGTCCAGCTTCCACCTTTCCGAAGGGCGAGATGAGCACACAGGTACTGTTAACAATGGCTTTTATATCAAGTGATCAAGAGCTGATGCATTTTGTGTCCTGTTTCTGACTAATCAGCTCAGTGGGTTTTTCCGAGCACTTGCAGTAATGCTGATCACCAGGTTAGGTGTTCAGCCTTTGCCAGCTGCAATAATTCATTTAGGGACATGAATAATGTGGTTTTAAAGATCTTTTTCCCTGAGTGCTTTAGGGAAAAAAAATTCTTAAAATAACCAGAATAATAGCTTAATCTTCATTTTCTGTGTCAGAGTTGGCTTCTGAAGGTCCAGAGCCTACCATTCACAAAGCATTTAGGAGATCCTGGACAGAGAAGTTACTTGTGGGGTACCAGAAGTACGTACCTTGTAGAGGGCATCCACCTTGAGAGTAAATCCATCAACTCCGGGCATGCTGCTCACTGAGTGGAACTCGGACAGTTCAGAAGCGAAGTGGGCATCAAAAGGCACATCATGGAAATACTTATCTGTCACTTCTGGTTGGTTTCGGTCCTGGAAATCAGAGAGGTGTTGTGAAGAGGGGGACAGGCCCTCTGCTTTCCCAAGGGAGGCCAGAAGCCAGGGCACTACACACTCCTTCGCAGTCAGGATCTGTCTGTCGTCGGAGAAACTCCCAAAGAGGGAGCAGAAGCAGAGGACTCACCAAGAGGAGGAACCGGTGTTTCAGGTACTTGTTGGGTTGGATGCAGCCATACTGGGGCCCCTCGTTGTAGACAGTGCCCGTGGGGTCGAAGAAAGGCACGTAGCCATCCTTGCCCGTGCACAGGTAGACCTTCTCCAGCTGCAGCTTGTAAGCGGCGTTGAGGTTTTGTTCCGGGTGCCAGAGCACGCGGCCGTACAGGATTTGCCCTGGGGAGAAAGATGGACAGGTGAGACAAACTGCTAGAGACAAACACACATTTTTGTCTTACGGGACTGTAAACATGCTCAAAATGTCATTTGTTGCTGTAAAAAGAGGCAAAGCCAAGGCAGGGTTTTACCCTTTTCTCTCCAAGAAATGGAAGCTGTGAAGGCAGAAACAACGGACACGAGCAGAACAAGGAAGGGAAAACAAATCCTACCCTTGGAAAAAGCGCCTTTGTAATCCATTTCTGCCAGGGACATTTCGGATTTGGTGGGGTCCATCAGAAACACCTTCTCGTTGTTACAGAGCTGGAACTCAGTGTTTAGGGAGTAGACGACAGGGACTGGGCGGTTTGTCTGCTGGAAGGCGATGGGGATCAAAAATCTGGAATTGGGGCAAGGAAGGAAACAAAGGAGAGGTGAGGTCTGGACACATGTGCACCCCAAGCCCAGCAACCTTCCACCACCCTGAGCGCAGATGCTCTTGGCTGCAGGGAGGCTCCTGAGCCATAGAGCAGGTTCCAGCCCTCCCCTTTTCCCTTCCTGCTGCTGTTGTGGTGTCCCACACGCCTGCGGGGACCCCATAAACACCCCAAATGGGCTGGCACTGTCCCGCTGCCGTGGGGATGGGGCTTCCTTACCTCTCCGGAGCATGAGCTGTGCAGGGCAGGGGCTTGTCTCCAGGCTCTGCCCATGGCTGTGTGGGCTGGACAGTGCAGGGGATTAAGAAGATGGTGTACTCTCCAGAGTAGTCCTTCCTGGGAACACACAGGAGACCCTGCAGTCATCAAAAAGGGCTCCGAGCTGTTCACCCGGAGCAGCACTTCTCCCTCGCCCCAGAAATGTCCACCCAGCAGATGCCTGAGGGACAAATGGAACCTGGAGTGTTTAATGTGACCCTCTGAAATATGTGGTCACCTCTGGGATCTACCTACTCATGGCTTCACTGATGGAAAAATGCCTTTATAAGGAGCTGAGCTGATTTTTCCCTCAGCAGAGCATTTCCAGCCCTGGCACGCTCCAGCTCTGAAGCTCTTGACCAAGGCTGGCTCCTGAACATTCCACACTATCCCTGTGGCTGCTGGAAGGGCACCAGGGAGAACTGTGGGAAGCTGCTGAAGGGGACTGAACCCACAGCCCTCACCTGTTGTAGGAGCTGGTTGCTCTCCAGAGCTGGTAGGGCGAGTCGAAAGTCTGAGCGCTCCAGAGCAGCTGCAGGTCAAATTCGATGCCTCCCAGGTGCTCTGGAGTCATTAAAGAAGAGCGGACGTCTGGCAGGCTGTGGTGCTCCATGACAAAAAGCCCTGGAGGGGAGGACAGGTAAGGCAGTGCACCAGAGCACAGAGGGGCTCCTGGTGGGAAGGGGTGTCGGTGAGGGTCGCTGCTCTCACCTCTGAACTTGGCCTGTGTCTTGAACTCGATAACCAGCCGGCCGTCGTCGCGGATGTAGATCCTGATGATCTGCAGCCGGGCCGAGAGCACGCTGTCTGTCTGGATCCCTGCAGGGACAGAGGCACTGGGGAGCACACACAGCACGGCTGCTCCTCAGGCGGGCTCTGCCAGCCCCAGCAGCATTTGGGAGAGCTCCAGAAGGCATGGCTTAATTTGGATCATTCTCCAGCGAGCCAGACAGAGACTTCCTCCATTATCCATGTGCTGCCTATGTCTCCTCCAAGCATAAAGGAAGTAAGTATTCTGAGTTCCCCCCAATCTGTGAGAGCTGGGGGAATATGACTGCAGCTGCCACATGAGAACCCTGAAAATGGCCAAGAAACCACTCCAAATATCCCACAGGACTCTGACAAAGAGAGAGCTCTTTTCCTGCAGTGTCAACTGTGCCCATGAACAGAAGGGCTGGCTAAGCTGGCACATGCCTGGGCTCTGCCTGCATGCCCCTTCCCTCAGGGATCAGGACTCTGGTGTCAGTGCAGAAACTAAGGAAAAGGACAAAACAAGCAGGAGCCAATCCTTCCGTAGCCTTTGCAATGCCTTGGGCTTACCTGTCCTCCAGAGAACGGTGTCGTAGAAGAAGGAGAACTCCATCTCCGTGTGATGCTCCAGGGAGGCCCAGCCCCTCGGCGCCGTCACGTAGATATAGGACACGTAGAGAGGGACATGCACTGTCAGGAAGGACTGAGCAGAGTCCCGTACCTGGCAATACAACCCAAAAGAAGGGGTTATGCACCTTCCAAATGAAGCCAGAGAATGTTCTTTGCCTTTACTGTAGGTACTATAGACAAACCTGTGTTTAAATCAGGGTCAGGGCTAAGGCTCACTGGTGCCATGGGACAAAGGGGCTGTGGGTAAAATTTCACCTCTAAACCCCCCAGTTTCCAAGGCTGTGAATTAAAATTCAGCAATTCTGCTTGCTCAGGCCTCCCCCAGCTCTCCATTTATTATCTGCAGAGTGCAGCTGTACTCTGCAAGCCCCAGAGAGTTCAGGGAGACATTCCAGCCTGGCTCCATGTACTCCACTGGGCAGTTGTTCAGGCCAAGTAGCTCCTCTGGATTTGCACAAATAATTGGAGCTATAAAAGGAAAGTTAAAGTATTCCAGGCTGGCAGGAATTAAAAGGGATTATGCTGGCAATAACATTCTGACTGGGAATTTAATGCAAGAACCTAAGTATGATGAGATACTCACTGGAGTGGGATGTACATGGATAATCCAGCCACGAGAGGGCAGTGAGACACACTGAATAGTGGAAGCTACTAATTTATAGAGCACTTTTTGGCTTTTGCTGTGCCAGTCTGTTAATTAAGAAAAGAGTTAAAAAAACCCCATGACCTCGCTGTGTTGTGGATCACACACTGATCTGCCTCTGCTCTGTCCTTTGCTTATTTCTATTGGGTGAGAATATATGGTCAAAATTGTAAAAGAGCAGAGCCCAGCTGAGAATGTTTTGTATTTCCAGTACGGCTTGATATTAATAAAATACTTTGCTGATGCTCTGAAGATTAAGAGTATAAAACCTAAATTAACCTAAGGAAAATAAATGAACTAAGTGCACACAGCACTTTCCTTTGCCAGGTGAAAAGGGGGGGAAAAAACCACAATCCAGTTGTACAGAGCAGCAACTACATATGAGCACAAAGCCTACGAAATGAGAAGGATCTGGGTTATGTGCAACAGCTCTGGATGTGGCCTCTCACCTGGAAGTCAGCAGTGACAGAACCTCCACAGACATCAATTAGTTCAGTCATGTCATAATAAGCATCGAAGGTCCAAATGCAGCTCTTGAGGTTGAGGTGCTGGTAGAGCTGGATCGTCTTGGGCTCCCTCACCGCGGGGTCCAGCTGGTAAGGGCGGTCATAGCCCGGGCCCAGAACGAAGCTGTCGTGGGTCATTTCGTCCAGGAACCCTGCTTCTGGGATGGAGACACATCAGCACACTGAGCCCTCCACATGGTAAAGAGCCTGAGGTCTCATTTGCACTCCTGAATTATTGGAGCTCCTCCCCCTTGGTTATCCTGGAGTCAAACTGAATATACACAGGTCTTCACAGGGGAAAAATGTTATAGAAATGGGGTAAGAATCCTAAAAATCCAACTTACGGACCTATTCATTCAAGGTTGAAGTTAACCTTTAAGAAATGAGGAACAGCTTGAGTATGGAATTATCAGAATGAAATACAACCCACTGCCCACCGTGGAACAAGCATGGATCTCATTCCCTGGAGTGTCAGACACACATCTGCCTGGTTTTTTTCAGCAGTGAATGTGTTTTGCTGCTTCTTGTTGCCTCGTGTCCCCTCACCTCAGTGACCCAGACACAGCAATCCAACCCTGCAGCTCCCTCTCTAACCACGTGGACATCACAAGAGAGATTTGAAAAGCAGAAAATCACAATCTCCTCAAACAGAGGAAGGTTTAAACATTCCCATGCATGAAATTGTCTCCAATGGGGCAGCTCTGGTCACTGCCCTTAGTACAAGAAGATTAACTATTATTTACATCATGTCAAGAGAGCCCAGAGGAAGACAAAACCGCCTTCTCTGCATTTCTTTCCTGGCTTCCACATTCAGGAAGCAAAGTTCAAGGTTACCTGAGATGCCTCTGAGGTCTCTGATGGTGACCAGGTTGGAGCAGACATGCTGGTGCCTGTAGATGGACTCAGACAGGAGGAAATGCAGGTTGTGCAGCGGCAGGGTGGAGATGAGGGGCAGCATCCCATCCTGGTGGGGAATCTGCACCGAGATGTGGATCCTGGAACAAGCAGCACATGAGACAGCAGAAGAGAGCAGTCCTGGCAGGCACAGAAGCCTCATGCATCCCCCCCAGGCCCCACAGCAGCACAGCCTAGCCGAGCCAGGTTAGCCTGAGGTTTTAGTTTCAGCTGGATTTCCCCAGCTACACATCTGCTCCTTAAGCTGTCCAACCAACTCCCAGTTCCTGAGGGGAAAGGAGAACAGGAACACTACCCTGAGCACCTCACGCTGCATGGAGAGACGTGGTTTCACACACATGTTCTCCTCATAACCCCAGGGGGCTGGGGAAGGGCTGCACTCCCCACTTCTCCAGGCTCGTACCTGTTGGGATGCTCCTTGTGCTTGACATCCAGGTACTTGAGTGTGGCAATGAAGGACTGTGCCTGGAACCCTCTGGCTGTCCCTGCAACCACAGGAGTGTGGCAAATGGCACTGTCTGTGCCTATGGTCACCACGTTGCTCCTCAGGGGAGTCCCCACATGGCCAGCCTTGTCCACAGCCTTGGCCACACAGCGCACGTGGAACCGCCGGCTGAAGTAAATGCTGTCCAGCACCTGGGAGAAGGAGGAGGGAGAAACAAGCGGTGCTTTCAGCAGCCTCAGGGAAGGAAAGTGCTAAAAAGACCCCCAAAAAAATAATCCCCAAGGAAGCACTACACCAAGTCCCAAGTCCAAAGAAATTTTGGTCTTTAACCTCTGTGCTCATGCACACCACCTCTGCGCTCCTCTAACCACCGTGCTGGTACCTTGTGGTTGACGCTCGTGAAGGGGGTGTTGTCAGTGATGGTCTCGAAAGGCGACCTGGCTCCGTTCCCATCCGTGGGAGCTGCCACTTCCCAGCTGAACTGTATTGAGGACTGGTTGATCCCGGCCTCGGCGCAGCGCTCCTTCATGACAGCGTGCCTGGGGAAGTGAGGGTCACAGGGGGTGACACACACGAGGGGGTAGCCTGGGGAAGGGGACTTCTTGGCACCACCCTTGGTCACTTCTTCCACCCGGTCGTAGTCAGCCAGGGTGACGACCTGCAGGGATGCAAGATGGCAGCACTCACCTGGGGCTGAGGGAAGGGGGGGGAAAAAGCCATCCCTCCTCCCCCTCACAGTCATTGCAGCTCTCCGTTTTATTTCATCTCAGTCTGTACTTGAAGGGCACTAAATCACATGTGCTGCAAGAGCGACTCACCACGGGAGGTGCTGGGAGAATCAGGCTCCCTGCTGCCTCCTGATCCAGAATAGTCACTGTTGCAGTGCTGGTGTCTCCGAGAACTGCTTCCACTGGGTCATCTGGGCCCAGCACCAGGGAAAAGGACTCGTGCCATTCCCGGTCTTCATTGGACATGATCTCCACCTTAAACACGATGTGGGTCACACCTGGGTGAGGGAATGCAAGAAAAACAGAGAGAAGTCAATTCATCAGAAGAGATTTGCTCTGAAGTTCTTGTGAAAACCCTGAACAGCTGCTGCTCCAGGCTGTGACCACAGAAATATTAATGATAAAATACGCATTATAAATTTTATTGCCACCCATTGCTGCTAGTAATTTAGCCCTGTCCCCACAGGAGTCTGCTCTAGACATAAAACTCCAGCTATGACAATCGATTCAGTGATAGATTTACTAGAAGATGCCATCTGAGGATTAGTAATGGCTTGTAGCTGTTTGAACTAAAAATCCAGGATGCAAAGCACATTCCCACCCCTGCTCTCCCTCACACCAGTGTGCAGAGCTGTGTGGTGCAGGCTTCTTGGTCCAGCAACACGGTCTGAGCTGTTCCACTGGATCCTGACAACTCTCTGCTGAGTCTTACATCCTCTACTCTTGCCTGCCAGGTGCCAGTGCTTCCTCCTCTGATCACCCTTCGTTTAACACATCAGCTTTTTTTATTATAACAAAATTACAGCAGGCAGAATAGGAGGCAGAAAAGAGCAAAACTAATGTGAGGAAAGGGAAAAAAATCTTGCAACCCACCTGTATGCTGAACCACTGAAGAGCTGGACAGGTCATTCTTCCCATAAAGACTGTGCTGAGCCCAAGAGCAAACCCCAAAATAAATCTAACCCCCAAAATTTAAGAGTATATTCTGCCTTCTTGCAGTCACCGGGAGCAATGAGACCGGTGTTGTGCTGTAAACCTCATGCAGCAAGTGGCTCTTTCCAAACCTCCTGAACGTTCTGATATGCACAAGGTGTCCCTGGTCACCCCCCCTACCTCTAACCCGCCCTCCAAGGACCCTTTACCTGGGCTGAACTTGAGCATTCGGCTCTTGGGATAGTAATCCACCCCGGCCTGGGCTGAGCCGTCGCGGGTGCTGCAGCGCACTTTGGAGGTCCTGTTCTGGTCCCCCCTGCGCACCACCCCGATGTTCAACACAGCAACTCCCTCCGGGCCCGGCGGCTCCCGCACTTGGTACGCGGCTTCTTCGAACTCGATGGTGGGGGCTGAAGGAAGAGCAGTGAAGAAAAAGCCCCGGGTTTGCACACCTGACTGATTCCAGGTGGAGGACACTCAGCACCTGCGGTGAGAGAAGCTCAGCTCCTTTTAGACTCATCTACGCACCTTCAGAGCAAGAGGCTCCTCAAAGCAGGGGCCACTATGGGTTGGGTGTGAGTGAGGGCAAAATCCAACAAGTGTATTGGGCTACAGAGGATGGTAAGTCATTCTCCCATCCCTGCCTCCCACTGAACCACATGCCCTCATGTGCTGGTGCTGCAGTCACAGCCAGAGGACCCGACACCCCCCTTTTCCACACAGATCTCTCCAGGCTATGATGCTGTGTAGGGGAAGCACAGGAACTCCCCATGGAACTGCAGGGGAATGGCAAACAGGACAAATAATGGGTTCAAGGACTGTTATTAATCCCTCCCTTCAGCCCAGCCCAGGGCACATCAGACCTGCACACAGAGCTGTGACTGGCACTGAAGGCATCTCTGTGTACTAAGTTGAACCCAAAATTGCTGGTGGGACTGTGCCAACTCCCTCAGAAACACAACATCCTTGCTGAGCATCCTCACTTACCATCTTCATCATTGGTGATAGTTATGGTTGTCATGTCCATCTTCCCAATCCTAGCTCCACTCCAATGGTTTCCAAGCGGGCTACCAAGATAGACCTGGAACTGCTCTTCTGGTTCAAAGGCAGAGTCATCACTGATGTAAATACTGCAGTTCTTCACCTAAAGGCAAATAAAGAGAAGAAAACAGCAAATATTGATAAATCTGATGAAGCCACAAAGGGCCAGGCTGTACTTCCTTACCCAGGGTTTCACGTCTGAGTTCTGTCCATTCTGAAAGAAACACTTTTAGTTTTAGGGCTATGGACAAACCACACTGTCACATGATGAGACACAGCAGTGAAGGCCTCTCTTCCCACAAACCTGCAGCTCTCTGCTACAACAATCCTGAGTCCTCTTGACACATGGGATTTGCATTTCATGATTTAACCAGTTTAATCATGAAACAAACAATCCCTTCGCAGTCAGGTCATATTGCCAAGACAAGAACTCGTGTCAGCTATGAAACCAGTTTGGACAGCCTCTGTCATCTCCTTCTGACAACGCAGAGTCAAGGAGGAGATCTGAGCCTCTCTGAGCCACGTTTTCTCATTCCCCCAGGTTCAGGTCACCTTCTCCCCTTTCAAGAAAGTGATGCGAGACTCCTCCGCGTTCCTCCTCTCCATGAAATCCTCCATGACCTGTGCTGTCTGGCTCTGGGTGTAGCACCTGACAGAGGACTCATAGCTCAGGTCCCCGGTGCGGAATATGGGGATGTGCAGCGTCCCCTCCTTCTCCTTCACCATGTAGGTGTCCTTGATGAACTGCATGCTGGGCACTGCAGGGGGTCATAAAAAGAGTCAAGCAGTGCTGAAGCTCCACAGAGAGCCAAGAGGCTGGGACAGACCGGAACGAGCTGACAGGGGTAACTTACCGTCTTGGAAGATGTCATTGATGGCCACAATAGCTTGGAATGGCTTTGCCAGCTCAGCTCCGTGGGGAGAGCTGAGATAAACAACAAACGTCTCCAGCCCTTCTATCACCGGGTACTGCGCGTCGTCCAGGATTGTCAGGAGGCAGAACTGGGAGGAAAGGCAGAAGCCCTGCTCTTAGAGGTGCAAAGATTTCATCCTTCCTGGAACTCGCATTTGGGGGTCTAATGTGAAGCCTTTATGTCAGGCATATCATGGCAGATACGCACAGAAACATGGGAAAAGCATCACCAGACAGAGCAGACTCATCAGGAGTCCGAGTGGCTCCTCACCTCTTCAGTCTTGCCTGGCCTGAACTCTATTTTCCTGGAGCTGGGGACATAATCGACTCCCGGGCTGGCAGATGGAGGATCTGATGTCCGAGTGGCACACCACACCGAGGTGGGGGTTGAGAGATCAGGTCCCTGGCGGAGGACTGGAATCTCAATGTTTCCTGCATCACCAGTTGCACATGAGAGAGAATAAGGTGAGAAAGCAGCCAGATACACACCACAACCCACTCCTTTCCCTTCAGCAACCCTTTCTCCCCGTCACCACCACTCCTGGCCCTGGCCTTCCCCATGGGGGCAGAGGGATCACAGAACCCCTCTGCACATCTTGGACAGTTCTGCTCCTGCGGGAGCTCCCCTACTCCTCACCTGCAGCCTCGCTGACGGTGAAGGTGGCGTTGCCCAGGAACACTGTGGAGGCATCGTTGGGACCAGCGATGAAGACAGTGGCTGAAGGCCGGCTGCCGATGCGGGCGTTGTCCGAGGCATCGGCCAGTACGATCTCGAACTCCTCTTCCTCTTCGTATTCGCTGTCATCGATCAGCATGACATCACAGGTCACGACAGTGACACCCGGCCCGAAAACGATCCGGTTCTCATCCGCCATCCCCCGGGACTTGAAGTCGGAGCCGGATTCCAGCATATAAAGGCTGCTCCCTGTGGCAGATTTGGGGACGGTGTAGCAGACGGCAGACACAGTGCTGCTGGTATCCCCTAGGAAGCAACAGAAAAACCTCGTAATTCTATGGAAATATTTTTACTCTATTTGGTTAAGACCTCTGCCCTCTGCCACTGTCCCTCCCGTGGAGCTCCTTCCTGCCTCTACCCACCTTTTCTTTCAACAGGAGCTGAGAGGAACCCAGCGCTCTCACTGACGTGGAAGGTCCTCCTGCCGAACTGCAGGGTGGGCTCGTCCTCGGGGTCGACGATGGTGATGGTGGCCCGGGTGACATTCCCCAGCAGAGCATAGGCCGGCATGCTGAGCTCCACGGAAAAGCTCTCCATGCCCTCAAAGATGTCATCATCATTGATGACAATGGTGCAGGCCTTGGTGTCCTCCCGCTCCTCGAACTGCACCTGGAAGGCAGGAAGCCAGCTGCTCTCCTTGGACTGGGGTCTGCAGCTTCCTTGGTTTTATCACTTTTCATCAGTTCCTTCCTCCAGCCCTGAGGGCAGGTATGGTGAGGCTGTCCCTTTCCCAGCATCCCCAGCCTACCTGCCCCGCATACTCCACGTAGTCCTGCTGTCCTGGCTGTGATCCAGAGCCGGCGCTGGCCGTCCCCTGCTCCGTGCGGCACAGGACAATGGCGTACTGGTTGAGGTTCCCGACCCGCCTCACGGTGACGCTCAAGGAGCCAGAGCTCTCTCTGGCCTTGTAGCTGCAAATGGATCAAGCAGGTACAAGTAACAGGCTGGGGGGCAAGCTCTGTGTTTGTTTGTGTGATACTGAGCACCACGGACTCAGGGTGAGTGGGAAATCTAAGGGACGCTAACAGCCAGGGACTTGGGCAGGGGGCAGCTGCTCCGTGGTTTAGCCTGGCAGGCCCCTCTCCTCAGGGACAGAATTTCATTCCTATGCTGTTGGGCCAAATCACACTTACCTGGTGTGTGTAAAGCTGAGAAGAGACCACTGGATGTGGAAGATGTTGCCACTGACCACGTTGGGTTTGCTGTCCTTCACTAGGAACTGAAAGCTGTCCGTGGCCTCCTGAGCCTTCTCCTCGTGCATCACGTAGCGAATGAGGCCCTGGTTCACATCCTCTGCAGGGAGGAGATATCCAGTGAGCCAACACAGAAATCCAGTGGCAGTTTTACAGGCACTGCAGGGATTGGGGTCTCCACAGTGCGATAGGAAACAGCTACCCCCTCAGTTCCCCTTCCTGATGGAAGGCCCCTCAGCCCTGCAAGAGTGATCTTTCCACACACTGCTGACTCTGCAGTGTTGGCTACACATCCACCAGCCCTTGTGATGACCTACAACTCCTCTTCACTGTCCCAAGTCAAATCTCCAGCTCCAACAAGTCTGGAGGACCTGGGTGTGCTGCAGGACACAGGTTGGCATCTATTAAGAAATTACAGGATTTCTTCAACCGAGAGCAAAGTCCAAGGCTTATTTTCTACACCCTTTGGAGATTTGCTCCTTGTCTTCTCCCCTCCCACCATTTTTTTTCCTTATCTTCACAAACTGAAGGAAAAACGCAGCAGGACACAGCCCAGCTCCATACCCTGTGTAAAGGTGGTCACAGCTGTCCCTGGTTTCAGCTTGTTCTCCACCTGTCCATTTCTGGGACCAGTTATTATCTCGTAGATCAGCTGTTTGTCATCTGTGTCAGGATCTGTTGTCAGTAATTCCTTCCTAGTGATGAGGTTGGCTGCCTGGATTAAAGCCAAACCAACAGAGTAAAACTCTGGAGCTCCAGCAGCGCAAGTCTGATTGACTGTTTACACAAAAAGCCCAACCATCCCTCTGTCAAACAGTTCTCCATGAGGGAAAATCTAGGGATGTGAAGGCACAAAGCAGCCTTGAACAGACAGACACAACACAAGGTATTTGACAGTGCAGGAGGGATTCAAATTTTGCCTCACATGGGGTTTGTTTAATTAAGAAAAACAATGTGTCTCAAAGAAAAGCAGATTCAGAAGCAGCTGCCCAGCCCTATCTAAAGAGGCTAAAAGTCAGGACAAATCGCTTGGTTTCACCTGCAAACCTTTGCTCCAGGGACTCTGCTGATGCTCAGGTGAGGCCTGGCTTTGCAAAAAACATCTGCAAACAGCCTCAGGTTAAAGGACTTGCTCAGGACAGTTCAAGGTGCTCTGGGGAGACTGCACTACGGCCTCTTTCAAATGCCCTCACATGGATCTGACTCAGTTCCACCATATTTTGCTTTCCCTTCAAAAAGAAAATCCTTTAACAGCAGGAGGAAGAGAGAGAATTGAACTGCCCAAGGCTGCAGGAGTGCTTTTCCTTAAGTCAGGAATTTGAGCTGAGATAGCTACTTCTTAACACAATTTCTTACTGCAGTGTCTTCCAATCTTTTTTCTTAGGAAGAACCAAAGTGTTTCTTTGCAGTTAATGCTGGGTCCTCAAAAATAAGCCGAGAGAGGGGGTTTTGTTTGGACTTCAGTGGAATAAAGGCATGTCACAGCAAGAAATCCCTATACAATATCCTTGGAAAGCCACGTATCTCTGCCATGGCTGCTGCAGAACATCATCAAGACTTCTCCACCATCAGCAAAGCTGAAAATATACCCTGGGGTAGAGGGATTTTCTCTATCACAAAAATAAAAATGCTAAAGGATCAGGATGTCTTTCTCCAAAGCTCCTTCCCCTGGAACAGCCTGAGCAACTATCCAAGCAGAGCCCAGGCAGCCAATTACCTCGCCATCCATGTGCTCCAGCCACTGCAAACCCATGTTGGTGACCACCCTGGGTGTCCCGTCATCCACGGGGAGAATGTCCACTTGGAAGTGCTGCGGTGCTGCTGTCACGACCTGGCAGAAGTTCAGGGAGACGGATGTCGCTTTGGGAGTCACAGCCTCATCCCCCACTCAGTGGATCCACCACCGGCCTGGCTGGGATCGAGGTGTCCCTCACACCCCTCCTCCTGCCCTCACCTTCTTGCCACCATCCTCCACGAGGAAGAAGGGATTGGTGCCGTCGGACACGGTGAAGGTGAAGCGGTCCCTCAGGGAGTTGCTGCCATCGTGGCTGTAGCTGACGCGGTTCTGGTAGATGTCATCCATGGTGAAGGTGGTGGCCCGGTGCTGGCGCTGCCCGCTGCCGCTGCTGCGCTCGATCAGCCCGTGCCGGGGCGGCTGAACCACCGTGAACGTGACCGACTCAACCTGCGCCGAGGACACGGAGGGGCAGAGCTCGGGACGTGGCCTGGAGAGGGACCCTCTACCCAGGCAGCTCCCCTAGCACGGTGTTTCCAACCCCACACACCGAACTCATTCCCCCCATCCCTCTCCCAAGGTGGCTCTCTACACAACATCACACCAAACTGCTGGGTTGGCTGGTCTGAGACAGCTCCCAGGCCCGGGACAGCTGGGTGAACACAGGAGCAGTCCCCCTGTCCTGTAGTCATTCCAGGCAATGTGCCATTTCCCGCCAGGGAGGGGGCAGCAAAAACCCTTGGGGCAGGATTTTGGCTCAGGGCAAAAACAGGCAGCCAAGGAGCTCTCTCGCTGCAGGGAAGTGGCAGTGAGTTAGAGCCAATCCTCCAGCCAGACCCAGGAGGTGGAAATGTCATTTTCATCCATGCTAGGCATAACCTCAGTGTCAAGGTCAGGCCTAAGTCTTGAAGCACAGCCCAGATGTACAGCAAAAGAGGGGAGGGAGGAGGAAGGGGGAGTGCTGCCTTACCTCTGTGTCAGCATCTGTTGCTTTAAGCTCAAACTCAGTGATGGTTTTTCTCACCCCTTCCTGAACTGTCATCCCGAGGCTTTGCACTATGGGCAAGGAGTCATCCACGGGATTTATGGTGATGTCAAATGTCTGGCTCACCTGGAATAGAAGGAAAAGCCACCTGTGATGAATTCAGCCTTCCAAGAGTGCAACTCCATTGCAAGACCAGTGATCCCCAGTTTGCGTCACTTCATTTCAGCCTTGTCTGGTGACTAAATCTGAGCTTCTAAGCCCAGACCATGTAAACATGACCTTTTCTATCCCTTCCCACTAATTAATTCTCCTTCTTTCTCTGGTATTTACGGGCATCCACTTTCCCTCCCCCGTCTCCTTCTACTTTGCCCCTCTGCCTCTTTCAGAAAGTAGGAAGGAGACGTTTCCCAAGGGTCTGACTGTCGTCACTACATCATCAGTGCGCTGGATCAAAGCTGAGCTCCAGGAGCAATTGGCAAGCAGGGGAAAACCAGACACTCAGATCTTGGTAAACCAGTCTCTTGAGACCACAGCGCAGGTGGCTCCTGTTCCCTGCACAGGGATGGCTCCTCTCCCCGTGGGATGTAGGAATTCTCACAGCAGGAGAAGCAAGAGCAGTCACCTCTGCCCACAACAAGTTCTGACTCGGGCAAAAGCCACGCTGGGACTCACCTCATTCATCCCATCAGACACAGAAAAGGTGAAGGCATCCACGTGCTTTTCCATGTCACTGGTGTGGACATACTGGATGCTGCGAGAAGCCAAGTCTGCCTGGCTGAAGGAGTTAATTCTCATCCCTAGAAAAAGAATAAAAGGGAAAAATTTGTAATAGAAAGAGTGAGGCAGGGAAAAACTACAGGAAGCTGGACTTATCTGTCCCATGAACCTCAGCTGAGCCAGGGTTTTAGCTGGCACAGAGCCTCCTAAAAACTCCTGCTGCAAAATTAACTCCAGGCTTCTTCCCAGACTTACAGTCTTACAAAGGCACCTCACACTGTCAGGATACCCTGTTGGGGATGGGCCTGTGGGGGCTGAGGGGTAAATGAAGCTGGGAGAAAAATGGTTCATGAAACACCTGGACTGTCCCTGCTGGGCAGGACTAACCCAGCCATGGCATCACTGGATATGAGCTAAAGGTTTCCTGGCCCCCCAGCAGTTTCCCAAAATGCCTTCCAAGTCTCTGCTCTCTCTGCCCTTCCTTGTAGCCCCGCATTTCAAAGAGACTAAGTCCCATTTTCAACAGTGATTTATAGTGACATCTTTACAGGTCATTAGGTGTGACACAGCCACACAAAGGGACCTGACAAGCATTTTAAAAAGCACTTGAGCTTTTTAACTCTCACTGCTGCATTTGACAGTTTTACTGCTGTTAACAACGAACACCCTGACAAAAAGTTTGCCACCACTATATCACCCAAAATGGCTACTGACAAGTATTGGCCACACTACAAAAGATACCAGGATCTGGTATAAATAACTGAGCCAAAAGGGAATGATCAGCCAAGATTTCCTCAGAGCTCATTAGCATTAAAGATTCGGGTGCTCTTTTGAACACTCCAGTACTCTCCTGAGGTGTAGGTCATTTAAATCAAGAGAACAATTCCTTTCCAATCTGTGACTCTCTGTCTTTCTTAGCTCATCACAGACATGAAAAAGCACAGAAATCAGAATCATCACATTTTAAATAACGGAAGGAATAAAATCCTTAACCCAGGTCTCCGAAGTACAAGATTCACTGTTTAGTTTGCAATTCGGACAAAAATAGTGCAAGTTTTTAATTTGCTCTCAGCAGGGGCTTTGCTTATTATAACTTTCATTCATTATTCCTGCCCTTTCAACATGAGAGGATGAGGCAAATCACATATTAAATCTTAGCTGCACAGGGACTGTCTGCATCTTGAAAACACACACAGCAGATATTTCCACTTTAATCTCATGTTAATGAGAAATCTAATGCTAAGAAGAAATATAATCTTAGATGAGTATAATTAAATCAGAAGAGCATACTATATGACAGCAGAGATTTAGATAAATTCATCAGAGAGGGGCAGCACACTCACACTGTCAGCAGGCACAGGAGGCAGCTCTAAAATTCAGATCACATTTGCAGGAGTTCCACAGGATTGACCAACCCCCCTCACTGAAGGACCAGAATTCATTATCCAGCATATCCATCACACCCTGACGTAGCTTCCTTTTAAACTAACTCAGTGGATAGCTCCCTTCCTCCCTCCAAGGCACAGCTAGGGAAAGAGGCTGGGTTTTAGGGATCAAGGGACATACTGGCCAAGGGGGGGACAGAAAGCAAGTTTTTTCCAAGGACGTTAAGGGATGGATGTTTTGGGGCACCGTGCTATTCACAGCAAAGGCTGAAGGTTTTCCTGTCTTCTAGAAGCAGCAACAGGGGCATCAATTGGCCCAGAGACTGAATAAATCCTCATCTGTGATTCTCAAGCTGCCTTGCCTCCATTCACCTTATTCTCCAGCTCTCTGGGCTAATGACCATGTCATTCCCAACAGGAAACAGAATTCTGTGCTGCAGCCTCCAAGCACATTTTTCCTGCAGTGAAACTTTAGGGGTCAAAAGCTTTGCCTCTCCAAGGACCCAGCAGAGTGAAACACTTCCCTGCTCACCTGGGGAGGCCACATGCTCCAGGTGCCCCAGCTGTGGCTGCCGGGTGACCTTGTACTGGAGCTGGGTGGGCTCACTGTCCTGGTCGGTGGCCGAGAGCTGGAGAGTCGTGATTGTCTTTGCCGAGTTCTCATCCAACACCAGCCCTTTGTTAGTGATGATGGAGGGGGGAAATCTGTCCTCTGCAAGGGTTAAGGAGAAAGCTGAGTCAGGAGATGGTGACCCTTTTTCCCTTGCTGCTATTCACATCACGTACTTGTGCTCAAGCAAAAGACAACACACATACACAATGCTTTGGTAATTCCAAAACAGGAACTTTGGGTCTTGGCATTAATTGAGGGGATGGAAACATTAGAATGTCTCAAAGACAGTTTAAACTGCATGAAGGTATCAAGGGGAATTTTTCTACCTTTTCAGTGAGTTTGTCAGAAGTCAAAGAACTAATCCTTACACCCACAAACTCTCCCCACACCTCTACTTCAAAGGCCTTTGAATTGACAAATTATTGAATTGACATCAAAACTCTACCTCAAGAACCACATCTTCACTTGCAATACACATGGGATGGGAACCTGTGAAGGTCTGGACTCTGCAGCAAAGCAAACATAACTTCAGCACTTCCTCTTACCTAATACACGGATATGAAAAACCTGGTCTGTCAGTTTGTTGCTGTCTGCATCGATCACATCAAAGGTGAAGTGGAAATTTCCACTGGGATCCCCTTTCTTGTGACTGTAAACCACTTGCCCTGGAGAGAGGGACAGAAGAAAAGAGGCGCTTTATTACAGGTTGCACCATTTAATTCATAGTTTGGAAGCAGGCACCATCAGCTAAGGGACTTGGGGCTTGACAGAGCTCCTGGATTTGGGGTTCATTACTTTCTCTCTTTATTCTTTTTCTCCTGCTGAGAGAGCCTTTTTAACATTTGGTTAATGATATGTTTCTCTGCTCTGATCTAACAATGTCATTGTATTTCTTTCCCTCTCCATTCCCTGCTTCAGGTCATCCTCCCCCTCTCATAAAGATGACAGAATCATGGGATATCTCAAGCTGGAAGGGATCCATAAAGGTCCAACTCCCTGCTCCTTGCAGGGTGACCTAAACCAGCCACATATATTTGCACTGATTACCTAAAACCCAGCACTCTCACCTTTGTTTATATCAGCCTGGGTGAAACTTTTGACGGGTCCTTTGGCAGAGACCTGGACTGGGTTATCCGTTTTGGTCAGCTGCAGGTGGC
Organism: Acropternis orthonyx; assembly: GCA_035583155.1. Taxonomy (NCBI): domain Eukaryota; kingdom Metazoa; phylum Chordata; class Aves; order Passeriformes; family Rhinocryptidae; genus Acropternis; species Acropternis orthonyx. Next base: position 1,080,864 of record JAWWEU010000125.1, read on the forward strand.
CCCTGCTGGGATCCCTCCTCAGGACAAATCTAAGTGTCGAGTCTGCTGAATAACCTGCTGCTGCTTTCAAGTGCTGGGCTGTGATTGGAGCTGCAGAGCCTGGACCAGGGAGAGAAGTCCACAATCAGCTTCAGCAGAGTGGCTGGTTTAGACTGGACCATCCAACACTACCAAGCAGTGCCATTCTCCTCGTACCAGCTGGGAGCTGCAGGTCCCTGTTGACAGCTAACGTGGGTGGCTGCTTCTTGGGCAGCTCCATGGAGAACTCCAGCCTCCCTGCCTGTGTATAGAGCCCGTCGGTGACGGAGAAGCCGAACTCATCCATCTGTGCTGCTGCACCGCTCCGAGTATACACGATCAGCTCATCCAGAATGTCCTGGTAGGTGAAGGATGAGCCCCTGGACAGCACAAGCCCACGCTCCGGGGGCTCCGCCACGCTCTGTCTCCTGCGGAGCTGACCTGGCAAACAGCAGGTGGATCAAAAGGATGGGAATAACACAGCCTGCTGGGGACAGGAGCCTTCCCCTGACACCCTGCCTGCCTTTGTCACTGCAGGGAGATGCTGCCTGACAACAGGAAAAGCGGAACACAACAGGGGGCTTCCCAAGGAAATGCATGCAGCCCCCCTTTCTCCACTCCCACAAAGAGCAAGGGACAACTCTCAAAGAATAGGGCTGTTTTGAAGCACAGTCCTGCAACTGCTGGTCCAAGTGTGCTTTATCCAACATGCCAGGCTCCTCTCCCACATCGGGGGCTGTTACACACACATAGGTATGAAGACACACAGACACTGACACAAAAAGGCTCCTTCTCTCCCACCCCCTCAGGTTGCCAGGACTTACCATGCTCAGGACTTTTGCTCACCACGATGACCAGCTCACTGTTCTGGGTGTCCAAGTCCTGCAGGTTGAGGGAGGCGTTGGTAACAACCACCCTGGAGCCCCTCTGCACTCGGACAGGCTCCAGCACCATCTTTGGGGGCTCATCATTCTGCCTCTGCACAAAGGCACACAGTCAGAAAAGGGAAAGAACACGGGGAAAAGACCCACCTGAATGAAATACAAGCTTCCAAATGACAGTGCTGGTGCTGACATCACCACACTCTCCAAATCTATCCACCATCTTGGCTATTTCCAAGAAAGAGGAGACACCAGAGTAATAAGCTCTGGGGAAGATGCTGCAATGCACAACTTTCCTTGGGCATCACAAGCAAATTATATGCCTGTAGCAGAAGGAAACCCCCTTTAATCTCCTTCCAACATATTACAAAGGAAAGAGCAAAGCTGGCACTTGAAAAGTGTGTGTGTGAAAGGAGAGGGCTGTGGCAGCCAGTGAGCAAGGGTGTACCTGGATTGTGATGTTGATGCTCTGCACCTCAGACTGGCTGAAGCCATCGCTCACATAGAAGCTGAAAACATCACTCGTGGGCTCAATGCTTTCATGAACGCTCTGGAAGTAGTAAATGCTGTTCTCCAGAACATCTTGAAGGGAAAAGGATGCATCTGTGGTCCCAGCAGACTCATTCTGCGGGCCAAAACTCTCACCTGCAAATCAAAATATCATGAGTGAAAGGGTGTTCAAGTCATTGATTAACTAAACATAAAAGCAGCAGGATTAGGAGAAGAATGGCACATGGTGAAGGTTGCAGAAGTATGGACGTTACTTCTTACAACATGGATTTCCACATCTTTGAAGAAAGCAAACTCTGTTGCATTCATGAAGCTGCAGCTCCAGGCGTAGCACAAGTGATCCCATTCGTGGGATATGATAGATATGATCCTGTCAGGACCACAAACCAGCCAGGAGGGAGAGGAGAGAGCCAAGCAGTTTACCTGTCTTCGTGTTTTGGATGTAGCCATACATAGGCAGAGTGACAACCGTGACCCTCATGTCTTCCTTGGCAGTACTATCATAATCAGCAGTCAAGTGGTGATGAGCCAGCAGCGGGATCCTGCCCCCCTCATCCACCTGGAAAGCAAGAGCAGACAACACAAATCCTCACTGAACAAGGCTGCCTCATGGAAGAGGCTTGTCCAGGTTCTGGAGTGCTGCCCCATCCTCCCCTAGATCTGTTAGGCAGGCAATCAGCTGGGAGGTGAGATGAGATGGGAAGAACAAAGCCTGCCTGGGCCCCAAGAGGAGCCTGTGAGGGCTTTATCAGGGCAGGAAGGGAACTGGCAGAGTCACGCTGACCTCTGGGGAGGACAGACCTGCATTTCTGCCTGAGGAGAGCCTTCTGAAGGCAAGGGAGGGGGAGTGCAAAGCTGGAAAGGAGTGGGATGGCTTCAAAAGCTCCTTTGATAAGGAGTGTGAAATGCTGTGTGTCAGTCCAAAGCACCAGGTGTTTTCAGACTTTACACACAAGCTGGTGAAATAAGGGATGAAATACTGGACAGGGATAAGTCAGACTTGTTCCACTGATATCAACAGGACACCCTAGGGAGACCCAGCTCCTCACTAGGCATAAGCAGAGGAGGTTCAGGGATGCAGGTGGACTCTCAGCCTCCTCTGGCCTCCAGGTGATTTTTTAACCCTTTGCACTCACGGCATCGCACGTGCTACACCCTGTTTTTTCAGTGATTTCCCCTCGGTCCAGGAATACTGTCCAACTGCTCACTTATAAGCCATTTTCCTCACTGTTCCCAGTATCCTGGGCAGCCACTTACAATGATGTGGTCAGCAAAAGCAATGAGTGATGGCAGGGTGTGGGCAGGAGTGATAGTGATGGTGAACATCTGCCTGTCCAGCCGGTTGCTGTCGCCATCCAGGACAGCAAAGTGGAAGATGTCTGTAACGGGCTGATTGCTGGTCTCAAACGTGGTGGAGTAGCTGTGGAATCAAACACAGCCTGGGTCAGGGAGTCCCACTGACAGTCAGGAAAACACCCCCTGTCCCTGAAGTCAGAGGGACCACCCTTTCTTGGAAGAGAGGCGGTATCTCAGTTCCCAACCCTCCCTCATGTTCATTCCCTGAATTCTTTTCAATCACTGGTTTAGGTGTTGCCTACCTGAAGTGTCACCGTGACATCACAGATATAGCAAAACTCCCCATAATTTGAAGCTACACCAACTACTGGCATTTCAGACACACAGAAATACCTAATTCTGCACACAGGAAATGTTCTTATTCATAATCCCAGAGGATATAAGAGCCAAGAAAGGAAAAAATGTCTTTGAAACATTTCACTAATAAAACATAGTCCAGAGATCCCTGGGGAAAGCCCACTGAGTTTTTAACTGGCATGGCTTGAAGGAGAATAGCTGTCTTTGCTACCTGATCCTCTGGCTGTTGATGTCTTCCATGGTGAAATTATAAACCTTGGAAAGCTCTTCATCCCGGGAGCCTGACACCCGTAAGAGGGTTCCATATGCAGGCAGAGATATCAACTGGATCCTTATCTCTGAGTCAGGAGAATTGTTGTCCTAAATATGAAGAAACAAACCGAGTCAAAACAGGACAAAATTAGCGGTTGTTTTGCTCCACTAAAAATGGCAGGAGGAGTAAGTGTTTTATATGGAACGGTATCTGCCTAGATGGGTCAGATCCATGGATGAGGAATATTAAATGAAGCTCTGTTGATGAGAGGAGAGTCGAATGGGCTGACATTTTCAGAATCTACCACAAAATGGATTTTCATTTTCTCTCAGCTCAGAGGTTTTCTTTGTTCCTTTGTATCACATCAACACAGTCTCCCAGACATAAACCTGGTATTTTCATTTTCAAATTACTTCACACTAAGAGCTGATTTTGGCTCTTTTCAACTACATTAAGGACAACCACAGCTATGATATCACAGCTCAGATCTCATCTTTCTTAGAAGAGTTTTGTTGGTTGGCTGAAAAATGAGACCCAAGCAGAAATCACCATATTCTCAGCATATGGGTCAGGAACAAAGTCCTCTTTTCCCTAACTGTCCTCTTACTGAGATTAAACCTGAACAGCTCCCTTGTCAGCCTTCCTCTTTAAAAGGAGAAAAAGACAGACCTCAGACTTTTATGCAGACTGGTCCCTTGAAAAAAGCATCCCCAGTCATCTCTCTGACAGCCACCACCTCAGGTCACTCCAGCCTCACGCCCAAAGCCCACTGCTAATGCACAGGCTGCCAAACCATCTGCAAGGAGTAAAGCACCTTTCTTGGGAATGTCACCAGCAGGGTAACTCTTGTACAGCACACAACCCCTGGGACCAACTTCAAGGCACCAAGCAGTGCAGTATCTTGGGTTGCTTAATCCTTCCCCCTTCAAATCTGTCCAGAAAAAAAAACAGGCAATCTTGGAAGGTGGGTGAGGGGGCTGAAATTTTCAAGGGATTAACACTTAGCAAATCCATGTGCTTTATTAGCAAGGCTGTTTGATAGAAAAATCTGGGATTAACTCCGTTCTCATGTTCAGCATGGCAGTTCACCTCTGCTACAGTCAAATGGGGATAGTCTTAAATCCCTGTGGGATGAAAGAGTCTGTTATCCCCTTTTTTGGCAGCAGTGAAAACTCGAGCTCTCTACGCAGAATCCACGCTGACAGCAGAGAGGTGTGTGGTGAAGGGGCAGTGGGGGATAAGGGAAGGGAGGCTTGGCAGCATTCCTTGGGCTTAGGAAGAGAGGAAAACTTACGGTGTAAGCGAGGTGCAGCCGAGAGAGAGTCACGGAGCTCTTACTGGCCACGGTGACGGCCAGCAAGCAGCCTGGGACCAGCTGAGGGCCGTTGGTATCCAGCAGGGACACTTCCACCCTCAGCACTGTGGTGACCGTGGTGACACCGTCGGTGACAGAGATTTCCATGCTGTCCTCTGCTGCTGCTGAGCCGTCGTGCACGTACTGCAGAGCATTCCGAGTGACGTCCTCGTAGGTGAAGGTGTCGCCTTCCCAAAAGCAAACAGCAGAAAGTCAGGAAGAGTCTGTTCAGAGCAGGAATCCAATTTGAAAGACCTAAGGCCCCAGTTTAGCAAAAGACTTAATGAAGTACTAAACTGGCATTTAATCCCATCCTTGTAGAGCTGTGAGTTATGAGGACATTTATTAAGGAGCTGGCAGAGCAGAGGAAAAGCTGTAAACTTCCCAGTTCCACAGACACAGCGACTCCTCCAGATTCTCAGGGAGGGCACCAATCCGCCTTTCTTCTCAGCTGCTTTTTGAGCTCATAGCTAGATGAGGCTTCCCCATGGATGCATCCATATCTGCCAGGGGCAGATGTCTCTACTCCTGGTCAACTAAACCAGCCATGCAGATGGGCACACGTTTGCACTGAGGCCAACTCCTACTCAACTCACCTGCTCTCATGAGCTCCTGCACTCCTGCACTGTACTTGAGCACAATGCCATGATGGGGAGGCTTCACCAGCTCAAAGAAAAGACCCTCGGGAGCTGTATCTGTGTCGCTCACGGCCAACTGGATCCCTGTGCCAGGGAAAGAGAGCGTGGCTTCAGCTTCCTCAGACACTATGCTGGGAATATCCCTCAGGCTTTGTGATGTGCTCTTGTGAATGGAGCCAAAAAACATGTAATTCAGTCAGCACATGACAAGTAAAATAATTCTGGAGCTGCTCAAGGCCAAGAGCTGCTGGTTTCACAGAAATAATTACTCCTCTGACGATGCCCAGGTCAGAGAACTTACTGCCAGTGCAGCTCACAAGTGACCCCTGTGCAAACCCTCAGCTCAGGAGAGACGTGCACATGTTCAGAGAGCAGGGGGGTACCTACAAACCCCCGGAGAACCTCCTGACACAAGCAGGAAGTGGCTCATCCCAAAGAACCTCACTCCCCACTCACCAATGGTGGCTCTGCCCCCCTGGGTGACCTCCAGGAACGGAGCCGCGATCTGGAAGACCGGAGGCTGCTGCTCTGCAGAGAGCAGGTGAATGACAAACACCATCTCTGCGGTTGTGTGTTCTCCACCAGACACTGCGCACAGACAGAAACCATGCCTGAGTGTTTTAGGGATGGGTTTTCAGGGACTGTCACCTGGGAAATTCACCTTTCTGTACAAAGTCACCACCCAACATCGCTGACTTCTCTCCCACCTTTCCAAGCCACACCTTTCCCTATGGACACACAAGTTACACCTGCGAACAGCGCTTATCTTTGCCCCTAACTCAGCTCTTCTAATTTTTCTAAAACTGTGTGTTTACATCCTGTCTTCCAGGTGCGCTCCAAAGTCAGAACATGGACTTCTTGCTGGTGGAAGCCAGAAAGCACATGGAAAGGGAAGGATGAGTAAAACAAGCAAGCAGCTTATCTGTGGCAATCTAATTGCAGCAATGTCTCCATGCTGTATTAAAATAAAACAACAGCGTAAAACTCCTTGTTCATGTTCACAGTAAAAAAATCAGGCCTTTAGGACAGATTCCAGGAAACCACTGGAAAAAGATGTCTCTACTAAGCTTCAGCTCAGCTTCTATAAATCACTGCTGGGATTCAGACAAATTCCCTAGGCATAGTGGTTTTCCCCAAAATTCCTACTGAGCCCCTACAGATGTGCCTGCAGCAGAAGAAAGGCCAGGGAGTAACACACAAGGGGAAGGGCAGAGGGATACAAATTGCTTTGGCCAGGAAAGAGCAAGTGGTTCACCTACCTGTGAATCGGAAGCTCACGGACTCTGGGAGACCTGACGGGACAAACACAAGCACAGAGTGTGGTCAGGGTTTGGTTTGGACCGTGACTGTGGGTTAGGAGACTTTGAGAGAAAGCAAGTGCTGACACTCGGCCAGACAGGAGCCTTTCCTCTCCCCAGGGAGGAACGCCAGCAGTCCAGCTCCATGTTCCGGCCTGGAAAGACCCCACAAGGAGCAGCGGGACCCTCACCTGCGAAGGAGAAGGCGATGATCTCCCTCAGGTGCGGAGCGGCGGTCGGCGGGCGATAAGCAATCTTGCCATGGTTTATATCAGCCTGGGTGAAATACCTGACAGGGGACAGAGGCCTGTCTCTGTGCTCCACGATACCTATGGAGGCAGAGAGGCCAACATCAACAGGAGGAATCCATCTGATCCCACAGCTTCAAATGGGGTTAAGGAACAAGGTGTTTGGAAGCTCAGGAAGGAGGTTGGATGGGTTAACAGGTGCCTCCACAGAATGATACTCCAGGGGAAGAATGAGCTGTGCCCAGAAAACATGGTTTTCTGCCATGTTCTGAACAGGTTCACTTGCCTTGGCCAGGAAGGAGAGGGACAGTCACGTTGAACAGGATTTGCTCACTGGGAACCTCCGGGTCTACAAAGGAGAGGTGATGGGGCTCAATCACTGTCACACGGTCCTCCAGCACCTCAATAAACACATCAGACCATGAGCATCAAGGCCACAGACATGGGAAGGTTCACCCAAAAATGCACTGAAAGAGAACTTGTTTTGCTAAAGTTAAATATAAGACAGCCTTTGAATGCAAAGGCCTGGTTCTTCAACCTAAACCAGACACCCTGTGCCCTGCAGGTGCACAACCTCCACGCTCACAGGTGGACAGGTCTCTCTTCTGACCTACAGCAACTAAAAAAAGAGAGAAAGGAAAATCTATTTGATCAAAACCTCCCTGGATAGAGATATAATTCATTGCCTATGTCGTTTTCTGGTATAGTCTGATGTGGCTGGACTGGATTTTCTTTAAAAAGTAATCCTGAAAATGACTCAGCCCTTTCCACTGGAATATAGAGGAAGCAAAGCTTCCCCTTTTGTTTTAAACCTGTCTAAAATTGCTCTGATCCTTCCATACCAGGATTATTATGAGCCAAAAGCAGTCAGGGTGTCACAGGAATGAGGGTGCTCCATGAACAGACTTAAGTGCCCAAAAGCAGTTGATTTGCATGTGTTCATGAACCTTAGTCCTGCAGAATTAACAGCTCCAAGAAGTCACTGAATTCAACAGCTCAGCTGGGTATGAAAAGCATTCGGCTCATTTCATAGTCCTGAGCAAAACCGGGAGACAACAAGCTAAATTAAGGATATGAGCAAGTAATTATTCTGCTTTGGAACATGAAAGGTTCAGGAACAGGAATAAACTACAGGCTCCTTTTACAAATACAGGGGAAAACAGGTTACTTCAAGGAAAAACAGTATCTGTGTTATGTCCAGTTCGACCACCAAACTTTCTCTGACCTTTCCCAGCAGGGCAAGCCAAACAAGACTAGAGGGATGGGAACACTTAATATATTGGAAGTCTAATTCTGGAGGAGTCTGAAGATGAACGAACAGAACTCCATCACACTGAGGCAAGGAAGGGCAATTTTATGATGGAAAGATTTAAGGTTATGGTTGCTTCCCAGCTGCCTCCAAGGACTATTTGTCTCTCCCAAAGGTAGGACTCACAGGTGGTGAGGTAAAATGTATTTTATGGCCTTATTGAATTTTGTGGTGTGTAATTAGCTATAAAATCCAGCACCTTGTGGCTCTGCCAGACATCTTCCCATCAATTTTGTCAATAATGACAACAACAGAAAGTCAGGAGCAGAAAGATACATTGCTTCAAGTAGCAGTCTGAGCATGTTTTATTACCACGGGAAAGGTCACCACTACTTTAAACCTTGACAAGGCTGTTGTGCCATGGACTTTTCACTCATCCCTCTCCCACCACTTCCTTTGGCCTTTCCTGGCCCTGCCTGGCAGGCAGGAGACAGCAGGAGTAGAGGGGAAACCTGCACTTCACCCATGTGTTGGGGACACATGGAGAAGGCTTGCCCCAAAGACTGAGCGCCCGCAAATCCATCTTTAAACTTCAAGATCACCTTTTCCATCAACACAGTCCAGACATCCATCACTTTTAGTACTGAAGTTTTCAACTTTTCAAGGGTATTTTCTCCCCCCCTCCCCACCATTTACTCTTCAAACCTGTCTTTTTTCCCCATTGCTACTCCAGCTGCCTGCTGTACCACTTACAGCCATGTGCAAAGAGGAGCCAAGGGAAAGCTGAGGTGCTCTGGGTGTCTGGGGCAGAACAGCAACATTGAACACGTGGCTTTCCAGGGTGGTTTGTGGACTGGCAGAGCTGGACACCTGGGAAGGAAAGATCATGTGAATGGATACCTGAAAAGACACCCCTGCATTTCTGCTGCATTTCATACTTTCCCTCTCCTTTCCTCCTGGTCTGGGAAGGCAAAGACACATCTTTCCATTCCTGCTTCCTCCAGTCCCTGCAATAGATTTGCTGAATTTTACTCCAACTGCCTGTGCAGCTTAGTGGAGCTTTTCATCCCAGGAACAGCAAAGATAGTTGGTTTTTGAACCTTCCCCCCCCTCTCAAAATGACATTGTTCTGACAAGGTGAAAATAACTGGTGTTTTAATAATGGCACTGCCTTGGCAGTGGCTCCCTGGGATCCCAGCAGTTTGTGTTTCACAGACCCATAAATATTTTTGATACACCATTATAACACTAAAAGTTAAGGCAAGGGTATCTAACTCGTAACTGCAGGTCTGCAGTGAAGACATATAAAGCAAATGACGTTACATTGCTAAACATTCGGAGGACCAGAACCATTCCCTAGAAGTGAGCCTGCAAATGTTCCCAGCAATCCTGAGGTGAGGTGGACACCCGAAGAAATACAGCTCCCTTCATGAAGCCTAATTTCAAGGAAATGCATAAAGATACATGTTCTGATTACGTGACTGACATGATTTTAGCCACTGGCTGTGTGTGCTCTGTCACAATACTGATGAAAACAATGTATTGGCCCTTTCTGAGATGCCCCAGCCCAGGGCTCAAGGCTCAGACAGGTGTGCCATGGTCTCCTGATGTGATCCCGGTAATCCCGGCTCCCTCTCTTAGTTCTCCATAGAATTATTGCTCCTGCTCCGAGATCCTAAACCCAGACATCCAACTCATGCAAAATGCATAGTGTAAAAGAGGAACGCAGCAATTAAGCTAAAGATTAGCTTGTTCAACACTGGCGCTCACAAATTCCTCATTATCACTTATGTTAATTACTTCAGAAATTACCTTAATTGCCTCTCCGGTGCTACAGTAATTGCTTCTGCCTTGTAAACCAGATGTAACAAACACTGAGTGCAAGTGTTTGCTTGCGTAGGCTGAGCATTAGGGGAGGCTCTTAAACCTTCCCAGCAAACAGCAAGGACCTGTCTGAGGAATTTTGTGGCTGTCAGACCTGTGGGGAGGTGGGACTTATTTCACTTTTCCAGCTGCTGGGGAGTGTTTCTACCTTTTAGTCTGTTTGCAAGACGAAGGACTCTCTAGCCAAAATGAAATTATTAGCTTAGAGGAGGAAGTAGGAGGGTTGTGTGGCTTTGGGGTTTGCAAAATCATTTTTAAAAAGGCACTTGGAACACTTGGTGTAAACATTACAGGTTTTATGAGAGAGTGATGTATTTGCCAGGCAGCATCAAGGGGTCAAACCTCCTGTCTGAGCGGCAAATGGAGCATCCAAACATGCAGGGTATGAGCTGCAGGTCACCTACAGGCACACAACATATACCTACAGACACATCAGTCTGTGTGCAAACACAGTATTGACTGACACACATACTTGTGTCATTTTTAAAACTCGGAATCGAGTGGCAAGAGGAGTAATCTCAGAGAACTTCCACGTGAGCCTTCCAGGAATACGATGAGGAATACCTGGAACTGGAAGGAGTCGCTTTCTACTTCAGCTCCAGAGTGCCTGTACCACACAATGCCGTCGTTGATGTCCTGCTGGGTAAAAGAGGTCGTGGGGGAGGCTGCTCTTCCATCAGGTAAGCGCTGCCACGAGGCTGCTGGGCCATCTGCCGGCATCGGCACCAGGAGCACCACTTGGCCTGGGAAAGGCAAAGGGAGTGTGAGAACACGAAGAGGGAGAGCTTCACTGCAGCAGGATCTCCATCCTCCCCCTCCAGGGTACAGCCTCGGGCTCAGAATGCAGCAGGCTCGTTTTTCCAAGGTCAGCTCTTTTCTAGCTCTTTTGGGAACCTACTGTGCCAAAAAGTCCACCCAGTGGATTGCTCTGAGCAGAAATCTCCAATTGCACTTGGCCTTTCTGAACTTCACGAGGTTCACATCAGAATTAACATTTTGTCAGTTAATTCTGTTAAACAGACTGATAATTTTGATGATTGGTAATTAATAGTTCCATAATTCAAAATATCCATCCCATTTCTTTATCTTGAAGCCACTCTTGAATAGTTGGAACAACAAGAAAATAACTCCGCCAGCTGAAATATCACACTTCCATCTGATCATCAAACTTTGTGCTAATATTCCCTTGTCAGCGCCCTAATTACATTCCAAATCTTAGGACTTCGCTCATAGGAGTTCCCCTAAAAATCAAATGATATATTTTCTACAGGTATGAATATCTTTTCCATCAGTCACAGACTAAGTTAGGCAGATAAACCCTCCTGGATTCAGGACCCATTTTCCACATTTCCCTCTGTCAACTTTTTTCCTCCCTTTCTGCGAAACAGTATTTTAGATAAAATTTTGAAGATCATTGATTTCTGCTGCTTATTCCTCACCTGCAGCTACAAACCCATTTGTGTTCTTGCAATTAATCACAGCAGAGATAATTATGGTGATACAAACACAGGATTATAAATTTTAGTTAGAGCTAGGCAGCAGGAGACAAGCTCCTCAGGGAAAAATTCCTGTTTTCATGTAAATGCTTATTAAAAATGAGAAGACAGACCTTCTTCTGCAGAAAACTAAAGGGGGAATACAAATTAGTTAGTTCTCTTCTAATCTGCAGAACTCACATAATCTCTGTTTCCATCAGGTGCTGGCAGCTGTTATGGAATACAACCTGTGCTCACAGCAAAAGGCAGAAAACCTCCATGGATGTTGCTAGAGGGATCCTCTAATTATCTCTGTCTCAGCAAATTAAATGTGGTATCATTTCTAAGAAATGTGAAATACGTTATTTAAAGACATGGTTTTAGTGAAGAAAATGGTGATGCTGAGTGGGAAAAGAACAATTTTCTTTTCTCTCTCCATGCTTCCTTTCCCTCCAGATACAACTTCTTCTCTTCTCCATCTGGTCTCTCTTCATTTATAGCTCAGACACAAATTCCAGAACCTTCCATGCTCCTCCTTAGTCTGTTCCCAGAAGATACTTTCTAAGCACGGGGAAAGTCCTTGCTCTGAGAGATGAGCTCAGAGCCTCCCAAAAGGAGTCTGGGGACAAGAATTATCTACAGATGCAAATGTTACCAATTCCTGTTCGAGCCAGCAACCCCTTCCGTTGGTATAAATCAAACCAAATGTCAGGGAATTCAGGGAATTCTTCAATCAAGGTAAACTTGCTCAGCGGTCTCTAGAGGAAAGTATTACGCTGAGCTCCTCTTAAATTAGGGGTTCATTATAGAATAGTATCTTTTGGCAGTAAGATTCTGCTCCCTCAGGGCTGTAAATCCAGCAGGACTTCACTCCCACTGGAGAAACACATGGGAGTAGATGAACAGGCAGGGCAAAAGCACTTTGTTGCTTTGCATGCCCACTACAAGTGGAAAAAGACGAGTTTAGCAGCACTTATCCAGTTTGGTATTGTAAGGAAACATTCCCCCAAATGCTATTGGATGGGACAAAACACCACGAAAGTGGGGTGGAAAGACCTCTTTGACTGGAGAATTTCAGAAGAGATTTACCATGTCTGGGCTGGTCCTTGATGATGGTGTAGGTGATGTCGGAGTCCCGGGTGCCAGGTAGCTCTGCGTGCAGAATGGTCTTGGAGATCTGGAGCATGCCTCCCTGGGGCACCCACACCAGGGAGTTGGTCACCAGCCGAGGGCTCCTGTCTCCCTGCAGGCAAGGCGACAGCAGGGAAAGGCTTAGTGGAATGTCAGCAACACTGTGCTGATGGAAACAGACTCTCAAGGGAAAAGGAACAAGCGTCTTCTGGAATTTCTTATGCATCCCACCCTGGTTGTCTGCTTCAAGAGGAGGTTGTGCACCCTTCACCTGGATTCCCTCAGACCCAATTCTCAGCCTGTAGAACTGACCGTGTCCTCTGATTCCTAATTTCCTGTCGCTGACCCTAAACCTTCCTGACCTGACTCCCCCTCCATGATTTGGTCCTTTATTACCATCCTCATCCTCTCTGAGCATCCACCAAAATTTTTTGCTGCCTGGTGGGTTTTCTAACCTTCAAATTATTTCTGTTGCTTTTTTTTCCCAAAGGAGCATTCACCTCATATTAATTCCAGATACCTGAAGTGTGGCTGTCAGGACGGATGCAGTAGCGGTTTCAGACTTTTAATTTGCCTGCCAGGGTTCATGTCCCAGCACGTACCTCGGGAGCAATCCTGATGTGGAACAGGATGTTCTGGAAGTGGTACCCATCGTTCACTTGCAGGAGAAAAGCATCATCCCGGGTGGCAGAGCCATCGTGAGCATAACGCAGCCGCCCCTCTGCAAGGTCATCCAGGTGGAATGTGTGCACAGGAGAGTCCCCGGGAGGCCTGAGCAGCTGCCCGTGACGTGGAGGCTCCACAACAGCGAGCACAACGTCCTGGGGATTGTCACTGTCGCTCACACCCAGCAGCAGCTCTGTGATCGTGCCCATCTCCCCTCTGCCGACAAGGAGGGGCTCGTTTCTGAACACAAACGGGGCCTGAAACACAAAAGCAGCTCCGAGGTGGTTGCTAAACCTTGGAGATTGGGTCATGATCAAAGTCTGGAATGAGAAGTTCAGGGTTAAGGAAACCAGCTCGCTTCATCCCTGGAATACTTCTAAGCAGCAGAAGAATCACTCTCTATACCTTTTCCCCCAGTGGGCAGACCTAAGAATATTTAGCATTTAGACTGAATTAGTCACATTAAAATAAGATTCTCATGCCACGGCAAGCTTAGGAAAGAAAAAACTTAGGATATTTATACAGAAAGCATTTGACTGAAGCTGATCTTTGTTAGCCTTTTGAGATGACAGCAACACTGGGTGTCATCAGCACCAGTAGTTATTTAATTTCTAAGATTCCCCACAGCCTTATTCAGCCTACACCAAAGATCAGCTGGAAGCCACATTTCCTCTGGTTTAAATTAGTCCTTCAACTTCTTTGTTGCCAAGAAAGTTTAAACCTGCAGCGTTTACTGATCCCAATAAACACCTTTTGCCACTGGAAATGCGCTCTGAGGAGATCCCACAGAGACAAAGGCAAAGCCCTGATGCTGCCGTATCACCTGTGCGCAACTTCTGAGGGCCATTAGGGATCGACAGGCAAAATCCCTGTCATTAAACCTCACTTCTGTATTCTGGGGCAGCCACTGCAGCTCTAATTTAGGGGAACATCCTACTGGGGTAAACAGGAGATCAAACTGAGCAAAGACGTCAGCGCCAGCCAGAATCAATATACACGCGGCAGGATCGAACCCACACTTAGTCTCACGCTAAAGGACAAACTAGAACACTTCTCATTTCCAGAAGTTGTGGGAGTGACTAATATGGAATATAAATTGCTCGTGGTGAGAAGGAGGCTAAGCCAGGTTTGTAGGCAGGAGGGAGTCAGCACTAAAAGAGTTCTTTTCAAGACATTTAATGCCTCTCTGAGGATGTAAATGGGCCTTTAAGAGTAGCAGATTTTCTTTTACACTTAAAGGTAAAAATATGCCAAGCAGCCACAACTTCTGATGGAGCCTTCCACTCCGAAAAAAGCTCAGTGCAAGCTGCAAAGTCTCCTTGGAAAGCTGGACCCTGCCAAGGTGCCTGTACCAGCTCTGGGGTGAGGCTCCTCCACGATATCATTCCACACACCTGAAATAACCATAATACATGACACGGACACTTGGCAGTACCGTCAACTTGCCCAGACGTGTTGAGAATTTGAGAGACACACTTTAAATTGCTCATGCTGATTGAATCCCCAGCTGTGCTAGAACAGAGCATTAAGCTTGAGTGTCAAAGCATGCCTGCCATCGGGATCAATCATGGCTCAATTGCCCTGCACCAAGAGGCTGAACTACAGCATCCAAAGGATAATTGGAGCAGCAGGGACTCCTTAGCCCTCCCTGATAATTTTTCTATGATTGCACAGCTGCACCTCCCTGCACAAGCAAAATGACATGGGACAGCTTCTTCAGTCACTTCCCCAAGTCCCCTTCTTCCATGTGACTCTTGGCTGCCCCTCCTAAGGGAGAGCTGAGTCTAATTTGCCTGGCCCGAACTCCAGCTCGAGTTCTGCCCAGCTCCTTTGTTATCGCTGCAAGAAACCAGTGCTCCAAATGGTACAAAACTTGGGGTTGCTCCTAAGCTTTTTTACATTACCTGTGTTGAAAATGCTTGAATGTTGATCACCTCAGGGTGGGAGAAGGATTGCTGATCGCTGACCTTCAAGGAAAACTCTCCTTTCCTAAAAAAGTCCCCGACAAGTCAAAATACAGAATAATATAAATTAATGAAATGCTTTTGCAGGACTCAGTAATGATAAACATATTATATATTCAGTAAAAATGACTGGCTCAATGACAGAAGCTCTAACTCCAGTTCTTTCAATTCTGTTTTTATAGTATTTTTTTCCTGAGGACTCACAACAGTCACAACATGTAATAAAATACCTTTAGCTATGTAATAACATACCCTCGTTTCCCTTTAACTAATGTTATCCACATCAGATAGCATCTCCAAGATAAAGTGCCAATTCTAAATGTCAGCTCTTTGCTGCTCAAGAAAAATCTCACTTATCTGGCCTTGGAACAGAAGCTCCCACTTGCCAGGATTTTTACTTCCCATTTACTTTTCAGTGATGCCACTTGAAAAACCTTGAAGTTTTAAGTATGGATAATAAATAAGGTAATATTTAGTAATAAACCAGGCAGACCAAAAAAAAAGCAGGATACAGAAACACATTCCTGAAACCTAGGGAACACCAGCCAACCCTTGGCATCAGGACACCTGAAAGCCTCCTCAGACTGGAGGCAAACAAGTAATGGCTGAAGGCAAATTATGCTGGAGAGCTTAGTGGTGACATCACTTGAGCATCTTCCTAACAGTGTTGAGAAACTGTTCTAAGGATCAGGGTAACAGGCCAGTTTTAACTCACAGCAGAGCCTCCTAAAGACGGCACAATTCCTGCACCCCCAAAACACAACAGGGTCGTTGACACAGTCACCTCTTATCCCATAAACTGGAAAGTTCTGCACCATCAGTCACACATGGTAGAGCATCAGTATGTTGGTAGTTGAATTAACAGTGGTGAGAAGTGTGCTTCCCTGGAGGAATGCTTCCAAGGAAGGAGGAAATACCTGTTTTTTTTAAGGCAAGAGCCTAGAGAAAAGTGTCACCTGGGTCTCTCCTTGCTGTGCACAAAGCGGACCCTCCTCTCCTGCACATCCCTGCAGCTGAAGTGGTCTCCCTGGCTCAGGGGCAGCTCCTGCCCGCCCCCCACCATCACCAGCCTGCCGTTGGAGGGAGGGCTGTGCACGTGGAGCAGGAGCTGGCCCGTGCCACCACCCGGGTCACACACCCCCAGCAAGGACAGTGCCAGGGGTGCCACCCCGCCGATGCCCACGGTGAGGCTGCTGCTCGCACGGAGGCTCCAGGGATGCTCCCTGGCTGGAAGGAAACAAGGGAGAAGTATTACTGACGGAATTTCCATGGGTGGTGTTGGCATCCTGCCTGTCACCACCACTACTGGGGCAGCAGAGCAGACCCTCACAATGCCCTGCCCAATCCTGAACCAGGTGGAGAAACAGAATCTTCAAGAATTCTAATCCATCCCAAAGCCCATCACAGCCATGGCAAATGACTTCCCATCTTGATTTCCCCACCACAGAACAACATACTCTGGGCTTGCTCTGCAGACAGATTTGTAAATCTTCATTCAGAATAAAGAGCGGACAAGTAACAACTACAATTGATTTAGGAAGGCATTTCCCCCAAGACATTTTGTCATTTGTTTTACACTGATGATAAATGACGCTGCTGGAAAGACGTGTCTCCATACTTAGTCATGTAACTTCACTTAGAAAGCCATGTACATGCACATCCTGTGAAACCAAAAAGTTGGAGAAAAACAGCTGTTGACTTTCAACAGGAAAATGTACAAAACTGAATTCCAAAAATGAACTGAATGAACACTTCTGGCTTCAAAATCTGCTGGACAACTGCCCGCTCGGTCGCTTTATCATGAGAAACACTCACCTTCTTCACACTGTCTGGTCCGTGCATTGCCATAGAAACCCTGGCCACAGGCAGAAACACAAGTGTGGTTCTTCAGAAACGTGGTGCTGTCACAGAGGTGGCACAGGCTGTCACTGTCACACTCAAGGCATCCAGGAGGACAAGCTGAAGTGGATGGAAAGCACAAACCCACTGAGACACTGCAGAACTACTGCAACCACTGGTGCACAGAACAGAAACACTGCTGTTTGTGGCTTACCCACCTGGCAAAGATAGTCAAAATAAGGGACAAAGAGTTAAGAGTTGCCTCATTTGACCACTGCCACCACACCACACTGCCTGTGCTTACCTGTGCACTTCTGCTTTGCATGGTCTGCAAAATATCTCTCCCCACATTTGGGAACACAACGAGAGTTCAAGAGGAAAAAGGGGGCTTGGCAAAGGCTGCACTCGTCTGCTCGCTGACACTGAAGGCAGGGCTGCTCACACCCTAAAAAGCCACATGCAAAGAGTTCAGCTCAACACCACTTTGGAGACAAGCAAGGGAACATGTCAGAGTCCAGAAGAACTCACTCTGGCACGTGTCTGATTCCTGGTAGAAAGCTGCAGGGCACTGTTCCACACAAGCTCCTTCGTGGAGGACGTGGCCCTCCATGCACTGCAGGCAGTCGGTCCTCTGGGGACCTTTACAGGCATTACAGCTCCAGTCACACTCTGGAAGGAAACAAAAGCCACTTCAGGGTAGCCCTTTCTGGGGTGCTCACCCTGCACAAGGGCTTTGCACTGTGGCATATCAGCCCCAGGAGTGAAGAACTCAGTAAAACCCATTAAAACACTAAAAAAAAAAAGAGAAAGCATGATTTCTGCTGAGTGAATTTATCCCTGAAAGAGCAATGCGCCTTCTCTGGCAACGTGGGGTTTGTGGCTCATTAGCAATTATTCATCCTGCATCATCCAGCTCGTGCTTTCAAAGGACTCTGACCAAAAGAAAGTGATATTGCTGTCGCCTCACAGTCTAAATGTGCCTCTGGAAAGTCCACTGGCGAGAAACCAGCTGGGATCAGACCTGCCTTCACTTCCCTTGTACTATCCCCCCTCCAGTCTTCAGCAGAGTCCCAGCCACGCACATGTGCCCAAGGACTCCTCAGGCTGCCACCGCCTTTTCCTCACTTCATTCCATCATGGAACACTCTGCTGGGGAGTTCTGCAAATCTTTCAAGCCACGTGTCTTTTCAATCATTCCAAACTGCTGTTTCTGCAGCCATCCAGTGATGCAGCATTTAACAAGACAGAGAGAGGCAGGTAAGCACAGGAGGCCTGACAGACACCCTAAAAGAGTCTTCTCCTGGCAAGCTCGCTCGTTACTCAGCTGACCCGTGACTAAATGAATTGCTGGACCTGACCCCTGCAAACTTTGCTTGCTCAGTTCCTAAATCATTTACAAGAGAGCGATTTGCAGTAATCTTGTTTCACTGAAAGGGCTCAAGTATGTGACAGCAGGCTGCCCAAAAAGAGAAGAAAAACTGCAAAACCCTTGCAAGCAACCTGTCACTGAACAATTTCCCCCTTTTTAAAGCAGGCCACCTGCCACGTAACGGATCCTCAGCCAAGGCACTTCAATTCTTTTTCTTGAAACCAGCAATATATTGTTCACCTCTGCAAGTCTTGCTGGAAAAATCCAGGTAATACTGCTGAGCACAGCTCTCATACTGGCACTCTCCAAAGAGCAGGACCTTAGCTGGATCCCTGCATGACGTACAGCTGGTGGCCGAGTCGCAGCTCCAGCACTGGCTGCTGCAGGCTGTGGGCAGACAAAATAAAACAGGGTCATTCCTGTTGCACCAGCCAACTGCACAAGCAGACATGGTATCATCCTGCAGCCCTGCTTCTCCTCTTGTCCTCTTCGAGAGGCACCTGCAAAGGTTTTGGAGTTCTGGCTTGTTACATTCCTTTTTACAGCCCCCAAAATGGGAAGGGCCTCTTTCTATCTGGGATAGACTGGTATGTCTCCTTAATACCGCTTCTTCCTCTTCTTTGGACAGGTGAGGGTAAAACCTCGATTCTGAACCCAAAACTCCAAATAAGAGCTTTTCCCGTCTCTTTTTTCTTACTTCCTTTAATCAACCCGTGTTTCAGATGATTCTTTACCCAGAAACACAAAAATTTGGAGAGCAGAGCAAACTGCTGCAAATCCAGGCAACAAACCTTGGTGGGAGCAAAGGCCCATTTGGTTTCACTTAACGTTTCCACCTTTTTATCTGCACACAGTGTGAAATTCTGGAGCTGCAGGGAGCAACAAAGACTCCAGGAAAAGAAATAATTCAGGGATTTACTGAATCTAGGATCAAAGTCCAGTGGTTTCAGAATATTTCAACTCACCCCTTTGATGTCCACGAACCCAACTTTTCAGGAGGCTGTGCTAACAGTTCAAGTGCTAAATACTGACATGTTAATTCAAGACACAGTTTTATAACCAAGAAACCTCCAAATACCAAAGTAAATGTGAAAATACCCACATCACTCTCACTGAAGCAAGAACTCAGTGTTCTTCAAAGGAATTAATTGTTTTAGCTCATCTAAAAAATGTCACAGGTCTGTGTTTTACTGAGATACAAATGATTTCCAGCAAAATGTGCACCTGAAGAATCTAGCAGCTGTTTTTAGGTGCTCTGGTGCCAGTCTCATTCCACATCACTTAAGAATACATGAAAAAAATTACTATTTCTAAGTGCTACAAAGAACCAACTATTAAAAATACTTTAAACATTCCACATGAGGTCTAAATCCATGGAAATTAGGTTACCCAGGGAGGCATGCCAGAACAGTAAGCAAAAACTGTATCTGAAAGCAACCCAGCCCGCTTGTTTTATCAGCACGAGTCCGTATCTGCATTTTTAAACCCACGAAGGGCTTGTTAAGCTTTGTGCTGTTCCTGGGCCAGGATGTTACTGAGTTTAAAAATATCTCCTGGAGTCCAAACATGCACTCAGCATCTCCCTGAACTTCATTCCAACCCCGAGTTCCTCAAAAGTGCAGCGAGACTAAAATAAACGTTGAAGAGAGACCCAATTTTCTCGGCCTAACAGCCAAGCTCCGATTAAACAATTTTCATTCCCTCCAAGTGGCCGTTTCCCAGCAGCCTGGGACAGTTTGTATCTCCATGGCTTACCAGCAGCACTTGAAAAGGCACAAGTGACACTTGGAATGACAAAAATCCAAGGCGCCAACACACTTGGCTTTGAGCCTCCTGCTCCAAGGATTACAAGCACTTCTTAAAAAGCCATTTGCAGTAAGGAGATTAGAGAAGCTGAATTTGCTTGCAAAAAAATCTATTTGCATTGGAGCCCCTGAAGCAGATTCAGGAAGGGTACAGGCCTCGGGAAATCTCACGTCTACCTTCATATCAGTCCCGAGGCAGGAGCTATCAATAGGAAAGGTTTCATTAGAAAAGGGCACATTAATTAGGAAGGGAGATATTCTGGTGCAGTTAGCAATGAGAGAATCCACACTGCAGGAGAAAACAGCGAATATTTTGAAGAGCTTGTAGGAAACTACCCAGGACAGTGAGTATTCCTTTTTTTTTTCATTCCTACTTTTTATTACTTTCCTTTTTTCATTATTATTGAGTAGCCTTTTTTTTCCCATCAACAGAACAATGGTAAAAAGTCTCCCAGCTATTTCCTTGAACTTATTATGTAAGGTGTCTCCATTTCTGCTGAACAGATGGAAACAACAGTTCCAGGAGAACCATTTATTTCAACAAAAGGCAGGTAAGGCTGGCAACCACATCAGTTTCCTCCTACAGGACCTCATCAGTGAAAAAATTGGTTGTGGATAGGATGAGTCTGATACCTGTGCTCAGTGCAACAGAGTCGTTTTACGATAAATCAGGAGAATTTAAATCAGGGCAATGCAGGACTTCACTAATCTGACTGGTCACCATTTTCAGCTGTGTGTATTACAGTGAGACAAATTAAGCAGAGTTCTTTCCTATTTTTTATGTCTCTGGGCCATGTAATTTTGCATTTTGGAACACCAACCCCAGTAATTATAGAGGAAAAACCCAGGGCCAGAGTGAATAGACTAATAAAGGAAAAGAGAAGCCCCAAGACACTTACAAAGGATCACAGGATAAAACACAACTGGACTTAACACCAGACCAATTCCGGGACATCATTAGGAGGCAACAATATCACCAGCTCAGCTCTGTCAGGGCTGTGCCTACCAAGCTGTACCTTGTTTCTGCTGAAGTTTCCCATGCGGAAAAATGGACACAAATGCTACAATACAGCTCCCATGGCATGTACTGTCAAGTAGTGCAGTGGGGAAGGGGTTTGCCTTAGTAAGGGTTGATCAACACTGGTCTCAACTTGTCAACTTTTCACCAAGCCCAGAACGCATCCCACACAAATTCTCCCACAGATTCTCACTGTGGGACCCAAACCCTCTTGCCTTTGGGGTCAACAAGGAAACTGCAACTGTTTCCAAATTCCAGCCCTGCTGTGGGCTCTGTTCCCGAGGCAGCTGATCACCTCTGTCAACTCACATCGGGCTTTCAGGCACTTGAAATCTTTCTTTTCCAGGCAGCAGGAGCAGTAAGCAAGGCAACAAGAAAAGACATGTCGGGAGAGGAGACAGGAGAGATGGCTGGGGAGGGGCACTCACGTCTGCAGGTCCGCTTGCCATCCCTGTAGTACCCTGGGGAACAGCCGGGCACACACGAGCCGGTGTGGGACAGGAGCAGGCTGGTGTTGCAGGAGGAGCAGGCAAAAGGCCCCTCTCCAGTGCAGGTTTTACACGAGGGGTGACACCCTGTGGGGACAGCAAGAACAAGCGTTTGTGCCCCAGGAAAAGCAGCTCTTGGGGTGAGTTTCACGAGGCTCAGTGACGTCGAGCTCCTTCTCAGTGTCAGCCCTTGGTGGGCACAGTGCTCAGGAGCAGAGACAAACACTCCTTCCCGAAGATTCACACCCATCCCATCAGCACGAATGGCACAGCTGCTGCCCCTATCCCAAAAACCAACACTGAGAGACCAGAGTATCCATGCACCCCCCACCCCATTTCCCTCATGACTTTGCAGGCTCACCTCTTGTGCTTCTCACTCTGACTGAAGAGATTTAAAATACCACAGTGGATGAGGCCAAGGTACCCTATTAATTTCTCCAAAGAGGGTAAATACAAATTATTAGTCTGTTTTATTTCTTGACAGGCTTTTACCTAAAGATTGATGCCATTATTACACCTATCAGGTCAAATTAATCATGAGTGAGAGCAGGCAAAGGAATTAGAGAAGCGACTGCACTGCACTGTGCTGGGGATCTCAAAAGTCAGCACAAAATGTCATATGAGCTCTGACACAGTCTGAATAACGCAAAACTCCTTTTAAATGAAACCTTTAAACCAAAGGGAAGAAATGTTATCCCAAGGCTTAAATTTCCAGGAAGGCAACATCTGTCTCTCAGGGGCCTTTTCCAATCAAGTGACACAGAGTATATTTCATGCAGCTCTGAGATCTCATTTGTCAAAAGCAGGTAAATAAACACACAGCTCTGGAATGCTGGAGAGACGCTTTGAAATATTACCCATCGGTTGTTAGACTGGATGAGGAAATGGCACTTCCTGCAAAGGCAGCATCTCTGTCTTAATTCTTAATGTACTGGATTTCTTGTCTTGATTACTTTCTCTAAAAATGCAATGCCCTTTGCTCAGCTTTCAGCTTAACCATGTCTCTCTCAGCCACAGAACGAGAAAAGTAACCTACTTCCTTCTGAGCATCCAGGGAATATAAAGCAGCTCAGACAATGGCTGGAACGTGAAACCTCATCAACAACAAAAAGTGGAGGAGATGCAGGGATAGGTTATAAAATACAATGTGCTATCGGTGCAGCTTCCCCCACGCAGCTGAATGAAATTGGCTTTTTGTTTTAGAAGCTGCTATGAACAATCACCTTTTGGGCCATTACGGGGAGCAAGACAATCCCCAGTGAGAGACCTCAGCTGATGTTCCATCTCAGGTTGCAAAACAACCTGAAAAATTCCTACCAGCATCCTGCCAGCCCGACAAAGCTTCTCCATTAAACAGGAGCCGTGTCATGGAACATCTCCCAAGGATGCAGGTGGTTCCTTGCAGCCACTTGAGGCGCCTGTAGGAGCTACTCACTTTTGCAGGCGCCGCTGTGCGCGTAGTGCCCCGCCGGGCAGTCGGGAACGCAGCGATCCCCCAGGAGCAAGTGTCGGCCGTTCTGGCACTCCAGGCACACGCTGCCCGTGTCCCGCAGGTTGGCCACGCACTGGCGGCACAGAGGGTGGCAGTCTAAGGGGAGCAGGGAATAACAGGCACTTGTCAGCGCGGAGGGAATTCAAGGAACACGTTAGGGGTGGAATTTTCAGAGCCCCACCCCGCTATCTGGTGCCCCCAGGAGTTGGAATCGGGTGTTAAAACACTGCAATTCCAGATGTCTGCAGGAGAAGGGACCAGAAATTCCCACACCCAAGGAGGATTCTTTTCCTCTTTCCTCATCCCCATCTTCTGCTCTTCCCGAGCATCACAACGTTTTCCCTTTTCCTCTGCCTCTCTCCTGCCTCAATCCAAACATCCTCTTCCCCACCCTTAAGTGAGCTCGGGAAACCTTTGTACAAAGCCAGCTCCAACCTCTTCACTTCCCAAAACCTTCCTCTGACTTTAGGTGCCTCTGCCTACAGGTTTACCTTGAACTCCGCTGGCAGCCGCTGGAATTCACCTCCCTCTGCTCCCACTGTGGAATAACAACGAGCACAACCTGCACAGCTCTGTGACCCTCTCCCTCAGCTCCTGCAGTTCAGACTTTCCCCACACAAAGGAGACACCCATACCCTGAGGAGGCCGCTGCAGCCCCCCAAAGCCAAGCCAGGAGCTGCATCACAGCGCCTCAAAACCTCTTCCCATTTTTGCCCCCGCAGCACACCAGCTCGTGTCTCCTGACCCCTGCCTGAACTCAGGTGCTTCAAAAGGTCTGACAACAAGCCTTTTGTGAGCACAAAGGTGCAGTGTAAGGCAGCCTGGAAGCCAAATTAATCCTCATTATGGTAATTCAGGAAATTATAAAGGAAATGACGACTGTCTTGAAAGAAATGTAATAATGAGGCTTGATTTGAGTACCTGGCCTCTTGTCAGGTCTCTTGTTGAAGGTTCAACTTTCTGTCTTTTGTCTCGTGTGACAGCAGAACTACAGATTGTGAGGCAATCTAGTTTTACAAGCTGAAGACAGGCTCACGTTAGAGCCTGAGGGAATGGTGCATCCATACCTGTAGGAATGTGACAGCAAGTGGAGTCTAACCTAGCCCATGGGGGAAAAGGGTTCCATAAACAGCACAAAAATGAGACAGAGAAAATTTAGGGTGTCCAAACAACCTGCTGTCAGTAACTAGATTCTCCCAAACTAACATTTCAAATCTAAGTATCTACCAAACTACATGCTGCTGCTGCTGCAGCAGAGTTTTCTCTTCACAGCCTCTATTTTTGCTCCTGTGTATGGGAAGAGTTATCTCAGTTACTGTTTTCGGATGAATCAGCCCCATCACTCTCTTGTTCCTTTGCAAGCCTGCAGATCAAAGAGCACACAGCACCAACCAAAAACCCAGAGCTGACGCTCATGGTGAATTTGAGGGACATTTGGGAACGAGTGGGAGAGTGAGGGAAGAACTGAAGTGCTTTGTTTTGGGAAAGATGATTTCAATTTTTCACAGCAGGCTCCCTTTGAAGCCAGGACTAACAGAAGCGGGGTGTTTTTGCTGTGCTTCTCAGTAACACCACACAGCTCTATTAGTTTCCTGCTTCTACCTTCTCCCTGTCAATTCTCCCTCCAGCTCAGCCAGCGGGCATGTTACTGCCTGCGGGATTTGGGGTTTTGGAGGCTTCACATCCCCCAGTTAGTTAAATCCCTTAGACTGCTTTCAATATCCAAACTGGATCTTCAGGGCACTATGTCACCACCTTGCTCGTAGTCCCAATGCTTCCCACTGTCCACAGTATTCTCCTGCTTCCCTTTCAGCCGGCTCTGATTTCCTCCTTGTCAATCACCTCAATGCCAAAATAACCCCAATCACCTTCCCTATCACTGATCTTCCTATAAAGCATTTTTCGTTGTTAAGTAAAATGGAATTACTTACACAGATTTCCAGAGTTACTTTGACTTCCATACCCTCTTTAGCCTTCTCTTAGCAAATAAACCAAATGCCCTTCCTATATGGAAAGTATCTATTCAAGATTGTTCCAAGACACAGAAGGCTGTCTGGGGAGACAAAATCATCTCTGAAGTGTTTGTGAATGCTCATAAAGGAAACCAGAGGCATTTCTCCCTCTCAGCTCCACCACTTGCTAAGCAATCAACCACTTGTATTGTTTAAACACACCTCCCTCTCAGGGGCTCTTAAGAAAAGCATTTCCTGATGCAAGTTTTGTGCTGTACTCTGAGCTGCGGTCTGAGACTTAAAACAGAGAACAACTTCAAATCAGGACTGAAAACACTGCTCACTTTAGGGGCAAAAAGTCTCTGGTACCTCCCAGTAAATCCAGACATAAAATCGGTATGGTTGGGTCGGAAGGGTACCCAGCACTGACCAGGATTTTTGGAAGGGGTTTCTTGCCTCTCTTTTCAAACACCTGAAAGGGAACCTGTCCCCCAAACCAGGCAGGAGAACCCCTGGTGAAGTGCAACTGCGGTTGCAGGGATCTGCCTGTGGAAGGGTGGGAGCTTCTCCAGGCAGCGTGAGGTGGGAAATCCAGCTGGATGGTGCCTGGCACAAAGGAGCCCGGATCAAAGCAGGGAGATGAACTTCCCTCTTGCTCCTCTGGCAGCTCAGCTGCTGACTTCAGTAGGAGGTTGCACGCCAGTCACTAAGTGGAGCTAAGCCCCCAGTTCCCCTTTTGCTCTGCTCAGCCAAACTCCAGCTCTCTGTGATATCAATGTCTCCCTAAAAGGACAGTAACAGCTCATTAATTTTACAAAGAATTGAATATATTTCTTGTTGTCAGAGTGTCCCTTCTGGAATTTTAAGAGCAAGGCAGCAAAGCTTGTTACAGGCACCCTCCTGGGTGAGTTCTTCTGGTTTAGCTTTGAACATTTTCCCAACTGCATGCAGCCTAGGAAAGCCAAGCCTGTGGAACATTGAGATTGGGAGTTCCCTTGCAAGGAAAATGCAGCTGGAAGTAAAGACAGCACCTTCGGGGATTCTGTATCAGTGGGTGTTTGGAGTTTTCTTTCACGCCAGTCCCTCTGGATTTTTCTGATGCAATCAGGAAAAGACCCATGGGGAAGCACCAAGATCAACAAGGAAACTTGAAGACAGGCCTCTGATGTACTCAAATAAAAGCAAGGGCAGGGGTTTAGGAGCAGGACAACACTTTTAGCAGTGATGCTACTTTTCAGACTGGTGACTGCAATGTTTCCTGAAGCTGAAGTCGACTTGGACAAGAGTGACAGGAAAATCAGAGTGTTTTCAAACTGGGAAAACAAAACCCACAGAAGCTCTGAGACTCAACAGGGGTTGGCTAAAGCCTCAAACACATTCCTGTACAGACACTTTAGCTATAAAATAAAATTAATCAATTGAGGACTCTCAGAGAAGACTGGCACAGGTTCCCCATGCCCAAAACGGAGCTTAGAAATTCATTGATCTCTTGAAACTCGAGGACATTATATCTTTCTTCTGCTTACACCTGAAATGCTTATTTGATTAACTGCTGAAAACAAGATCCTTTTTTCTTTTCTATTAACATGGCAAATGTTCCAATCCTCATTCAGGTAACATGCACAATAACACCATTAATTCCCAGACCATGGTTTCAAGAGACAGTGGGTTTTCTCCAGCCTGTGTGAAAGATATTCCCCTCCAGATCCATAAAATATGGCAGGTGGCTACAATGCACAGCAGGTCCTATGAGCTGTAACACAATTCTTCCTGGAGGGTCGGGAATTAAAGAGAAATGGGAAGATAATTGTAAAAATATATTGCTTTGGGAGGCAAAGGAAAAAGCTTTGCTAGAATCTGATGCAAATCATATCTTATGAGAGTGCCAGGGGTTTTAATGTTCTCTTTTATGGGACAGCTGCTCTTTAACTGGTAATTAATAACTTGCAAGGGCAAATTTAGCATTTCAATCAGTGCTGAATGAGAAGAATGAGTGAAACTTAACAACCTGGATGTGGAGCTCTTTATCTCCAGCAGAAGTGGCAGCACATATCCTTAGCTTAAACACTAGACATAAATTAAGGCTTCTCTCCTGTTTTGAGTACACAGATCCAAAACACTCAATACTGACACTCACGTTTCTGCTTTGAGAAGACAAGTCTCCAGAGACTGGCATGTCTTTACACTGAAACGCTGAATTATTTCCAGATTGTAATTATTTGACTATAGGAAACATCTTGATTCCCCAACTTGATTTCCTAAAGATCTGTACAATACTTTTAGGGTATTGTCCTGCTCCTCACACACTTTCTTTCCCCCGTTCTCTTTGTCTCTGCAGACAGAACAATCATTGTCATTTAAAAGGAAGATGAAGAAATAGTTCATAGAATTAATCTGTAGAGAGCAAAGAAACAAGTCTTCCATTAAAAAAACCACCCAAGACATAGATGTAAACAAAGAGAGGTCTCTGTGAAGGTGAGTAATATTAAACTGGGAACAATAGCCTCTCAATGGATATATTTATTACTTCTAATGCATTTTCCCCTTTCCTTAGGACTCCTTATCTCATCTGGAACTGTTAAGCCTAGATTAAGCCCCACACACCATAGTTTTTTTTGATAAAGCAAAAAACCAGCTTGATAAAGCTCAGAAACTGCTGGAGCAGTTCCCAGGATATGTTTCTATGTGTCTGTGTGATGGATTAAAAGCTATTTTTCTTTTTAAACAGATAAATGCAATCAGTGGTTTCAGATGATGGGCTTAAGTGCAGGCACTGAGCACCCACACTGGATAACCCCTACACAGAAATCCAATTACCTCCCAAAAATGCACACAGCAATGGAAAAAACTGTGCCAGTTTTCCTTTAGGACCCCCTCAACTGCTTCTTGGGATCACAAATGTTTGCTCGACTGGCTTTGCTGAAGCTCTGAGCAGGACCTAAGCAGTGCTGGGTGTGAAGCAGCAGGCTAATGGCCCAGATAGATCATCCCAGGCCGGCTCCTCTTACTCACCCACACAATATCCCACCAGGTTGAGGTACTGCTCTTCCTTGCAGCTGGTCCTGCACTTCCCACCAGCCAGAGTGGCGTGGGGATGGCAGGTTAAACACTCCCCATCAGAAGGGCCACGGCACGTCTTGCAGGATGGGTGACAGGCTGGACAAGAACACAAACACCTGTTATGCTCCTGGTGTTGTCTCCCTTGCCCTCTCCCCTCCCCAAAACACCAGCTCCCATAATCACTTACTCCCACAAAACATGGACATAAAATATTCTGGTGTCATCAGGGACTGCAGCGTTGCAGTTTGGAAGGCTCTTACATCCTCATTTCAAACAAACAAGATGAGGAATGAGGTGTCAATTTAAAAAAAATGTGATTTGTTCCCTGCATTATTCAAGGTATAGATCCACATACAATGTAAAACAGAGAGAGATTGGCCCTGTCATTCCTCTCTCCAGAATATGCTTGTGCATATAAGAGAGTGGGATGCGCACAGGAGAGTTTGATTTATATTAAGCTTCTCTTGGGACTGGGGCAAGAGTCTGATATGCAAGAGAGGAAAACTGAGGAGGGATATCTCCACAATGCCCTCCATGCCAGTCTGTCTGCTAAAAGCCCAAGAAAAAGGTGGCAGAGAAAGTGGCTAAGAGTGCTCAAAAGTACCACACAGACTGCTTTTGCATCCTTCCACCTTTGAAGACAAATGCCAGGTTTGCACGCTACAGATCAGAGGGAGATAAAAACACTGTGGCTAAGAATCAGTAAAAAATTCTTTAAAACTACCTTTAAAGCTCTTTATGATTAAAAGCACAGGACTTGAAAGAGGCCACTGAAATTCTGTTTCCAAGACATTTACATAAGCCTGAAAGTGAGTAACACAGCACTCAGCAGTTAGCTCAGCTCTGTGGTGTCAGTGCATCACCTCAGCACTGATGAATCCGAGCTGTTCCTTGCCTGAATAACTGAATGAATAGAGCAAGGGACTTTAAAAGAGGTTTCTCTCTCCAAACTTGAGGCTTTGCCTAATAAGAGCATTTTTATTTTATTTTTCGGTGTTGTCCAGTAAAGACCTTTTTTCCAGAGCATGTCAGCTACAAACACCATCCAAGCCTTCTGAAATCAAAAGCAAATTATCTTCGGGGAACCAGTCCAGAGCAACAAAACTGAATATAATTTATAATTCCAAGTGTACGTCTCTCTCTCCCATTAGGAGGAGACTCCATTTCCTGAAATTGGACTATCCTACTCTCCCCTGGAAATACTTAAACAGCTTTATAGAAATCTGACAGCATCTCTAATTACGCTGAGAAACGTGCAGGGAATGAGCTCCGCAGTGCAAATGAAAGGCAGCAAACTCACGGGAGCAGCGATCCCTGCCGCGGAACAGCCCCTCGGGGCACTCGGGGAGGCACCTCCCCTCCAGCAGCACGTGGGAGGCCGGACACGCCGTGCAGTCCTGGGGGGAATTGCCCACGCAGCCTGCACAGGAGGAGTGGCACTCTGTAGGGAAGGGGAAACGAGAAGATAGAAATGAAGCCACAGATTAGTTCTGGCTTACCTTCGGTTTTACAGTCCCAGAGTACGGACAGACTGCTGTCTCCCAAAGGATGACAGGAAAGTGCTTTTCCTTTACAGGAGGGGCTACAGTGTACAGCACAGTTCTTGAAGGCAAGGAACAAGCACAGACAGCTGCACGTTGAACCTTCCTTTGCACCCCCACAACTGATTACTGAAATGCAAAGCGGAGATCACAACGCCGTGCGATACCACTGTCCTCCCTGGAAGAGCTCTGGGGTTCTACAAACTTCCCAGATGTTGAAATCCCCTTTTGTTATCACCTACAGTTACTCCAGGAAGGATTTTCTATCCAACACCACTGCATGGTTATCATGAGCCATTCTGGAACAAATATCCAGAGGTGGACTGACCACCTGAAGTGAATGCTCACTACAAAGGATGAGCCAGCAAGAATGAAGACTGCAGTTAAAAACTGCACTTCTTCACCTTTTCTGGTACCAACCCTACAACGAACCATCTTAAACTGAGCAATCTGACTAAATAAATATATTTATTACAGCAGTGACTGGAGGCCACAGGTTCTGCCACATGAGCTGAACATAAAAGACAGATTCTGGACTCTAGGGAGACAAGACACAGGGCTGGAGAAAAGAAATTAAATTAAATTAAATTAAATGATTTATACAACCTATCTCTGTGCCAGAGAGATCTTTAAGGTCCCTTCCATGACTGTGTGAAACCAGCACTTCACCCTACACATGAACGTGCCTCTGTCCTGCACAGATAACGTTGTGGGTTTGCTTTTCCCAAGAGGCGCACCTGCAAACTTTGCATGAGTATTTTATAGTGAGGGCTCCAAAATTCAACACCTTGAATGTTCGCCCCTTTCTGCAATAAATCAACCCCCCATTCTAATGCCATCATTAACACAGCAGAGCTGTGCTGGGATTCTTGTCCCATGACATAATTCAGAGCTGTCAGCTCTGCTCAGGCCTGTCCACCCACCTGGGGCAGGGATATATGGATTCCTTCACTCAGTTTCCACACCATGACCTGGACTCAGCCAGGAAAACCCATTACCCACCAAGGAACAGCCACTGCATGGATTGGAGGCTCCACAATAATGCCATCAGGACCCAGTCCAAAGCACTGGATACTTTATGGTCTGTATAGGTCACTGTTAAAAGACAGCATTTTTCCACAAAAAAAAAAAGCCACTTCTTCCTTTTTAGCATCTCCTAAAAAAATGAACTTGTGCAGATTCTTTCCATAGAGCTGAGGTAACAAGACAAAATCAAAATAAACGGATTTTGAAGTATGTCCACTTTTAGAAAACAGGGGGTTTTTTCCAACAGGAAGAAACAGCCATCAGTAGTGCAGACACTATTTGGTACTACCACTACTTTACTTAAGGGCTGTAGAGTCACTGTCTCTATGACTGGTGGGACAAAGCCCAGTCATATATCCATATGTCATGTATCCAGTAATATGTCCATAGAGACCAGTCATATATCCTCAGTGAACATCATGTTACCCACTTTCCAAACTCTAGCCTTCATGGAAATGCTTCCTGCCTGGTGTTTCAGGAGCAGTGATGGCATGTTGCGGAACATGTTGCAAAGGAGCTTCCTCAAAAGCAAAGAGTGCTCTGGGATGTCTTGACCTGCTCCAAGGGCTAAGAAGGAGATAGCTCAGTCTTTTTTGAAAAGGATTTAAGGATTGATCCTGGTTCAAAGTAAGTCAGAGCTAAAAATCACGTACCCAGCTTCAATGAAAAGAAAGCTAAGCTGAGCTGAGCTGTGCAGGCTTGAACACAGTGACTTAAAAAAAAAAAAGTACCTGGATCCTTTAGTTACAAGTTGCATGTAGAGTATATTTTCCCTCAAAAGTACTAGCATGTGGCCCTCTGAAAGTTGCACTTTAAACAGTGATGGCAGTCACGAGGCAAACACAGGAGCTCTCAGCACGTCGGGATCAGACACGGTACAAGCTCACCCTGAAGAGCTCTGAGGAGCTGTTGCCATCCCTGCTCACCTCTGCAGACTCCTGTGCTGTCCACATGGAAGCGGGGTTGGCAGCGGGAGAGGCACAGGCCGTGCGGAGCTCCCTCCCCGGGCGGGTGAGGCTGCAGCACGTCCTGGGGCGCCCGGCACTGCAGGCAGCGAGCGGCCCCGGCGCCGGAGCAGGAGCGGCACGAGGGGTGGCAACCTGGGCACGGGGGCAGAGAGCCATCAGAGCCACAGCCTTCCCAGGGAGAAGGGCAAGGGGTGGCTTCCCAAGAGAGAAGGGCAAGGCCCAACCACCCAGTCACGCGCTTTCTATAACTGAACAGAGGCTTTGGAAAAGTAGTTCGACATCGCTCCTCCTCACCCCAAAATAACAGCTCTTTTCCTGAGAAAAGACGGTGAAGAGATTAAAAAACTGCAGCACTGTGCCACAGGCAGCCAATCTTCGTTTCGTTTCTAGAAGTGCAACTGTGAGCACAATCTCTCTAGGAGGGACAGCAAGAAATGGCAGCCTTCAGCCAGGGTTCACAGGAAGCATAAATTCATCGTCCGAATTCTCAGGTTTTCATTGCTGCAACAATGACCCCAAATTTACCAGGTGTCCGCAGAATTTCACACCAGGTGTATGTGGAATTTCATCCACCTCTTCACTCAGGAAAAACTTGGAAGCAGTGTATATTTATGTCAGCAGCATACATAGAGAAGAGAAAAAAGAAGTCCTTGAGATCACTAAATCGTGAGGGTGTGAGGGCAGAAAGTATGTGGGGAAATTCACTTTTCCTCTAAGTAAAAACAGGGACAGGCAGGAATTACTCATTGACTGGTTCAGCATGGGATAAAAGATCAACAAAACCCAGTTTACAGCAGCTGGGGAACTTATTCCAAGTAGACAACTTACCCTTGCAGATGTTGTGATCCTGATAGAAGCCCTCTCCACAGCCCTGCAGGCACTGGCCCTGGTGCAATGCCAGAGGGAAGGAACAGGAGCTGCAGTGAGTGGCCAGAGGTCCCTCACACGTGGAGCATGAAGAATGACAAGCTGAAAGAAGAGCACACGGAACTGAAACACCCCATTTCTTCTCTCTGAGAGTGGTGCTGCTGGCTACAGCCTCCTCCAGCTGTGGAAAACTCCCAGCTGGAATGATATTCAGCTAAGTGAACTAATGAGAGCAGAAGTGCACATGTATTAATAACCACTAACAGCAATAAAACTCACACACAGTGGTCTGAGTGTGTGTCTCAGTCAATCTTAACGTGCTCCACAAGGCAAAGAGGTTATTTAAAACAACCCATCATAAGTGAACCAAAGAGAACAAAAATAAATATCCAATTTCCTGTCCCCGCTCACACTTCTGTGCACTCAACACTCCCTCCCCACAGCTGGGGAAAAGCAGACAACATGTGGAGGGTGCTTTGAGAGCTTTAGAAAAGGTCAGGCAAATATGCCCCTCACCTCTGCATCTTCCAGTGCTGCTCGGGAAATATCCACCCGGGCATTCCAAGAGGCACTTCCCATCATGCAGCAGCTTCCCTGCAGCACAGGTCACACACCTGGCTGGGTCTGAAGGGCATGCTTCACAGAACTGGCCACAAGCTGCCAAGGAGGAGGGATCATTACTGACATGCACTCAATAAAGGAGGAACAACAGAGCTATCAACCTCTTTCCATGCATGGAAACCATCCTATAAATCTCTACAGGTCAGTGCACAACAAGCATCAGCTACCAGACTGTTCAGGAAGGATGGCGGGGGGGAAGTGATTTAAAAAAAAAGGTTATTTCCACCCTCCTCTCCCTTTTCTTCAAGTCAAAGTGTTAAGTGTGAAAAAGCACATGATAACATTTCTTACCAATTCCTGTGGGCTGTATGCTCCAAGGCAGTCAGCTCTGCAGTGAACTGACCTGTTGCCTGAGAGCACTATGGAACTCTGGCTTCCATAAGGCAAGTGCTTATTCCCCAAGGCAATATGCTTTGGGATATTTAGAAGGGCCAAGTGTTTTACTGAACAAATTTTTGCTTCTTTTCACCAGTCAAACCAGCTTACAGGTCCCCAGCTGGGTATCAAAATGCCTGGCTTTGGTAGAAGATCAAAGGTGCGAATCCTGGAGGTTTCCAGGAACAGCTCTGGCGTTTTGAGAAATCCCCTTCTCGATCTGTTTCACTGAGGTGTTTGAATTCCCCCCGGCCATCTCTTCCCTTTTCCCAGCAAACCTTCCCAGCTCCTGAGGCGCATACGCTCTGCAGGTATTAGTTACTGCGATGCTGAATCATAATTTAATTTACAGAAACCTGCTGGCAAAGGCCATTTTTCTTTCCGCAGACAAATGGATTTGTCAAGCCCTCAGAAACAACTCAGGCTTTCAAGCTGTTCAGCAAGGAAAAAAGCCCTTAAACCTTTCATCATCTGATTAACTTAAATGAATTAATAATCATACAAACAAACAGCAGCTTTCCTCACCCTGTATTAATGCATAAGGTGCAGCTGGCTTGTCAGACATGAATAAAATCCCAGCTGCTGCTGCACAGCTAAATGAAATATTGATTCCCTTTTTTGGCAGAGCATTTCTCAAAGAGGTATTTACCAGTGCAGACTCCATCCTTTGGATAAAACCCCTGGCCACAGCTGGCCACGCAGAGCCCTGCTTTCAGCACGTGTGATGTGTCTTTGCAGGAAAGACAGTTGTTCTCAGCAGCCCCCCAGCACAAGGAACAGGACTCATGACAAGCTGCAGGGAGGAAAAGTGCAAGATTAACCAGCAATCCGCTTCCAACCAGCCATGGATCATGGCTGGGACACAGTAATGGTTCGGATATTCCTGAAGGATATCCCATTCCTGCAATGCAGGCAGTGTAAAAGCCCTCCCTGTGGCATCTGGGCACAGGAGCACACAGGCAGAACACAGTGAGCTCGAGCAGGATGGCACCTTGCAATTAAAATAATAACTGTGTGGAGAGCAACTCTGCCTCCCAAAACCAGCTGCTGAACGAGTCCCCTTATTCAGAACTGTACAAAAGTTCAGCTGGGAGGGAAATCCAGCCCACTGTGGTTACTGTTTATAGAATCTGGGACACAGGCTCCTGTCAAATCTTGTGCTACCAGTGCTTGCAGCAGCTGTGCAAATTACAGTTCTTCTAGCTATTAAGAGGTTTCTTCCTTGATTACACCCAAATATGTTCCAATGCTGTTCCTCAATTTATTATTTCACAATAAGGCAGGTACATGCTTGTGGCTCCTAGTCCATATTCCAATGTGAGGAGTGTCTTATAAGGACACTGGGCATTCTGTACCAGATAGGATCTTCCCCTCAACGTGCAAGTGCATCTAATTTGGCTGAATCCCAACACAATGAATACCAGCCCTCCCATCCCAAGGCAAAGCTTGGGCACACTTTTCTTCTCCAGCTGATAATTTCCCTTGCTGACAAAAACCCCGCATCTCATTCCAGGCTGGATGATTCTCAGGGCACGTCTGCACTCGAAAGTTAACTGCAGAGTGTGAGTTCATGCTGTAAATGTCTAAGTATTGGAATGTCCTCACTTCACCTTCCAGACCTGAGCGTTTTGCTCCTGTCTGAGCTCACTCTAACTTTTAGCATGTTTTTGGAAGAGTGGGCTCCAGGACTCAGATCCTTCAATGCCAGACTTCCCCCGCCCCGGCCAGGCCCCCTCGTTGTTAACTTGCATCACCGTGTCAACACATCTGAACATACCCAGCAGTTTGCAAAGTTCTCAAATCCTCTCTGCAGCTGCTGCTCCTTTCCAAGACACACTCTTCCCCCCCTGGCTCTGCATACAGCTGTATTAACAACACACTTTTGATGAAAGCCAGGTCAGCCGGGCAAAGGTGCTTTGGTTCCCACCACGCACCATTTGCTCCCTGCACTAAACCCAAGTGCTCCAGTTACCACCAGTTGGCTCTCGCTGGCCCTTGGCAAAGATCCTGCAAACCCACAGCAGCTTTCAAGCCTTCTAGTTAGGCAGCTGTTGTGTTAAAATTGCATGTCTTCCTAGCTGGGCCTACCAGAGGTCATCAGACCTTCTGAGAAGCTGCAGTGAATTTGGCAGGACCTGGCTGGATGCAGCTGGAACAGCAGCCCCAACCCATTCCTGCCCTGTGAGGGTGGGCAGGCCCTGGCACAGGTTGCCCAGAGAAGCTGTGGATGCCCCATCCCTGGAAGTGTCCAAGGCAAGGTTGGATGGGGCTCTGAGCAACCTGGGCTAGTGGAAGGTGTCCCTGCCCATGGCTAGATGAGCTTTACAGTCTCTTCCAACCCAAGCTAGTCTGTGATCCCATGATTCTGTGATTCCACACACATGCCCTGCCTGCAGAAACTTTGGCTCTTTCAGTGCTGGATCATTGCCAGGCTCAACAGCTGCTCCTCACCCAAACAGCCATGCACCAACTCCTCTTAAAGAGCAGGCGGAAAATGGAAGCATTCAATGAGCCACTGTCAGCTAAAACATCTTTGCCTACAGCAACTGAGTGGGTGTGTGAAAACAAATCAACAGTAGTGACTGCACCGCCAGGAAACTGTTTCCACCCTCCCTGGCTGTTTCCAGTTTGGATTTTGTATGGGCTGTTTTGCAGCCCACCAAACTGCCTCTTCTGCGAACATGTAAAGCATTCCCAGCAGGAGGGCCAATGCCAACGGCATCCCACCAAGAACATGGTGAGAAGTCACTGCTCAGCTTTGGGAAAGCACAGATGGATCCAACCGCTCTGTGCCACTCGGTGCCATCAACCACCTCTCCCTGCCCTCCTCACTGTGAGCTGGGCAAGCTCAGCTTAGCCATGCTCAGTCCTGGATCCTCGAGGTGAGCCTCCACAGACAGAAGAGCAGGGAAAAACCAACAGGTAGTGAGTAAAAATCCAAGTGCTGTGCTCCAGAACGAGCTGAGTCTGTTAGTGTCAAGTTACACGTCTCAACATTCCCATTTTGGGAGATCAAAGCAGAAACACTCAAGTTCTGCCTGGGCTTTTGAATAATCTTGAAAACATAAATAATTAAGTTAGTAAAATGCAGTGAGAGCATTGAACAGTGCAGGTCCTTGAGCCCTTCTGTTCTACCAGGCAGACATTGTTTATTTTTGCTTCCCTTTGCTTTGCCTTTGGTGGCGGTGGG
>JAWWEU010000125.1:1120928-1178241 GCA_035583155.1 Acropternis orthonyx
AAACCTCGATGTCACAGCACCACAGCAGTATTTCCTGGCCACACCTACTTGGAGAGGTACAGAATGGCACAGTTACTCCCCTAAGTAGAAAAAAATTCCCTCTGCTCCAAGCCAAAAGTTCTCAGTGAAAGGGAGTATTTGCTGCACATCTCTGAGAAGCAGCAATCAATTTTTTGCTGGCTTTATGGAAGCAGATGTGTCAGGGGCTCATGTTCTGGGCTCAAAGACTGAACTGCTGCAGGCTGCATTTGGCATTTGTTTCTCATCCCCTGCACTGCAAGACAGAAGAACACAGAGGGAAAACAGCAGGCTTGGGTAAATAAAATTGCCAGTTACCTTATATGACAGAAAAAAAATGCAAGTTTGGCTCTGTATGTCCAGTGCCATGAACTTCAAAGCCTGGTTTTTCCCAAATGATACCATTATGGAAGCTAAATTTTCAAGGGTCAGATTTCAAGGTTAACCTGTAGCCAGTGGCACTTCTTGATAAGAAGGAGAACAGAGGGGTGCTAAGAGCCTGTATCATCTGTCCCCTCTTCAGCAGGCTGTGCAGATGCTGTTCCCTTTCAAAAACCTAAGACAATTTCATCTGAACTATCCAAACCCTGTTTTCCTCACTTTTCAATCTGCAGTGCTTTGCATTTTCATTAGCAGTAAATAACAAGCTCTAAAACATGAGGATAGCAAATGTGCCCAGGCACTCCAGCACAATTAAACTGTGAAGCTATTTGCCTTTTACTGAGATAAAACATTAACTGGGGCACTCTGATAAAAACCAAAGTTATATGAATGCAACCAGAAGAGATAACAACATGAAAAACTAGCAACCCACAGCTGAAGCCTCCCAACTAAGAAACGTAAATCCAGGGGAATGAAAACATTCTGGAGAAAAAAGAATTTATACGCAAAATTAACATATAAGCTAAGGCTACCCTAATCTTTCCAAACAATTATTAAGTGGCAGCCATTCAGCCTCAGGTGAGCTTGTGGCATAACAGTGTGTAAGCAGATTCTTTCTTCCTTCCACTCCCAAGAAATAATCAGGAGCCCATGAACTCCAGGATTCAGAAAGGGGAGGCTGAGGAAAAAAAAACACAAAACATTTCCAAAACACCAACTCCAAGAAGAAACTCCTTTGGCAAAAGAAAGCTGTGATTTAAACCAGGGGAAGTCAGTGGGAGCCTTTGGCTGAGCACTAAACCTCCCTAAGAACTCAAAGCAGTTAACGAGCAACTGCAAAGCGGACAAGCTACAATTCCAGGCAGGTGTCAGAGGGATACGGGGGCAGTGAGGGCTGCAGGGCTGCAGAAGGAAGGACTGCCCTGGCTGTGTACCTGGCTGGCAGCGTGGGCAGCAGTCCCCCTTCACCTCCAGAGCCAGGCTGCCCCGCGGGCACGGCGGGCAGGAGCGCTGGAAGCAGGTCACCTCCGCATCGCGGCACTCACACTCCCTGCACGGCCCTTCTCCCCACGCCTCTCCATTCTGCACAGGAAACACGGGATGGGCAGCATCAGGAGCCAAGGACAGCCTTGGCACATGGTGGTTTTGCCATGCATGGAAACCTCTGGGTGACACACCACAGGGATGATGAGGTGGACAGAAACGGGACAACAAGCACTTTCAAAAGTCCTCATCTGTCAGAGCAATGAAAAGCCCATTTTTGGTATATTTAAACGACGATTCTTAATGTTTCCTTTCTCTTTAACTTCAGAGGAAAGTTCCTTAAGAATATTAATAATGGCCTCCTGTGGCAGTAAAGATTATGATCAGTGGGATACATAGGCAGAAAGCCTCACATTGCCCAAGCTCTGTAGCTCCTACTTTATAGGATTAAAATCATACATCTTTAAGTCTGTGAAATGTGCAGGAAACTCATGAGTAGGGATATTAAATATTAAAGAGAAATGATTGAATGTACTGCACAAACGAGAGCAAGGAAAACTGGAATTCTGCAGCAGATGCACACCAGTGTTTCTGTAAATTGCAAAAGCAATCTGCAGACAAAATTAATGGATTATTTTCCTGCTACACTTGTAAACAATATCCTTCTCAGAATCGGACAGAGGGGCAATTCCTCCAGGTCTTTATGAGCAGACCTCACTATTCCGTGCCCCAAAGTACCAGGATACTCACAGCTTTGGTATGTCCTTTGTAAACACAGTAACTACGACCTGAGATACATTCGGGACAGCACTTCCCATCCAAGTGAATTAATTCTTCGCCCTGCGAAGAGAAAACGCTGCAGCAATTCAAATGGAACCAACGCCGCCCAAAACACTGTGGAATGCAGAGGCAGAACAGCTCTTGCCCTGGAATGCAATCTCCAATATCTAATTTCACCTTATCTTCTCTCTATCCCACTTCATCTCTGTAGGTATAGCTTGATAAATGTGCTTAGTGAATATTGCAGCTGCAGAACAAACCTCAGAAAAGGCGGTGGAATCCAGCGATAAAGCCATTACTTCATCCCTAAATCCCGCAGAGAAAGACACCCCCCCCCGGCTCCTTTTACTGTGGATCACTGGGATTTTACTGGACCACTGACAAGATTTCAATGCATAGAAGCTTACCTTCATTTTCAATGTTCTACTTTTTTTTCCTCCCAAGAGAATTTCAAAGCACATGCTCTATTTATCCCAGATGGAAAAGGCCTGTTCTTTGTCACAACTCCACAGATTCCACTTAAATAACTTCAGTTTGAAGATAAGAATTTAGCAGCAGGAGAAAGGAATAAAGAGCCCCAATTCACCACAACTCTTTGTGCCCAAGTGGAAGCTGAGTATTTAGAAAAGAGGGGAGACTTTGACCCTAGGGAACCAGGACACAGCTCAAAAGAAACAGCTTCAACTTCCAAGATTACCAAGTAGCTTTTTTTTGATTTACACCAACCAGGCGGCTGTTCCAGCAGGAACAACTTTCCAGGACAATTTTCACTGTGCCACACTGGCACACTCAATTTTTGTATGGGAATTAGGTTCCTCAAGGGAGAACACCTAAGCCAGGCCACACTCTGGCACCTCCAGTGCATTCCTGAGGAGGGGAAGAGAGGAGAAACCATCTGGTTCTTAGTCCCTGAGGACCACACACAGCCTAAACTTCTCTCTGCTGCTTCTACACATTCCTGCTCTTCAATCATTCCTCCAAAGTGCCATTGGCGGTGGTTGGAACTCATGTCACCATCTGTACTGTAAACTCTCCCAACCCCCATCCCTGCCCACACCCATAAACACACAGTGTAGGAAAACTGAGAGCAACTAGCCATGGAACAAAACAAAAAGGCAACCACACTGCTCTGCCAAAACTCAGAAA
This sequence comes from Acropternis orthonyx, assembly GCA_035583155.1. NCBI lineage: Eukaryota > Metazoa > Chordata > Aves > Passeriformes > Rhinocryptidae > Acropternis > Acropternis orthonyx. Next base: position 1,124,238 of record JAWWEU010000125.1, read on the forward strand.
AGGGAGAGGCTATGGGAGATAACTTGTGGCTTTGCTGCACCGAGATTCACCACATTCCAGGTGGGGAACACGTATTCCTGGCTCATAACCTGCTGAAAATGGCTTTTTGAGGATTACATCAGAATCACCACGGACACTTTGTTGGACATGTTTGTTTGAAAGGGTTTGGAGTTAAATCTCTCCCATACTCTCCTTTCATGTGGAGCTGTCCAGGATTTGCAGTTCATATCTGTGGCCTCATTACACTTTCAATAGGATGATGTGACCAGAAAACTAACACTGCCTTAATAAAGAGATGAATCCAAATGCTCCTGGCTTCACACTGGCTCTGATTTATTGAGGCAGGTGCCTAAAAACAGACCTGCAACTCCAGAAAGAAAAAGCAAAGGAAAAAGAAAATACAGCATTTGCTTTTGAAGGAAATATTTTCTTGTAACTAATTAATGCACACCTTATACTATTGAGGGAAAGTGAACATGACTTGAGGAGTTTTGAACTCCACACGCTAACAGCTCCAGCTATTGTTCTGGAAAACATCCCTGGCTTTTCTGAATAATGGATTTTTTTTGTCAGTACCCAAGATGCGAGCATGAATATTAACTACCCCTCCCCACTGAGCCATGACAGCACGCCATCATCATTAGTGTAAATGATCCAATTTACAGCCAGGGGCACACAGGAACCTCACCCAAACAGCTGCAACTGCACAGGATTTTATGGCAACCCCAACTTCTCGCCCAGCAGAATCTCTCCGTGCAGCCTGAGGTCAGGTGATGAGCAGCAGGGATGAGTTTGGGTCACACATTCTGCGTTTTGCCTGTTTCAAAGGCACAGTCTCAGGTGAACATACACTTTTATTCCTTGGTACACCCTCTCTACATCATTTGGGACTCCATGGGATTCTCACTTCTCTGAACCCTCATTAGAACTACTTAACCCAGTCAAACTGTTATGGCCAGGTTTGGGATGGACTTCAGACCCACCACAAGGGTGCTGCTGCTTTAGCACACAGGCAGAGTCACCAGAGAAACATCACCACGGACACCACAGAACACCCAGAAGGCCACAATTCCTTCCCTTTGTCTCACTGACACTGTAGAGCAGTAGATACAAAACAGATAAGAGCCCACCAATTAGAACAGATCATAAAGACACGGAATGGTCTGGGAAGGGCCCTTAAAACCCATCCAGTGCCACCCCCTGCCATGGGAAGGGAGGGACACCTTCTACTGTCCCAGGTTGCTCCAAGCCCCATCCAACCCGGCCTTGGAAACTTCCAGGGATGGAGCAGCCACAGCTTCTCTGGGCAACCTGTGCCAGAGCCTCCCCACCCTCACAGGGAAGGATTTCTTCCCAATATCCAATCTAAATCTTCCCTCTGGTGGGAAGCCATTTCCCCTTGTCCTCTCACTCCAGGCCCTTGTAAGGAATCTCTCTCCATCCTACTTGTGGGCTCCTTTCTGGAAGGCCACGATTAGGTCACCCCAAAGCTTCTCTTCCCCAGGCTGAACATTTCCAGTTCTCTCAGATTTTGCAGTGACAACACAGAAGTCTTGTCCCACTGCAAAAAAAGGACATTCAAAACATATTTGTACACATGTGGGGGAAGCATCCAACACTACCTAATGCATTTTGCACATCGACTACAGAGCAAATGTAACATAACCTGGCTGGGGGCATATGAGATTTGGAGGAAACAGCACTGGGAATAAAACACCTTGCCAGCTTCACTTCCATACCAGGAATGGCATGGAAAAAAATGGATAAAAGTAGAACATCGATTTCCATATCCAGATACCTCACTGAAGGCCACTGTAGCACAGAGAATGAAGAGGTAAAAGAAACTTTTCTTAAGCTTTTAAATCTCTCTGACCCGTACATTTCTCCCCGTGTTCAGCTTCTGGTGAAGTAATTGAATCCTCTGGGTGTCTGACCCTCCACTACAGCACAGCACGGGGGGGAATCCAAGTTAAATCTGCCACTGAGTCACACTGCTTTGCTTCACACTGCAAGCCCACTGTGCAAACCTGCATGGAAAACCCCAAGTCTGCTCTCTTTCCCTAGGGAACATTTTCAAGGCAGTTGCACTAAACAAGCCCTGAGAGAAGATCCAGTTCCTGGAGTGTCTCAAGTGGAGAAAAAAATTAAAAGGGAGGGGAAACAAAAAAATCCTAAGGCTTGACAGATACACCTGTGGAGAAGAAAACCCTTTCTCACCTTGGCACAGTCCGCAGTGGCACACTGTGCCCTCTGGCAGGTGACCTGCCCTTCCTGGCACACGCAGAAGTCGCAGCGGGTGCTGTTCCACATGTCCCCGTGGTGCCTGACAGTGCCACCATCCCGGCAGCTGCCCTTGGCAGACACACACTCCTCACAGCACTTCCCAGGACGCTGCACTCTGCTCTCCCCCTACACAACAGCAGCAAGCAGTGAGCAGGGCTGTGTGGAGCCGTTGGCATGAGCACACCAGGGTGTGCAGCCCAAGGGGCAGAGGTGGGGGGCGGGTTTCACTACCTTCTTACAGGTAACAGGGCCACAGGTCTCCCTCCGGCATCTCACTTCTCCTCTGTGACATGCACATGCAGTGCAGGCATCTTTTTTCCACTGTTCCCCATGCTGTTCAAGAAGAACATGGAGACAACTGTTAAACACTCTTGGAAGCTAGCCAAATCCCTTCTGGAAACCTGCTTATGGAATATGATGGCTCCTTCTGCATGTCTGTATCAGATAACAAACTTTGCTTTAAAAATGCTTATCTCTACATCACCTTTAAACAGTAAGAAGAGAAATGAGGTCTAGAGGACACTGCGGTATGTATTTCTCATTAATTGCAAACTAGTGGCATTGGGGAGGCCTTAACTGCTGTTATTAGCAAAAAATGATCATTAACAGAAAATACCACATATATACACTCATTAAATAATGCATTACATTAATTCCAGATGATACAAGGAAAGCTATAAATACTTTGACCACTGGTGTGTTCTGCTTTCCTCCTTCAAAACAGTGCGAAAATGAAGTGCCCCGTCTGCTTCACCTTGCAACATTCCTTTCTGCTGGCCAGCAAATTCTTATCTAGTTCTGATTTCTTTCAACCCTCCTGGCTTTCCAGGAAGGAAAAAAGCAATGAATGTACTATCAGTGCTGGCAGAAAGTCAGATGTAGGGCAGAAGGGAAAAAGAGATGTGCCAAAAACTGTGAGCAACTGCCTTTTGGTGTGGTTTGTCACAAGTCACCTGGAATGCTCTTCCCGACACCAAGCAGGGCTTTGGAGCACATTCTGGGCAGCACTTTCCAGGAGACAGAGCCACAACTTCATCCTAAGCACAAAGCAGAGACAAGGGAAATAAGAGCATGACCAGTTAACGTGGGGTTCAGCACCAGTGCTTGGAATTCCAGGCATTTTGTATCCGTGGAATAATCCACTGTCACTCCAGGCTTTGTTGAGGCCCCAAAAGCAGCATGAGATCGGTGTAGAAGGCTTGAAAGATGTTTCCCTCATCTCATTTTCTGGGCTTATTTGGATGGCAACTGAGGTCTGAACACATGGACAGATGCAGATTAAGACCCACACACAAGATAAAGTGCTTATATTCAGCCATACAGAGGAAAAAATATACATAAAGCTATTTAGGGAAGCATAATAAAGCAGGAGATGGATGAGACGAGTTTTTTTCCTGGTATTGCCACATTTTGAGGTTTTGAACGTGTGATTTACACTCACCACCTCTCAGGCATCTGCACTGTTTTAGTTAAATCCATCCATACTGTCTGAGCAGGTGTTAAATTGTGCTTAAAACACGGATTTTCCTAATTTAAATTTTTTTATGACTGATTTAAATCATGTTGGGATAGACTGGTGCTTCACATCAATATAACACTTCCTGCAGGCCTCACCTCCATCCATCCAAAGTGTGTCTGCAACTCCACTGCTACAAATCCACATACATCCAACAACTTGGAATAGCACTGTTCACCAGCACCTCCCTCCAGTCACATCAGGGTGATCAGAACACTGACTGATGGACTGGAATTAGTGTGGAAATGCCAAGCACCATCATCTCATCTTTGTCAGCCAAATCCTTGGCTTTCAAAGAAAGAGTGGGAGACTTTGTACAGAGTTATCAAGGAGAGATCTCCCAGCAGAGTTAAAAGAACTCTTTTGTGGATTTTGGGGGAATATGTAGTGGACATTCAGGTGTAACAGGAATTTTTGGAGTTCCTCTCCCTCAGAGCCTAAGGGAGAGCACAGTTATCTTAAAGATGGAAGTCTAATCCTAGGAGAATTTATGTCTTGCCTTTTGACAGGGAATGGAGAATGAAGGAAGGGACAGAGATAAAGGCATGTGCTTGGTGTGAGTGAGATCAGAACAGGCTCCTTGCATATCCTGCTTAATGTCCCTTCCGCTGGGAAACGTCCTTGGTAGGAAATACCTGGAACACCACCAGGATTGGCTTTCTGCTGCATTAACTTGGATGCTGTCAGCCAACTACCCTCTCAAAGCACATCACAGCAACAACACAGTCGTTCCTGTTCCCAAAATTAAATCCTAATGATTAGCTGATTAAACATCAGTGCAAAAGCTCAGCAGGTAACACCAGTCCACCTGGAGTGGGAATGGAGGAATCCAAAGCAGTCATAAATTTGTTTTAATGCAGAGTGCTTAACAAATTAATACTAATTGAGTATCTCAGGACAAAGCAAAACAAAATTAGCATGCAACACAAACAGGTGCGCTTTCCTTCTATCCAAAAAGAAAACAGTGTTAAGCCCAAACATCTGGTCCAGTAACAGGAACAACTTGGGAAAGCACCAATAGGAAAAAAAAGAAAGAAGGATTTCCAGTGATGCTGTTGTAAAGGAGTACACCAAGGGGCCCAAACAACAAGTACAGTGAAAAGGATTTAAAGAGCAGAGTCACCCCCTTCAGCACTGTCAACATAATAAGAATTCCGGAAATTGAGTGATTTGCCCAGAGTCTGGAGTACTGTGTGTAGTTTGCTGCCTTTACTAACCCTGTGTTAACACTGCATAGAATCCTGTAGGGTTTTGGCAGGATTGATCCCTGCATAAATGCTAAAAACCTTCATCCTTTGTCCACAGGAATGTCCCAGTTCTCCCAAATGGACAAAACCCACAAGCTTGCCCAACTTCTCTTCCTGGTTTTGTTGGTCTCTGAACACAAGCACACAGAAGGAAGAGTGCTCTGAAACTTCTTTCAGCTGAAGTTGCCTTGTTTTTCTGAACTTTTGAACAAGTCAAAAGGGGAATTTCATCCAAATTTGAATGCTCTCAACTGTAGTTCTGGTAAAAAAAAAAAGATTAAACAAGGCCCGCAAATCAAACTTTTCAGCTGCAAACCAAACACTGAAATCTGAAAAGATAAACGCCATGAAAAATCTTGTGTTTTCATTCCTTGGTGCAACAGAAATAAAAACATTTCCTGATCAACTCTTGATAATTTTTTTTTTAGTATAAAACAGGAAGTAGTTTCTTTAGCCAGAATTTGTCCTTAACTAGCCAGCAAAGAGATGATGAAAAGTCAAATGGTGGGGAAAGAAGGTACTATGGAAGAGATGGAGAGGCTTCTCCATCAGCCCACACCACTGCCACTGGTCAAACATCCCTTTTCCAAGCCACCCACTTGTCACCCAGAAGCTCTGCGTGGAAAGGGAGGGTGCTGAGGGACGCCCCCACACGCTGGTGGGTCCTGACCTGGCTGCAGAGCAGGGGCTGGCAGGAAGCTGTGGAGCACTGAGCTGTGCCATCCCTGCAGATACATCTGGAGCAGCGACCCAGGCGCCAACTTTCCCCATCCTGCAACGTGCGGCCATCAAAGGAACAAGGCTCTAAGAGACAGGAAAACAAGGGGTGATTTTCTTTCCCAATGCCCTTTCATCCTTTTCCCCCACCCATAATTAAAACATAAATTCTGGTTTGTTCAAAGCACGCAAAGACAGTAACAATTCTGCCAGTTTCCAAAGGCTTTAGACTTGCTAATTAAATGCTCTGCATGCACTTGTCCCACTGGACTTCCATGAGAAAAGGTATCCAATAATACAAGAATTTTTAGAACATGCAGTCCAAGTACATAGGAAATACCTGCATCTTTTTTCCCGTATTTTTTTCAAAAATAAGGACATGTTAGGCAGATCTGCTCATTGCTTAAAGCTTATCCCCTCCTGTGGGTGAAGCCATTAAAAATGTGAACATGGCAGCACGACACAAAGGGTATTAAGAGACACACTGGTGTCTTTCCAATGAAAGTGAAATGGAATAGAAACGTTTTCAATACTTAGGACTAAAAGGAGGTTTCCAGCTTGGGTCAGAGGAGCCAGGCAGTACCCCGTTCCCACGCAGTACTCACCGCCACGGCCCACGCACTTGGGACAGCAGGAGCCCTGGGCAGTGTCCTGCAGCTCCCCTGGAGCACAGGTGAGGGCTGGGCAGGTCCTGGGGGTGCAGCTCACCTTCCCGTGGGCACAGGAGCACCGCACACATCCCGAGCTGGCCCACTGCGAGCCGTGCTGCAGCACAGGAAACACACTGAGACCTGGAAACGGCTTCTCTCCCTTCCCAAGCCTCCCTGCATTAGTACTAACTTCCCAGTGAAATTCCCATGCAGTTGGATGCAGCCCCTCTCCTCTACAGCTCTTGTGGGGCAAACTCTACATTTAGAGACCTGTTTTCTTTAGAGAAACCTTCAACATAGGCCCCAACACGCACCAGACCACAAGGCGGGCAGGTGAACACCACCCACCCCACATACCTAACACACTTTGCAGTGAGTCAAACCTAATTAGATTTGCTTACTCATTAGTGCAGGAACAAATACCCCTACCCTGAGGTGTGGGGAGGAAAATCTGGCCCCAAGACGAAACAAGTTGGTGTGTTGCAACACTTTCCAACAAAGACAGAATGTTAATTTTCACAAAAGATGCAATATTGAATTAGGCAGGGAGTAGAAAGGCTCTTTCCAGAGAGAGGATATGTATTTTCCTCACTAGGGCCAGTGTTGCCAGCTGGATACTTGCAGAATGAAGGTCAGGTTCTGAAGCATGCCAGTGGCTGGCTGACAAAAGAGGAAAGTCCTTCCTTCAGGAAATCTGTGCTGACCATCAGGATGAGACTTTGCACTGACAAGAAGTTGCTTTATGAGCACCTGGCAGTGAAACAGGACTAGAGGCACCGCTATGTCCATATCCTTGTGGGGATGCCTACCCAAAGAATGGGCTCATAGAGAGCCAAAGACAAAACCGGAGAGCACAGGAAAATGCAGCAACAGCACAAATTAGAAGAAATACAATGTAATATGATATAAAGTAGTATCACTCAAATCACAGGCACAAAGAAATAGAAGAGGATGGATGTGCTACCCTTCCCATTCCAGTTTTTGTCTGGCTCGGAACAGATTCATGCTGGTCATGCCTCATGCTGAAACAGAGGGTTACAACATCCATCCCAGGTGCAGAGTGCACAGTCCAGATATGCAAATGTGTCTGGGCATTTTAGCGTATTTCTTGAGAGCTGGGCCTGACCTGCCTCTTGTCAAACAGAGAAGTCTGTAAGAGCCCAGACACAGGACTTGGGTTCACTGTGCAGCCATTCTGCTACATTTGTCTAATGCTTGACATGATTCAATAACTGCTACCCATGAATCTTTATGTTTTTCTTATCTGCAGACACTTATTCTGATTGTTTTGGCCTTTCAGGTCCCTCTGGGTGAAACCACATCCCAGAACCTGCCTCCTGAATAATTCAGGATTACAAAACGCAGAGCCCAGGTCGCACAACAGCAATCAATCTCTGGAGCATAGATGGCTGCTCAGAGAAAAGCCCTCTTTCAGACAGATACTGTGTCAAGTTCACTGTGCTCTGGTCCCCTCCTAACGCTACTGTACTGCCTCAGTCACCCACACAGACAGCAAAGGGAAGGAACAAGTGGGAAAAGCCATGCTGGACAGTGACACATTCCCTCTCTGCAAACCTTGCTGACCCAACTCCTGTTAAATTCCATTATCTGACAGTGGCAGAACATAAACCTAATGACCTATCCTTCCCCTGCTCACCATCCTTCACTGACTGAACCAAACAGAGCTAAAAATGGGTAAGGATTGTCCCTGCTGAGGACCAGGATGGAGCACTCACGCTGTAGATCTGTCCTTCGTGCTGGCAAAATCCTTCACGTGGGGAGGCACACTCAGGGCAGCACTTGTTGGAGGCTATTTGGAGCACTTCTCCCTAAAAACAGACAAGAATCCAATAAACACATGACATCAAACAGAGAATTATCATGAAGGTAAAGCACCACGGCCCTGATGATCTCAGTTTAGAAAGGAAAGGTCTCAAGTTAAGTATGTAACACATCCCTTTGCTGAGAGGTGGCATTATGACTTTGGGTATTTGACATTTTACCCTCAAAACAACAGCAAGGAAATTTCCATCCCCAACAGTACAATGAGAAAATCCCCAGCCAAACTATTTTTCAATAGAAAACACTTGTTCTATACAAATCCCAAGACTATTCACTGGAAGGTCTCTGAGAGACAAGGGACAAATGTGGTTTTGTCCATAGTTTTCTACATGCACAGGATGGATCTCAGTGTAACATTTCACCACATCAGAGGTGCAGAATGAAAGTGGAACCATCAACTGCACTTCTTTGGTTTAATCTTCTTCTGGTTCACACTATAAAACCGATATTTGTTGATTTTCCACCGACTGAAAACATCTTGTAAGCACAGCAGTAGGTCTCACACGCTAATGTTTAGATCCCTGAGACTGCCTGGGTTTGTTTATGCCTTGTTGCTGTAAAAAGATCAGCAATATTTGCATACACCTCACAATAAGCAGGCAAGAAATAAACCATGGAGAGGGATGGGGATTCAGCCTTGAGGGATGACCGGAAATTTTTCTTCTGAGATCCTTGGTGATCCTTTTCAATGTCTAAGTGACCAGATGTTTATGGAACACTGAAACTTTTTTGTCTTGAACATTGCCCACGTCCAGGAGTCACACAGATTCACTGCACACTATAGGTCTACTTCCCTTTTTGAGCTTTTAAGTTGCCACCTTTTTATTTATCTAGTTTTTATCATTATTAGATGTGCCATGACAGCACTCCTTTTTATAACTTTCCTCTTTAGCACAAAAATTCCTAGTATTTCAGTCTTGCTTTAATCAATACACAGTGACAGTAACAGAGAAAACCGGTAAGAATCAAAATTATTTCCTCATTAGTGCTGTCATATTGAAAAATATTTTAACCAGCTTCACAAAGCCATATAATTATATTGGCAGTGCTTCTTTAAAACTCTCATTTTCATTGTCATTTATGCATCCTGCCCCAGTAATCCAGATGTTAATGCAAGACCAATTCCATGGCCAATTAATGAAGGCCCAGACAAAGACAACGGGGAGACAACGAAAGCTCAACAAGCATCACAAGGAAGAAGCAGCTGGAAGACAAACAATCTCAGCTCTGTTGTTGCTCAGTAGAGTGGAAAGTGTCCATCTGCATCTTTGAGGGAGCCCCAGCTCCACCTTCAAATGAAGGGGGACTGCAAGCTGGGCTCTTGCTGGGAGGTTTGAACCAAGTTCAGGGGCTTCCTCTGGGGTCAAGCTGTTCCAACACCAGGCCTCTGGCTGGAGAGCAGCGAAGGAGACAAAGGCTTCCCACACCACGTGTTTCTTGCACCGATGAGGAGTGAAGGGCACAGAGCCTGTGTCTGACCCTGGGCAGTCACATACACTTGTTGCAGAGTCCTCCCTTACCTTCTGGAAGTCACACTGAGGGGGTTTGCAGACTGTGGGCTCACAGGTGACAACACTGCTTTGGCAACGGCAGTCCTGGCAAGAATCCGGCTTCCACACCGTGTTATTCTGCAAACAAGCATAAGGTGGAAATGAGAGCCACAAGGCGTGAGCTGCTTGACACAACAGCAAATGGCTCAAATAACTCGGTATAAACAGCGTGGAACAGAGCAGCCCTCCCTCCCACAGGCTTATCAGGCCCAACTTTGGCACCATTCACTCAACAACTTCAAACACGCAGCTGAAAGACAAGGCCATGCACAGCAAATCATCAGCTCTGATGGAAAGATAATCCATAGGGCACAACCTCCAGGAACCTCAAGGTGACTAGAGCATCTCTGGGAAATTCCTCTGTAATCAAGCTCAGACTGTCCACACTGCAGCTCCTGGATGAACAGAGGTTGTGCTGAGGCTGCAGAGCCCGCTCCTGGACACATGGCCAGGGATGAGCAGGCTCTACCTGGGCACATTTATTCCAAAACGTAATCAAGGACACTCTGGCCAAGCGGAGAGTCTGACAGATGTGGGAATAGATGTCGCCACCACTTGATCAGTGCACCCAGCTGGAACACCCATGGCTAATTCCCAAGAGTTTTCACCAGCCATGCCTGACCCCTTCCCAACCCCTCCAGGCTGAGGTCAGGATCCCAAGCTGCCACCAAAAGAAAATGGGCAGAGGAAGACCAGTTTTGCATCTGAAAAACTCCTTTCCATCAGACAATCCCTGTGTGCACACTGGGCTAAACTCACACCCCACAGACAGCCCCTATCCCAGCCATTGAGCTTCATTTTTAATGGATTTGCAGGTAGACCAGACATTGCTACTCATTTCCACAATGTACTGATTTACTCACAGTGTAAAGTATGACTTAGGCAAATTAAGACATGGAAAGATGATTAACAGTTGACTACTATGAGCATATTTGGAGCCAACTACCAAAACTGTTAAGTATAATGATAAAATACTGAAATGTGCCTTAAATGCCCATTAGGTCATTTAATGAAAGGAAAAAAACCCTGGCCACTTGCTCAGGCACTTCTCCAAAAGCTGTTGGGTGTTGGACTGAGAGTGCAAATCTGCAAACGTTGCAACATGCAGAAATACCGCTCAAAAACCCTTGCGTCTCTCTCCTGCTTTACAAAAGCATTTCTTCCCCATCAAGCTGTGCTCCTCTCTCCTGGTAAAGGTTACAAGCACTCTGGCAGCATCAGAAATTTAGGGAGGTTCTCTGCTAATGGAATGATGGTGACAATGTTGACCTCGGAAAGGGTACAGCCCTTTGGGATAAGACACCACCAGGGCAAAGAGGGATGGTAATTCCTGCTCTGGAATACAGCTGGCTCTCCTCTCGCTTATACAGGGCTGTAGAACAGGAACCTTGACATCATCCCTGCCAGTAGATTTATGATACAGTTAGAGAAGAAATTAAGGTTAAGTCATGTGTGTGCCAAGCTTTAGCTAAAACACTCACCAGAGTTAACTCATCCCACTGGCTTTAGCAGCAGTCTGTGTTTTAAAACTGGCAGTTCCCTCCAGGGAAACCAGCAGTGGGAAGGGAAAGGGCAGATTTACTGCCTCATCTCTTGGCTCTCCTAAACCTTCACCTGTGGCCTCTCTCACTTATTAAAAAACAAAACCAAAAATAATTTCCACAGCAGGATAATGGCCAAAGGACTCGCATGGCACAAGGTCAGCACAGAGCCATCCTTACCCACACTTTGAGACTTAAGCGCTCGGGTTTCTGGCAAGAACAACCTCTCTTTGATCTTCTCCCTGTGGGCTCAGATCACCTGCTTCTGAATCCACGTGGTAGTCTTGGGAAGCATCTACACACATCAGTGAATTCCCTTTGCCAGGTACCAGATCGAAACCAACACATCTCTGCAGACTTTTAAAAATTTAGAATCTAGTTAATAGTCAGGAAACTACTACCTGATTTTTTGGGGTATGAGAGTCTCCCACACAGCCCATGGGTCTCAGTGTCCAGGTCTTTGGACAGTTCAACACGTACCTTAAGACTCCTTGCAACAGACCCAAGCTCCAAATGGAAAGACTGGATCCCACCCACCTGTCCTACATGTTGGGAGGCTTTGTTAGTCCTCACTCAGCACTTACAGGGACACTTTAAAGCTCCCAAGCAAATACTATTTTAAACATAAAGCAAGACTTTTCAGTAAGCACTTAAAGAACTGCTGGAAATCCACCTGCCACCTTCTCCAAGGCCCTGTACCTCAGTGGACAAATTATCTACTCCCATTTAAGCGCTGAATTCCGATCCTGTTGAGAGTGTACTTCTATCAATAACAACTTAAGGGGCTTTTTCCTTACAAGTACTAATATAATTAACAGTATAAATAATGAAATACTGTGCACTTTGAAGACAGAAAGCACTCCTTAAGAGCCAAGTAGTGTCATTATAATTTATTAATTCTTTGGATTTCCCTACATCAAAAGAAGAAATGATACCTCATTCAACTGAATATTAAAACACCATGATGACGATTTAGAAAAAAGGCAGGAAAGCTGCACATTAAGAAAATTATATGAAAAGGAGGCAAGAACAAAACCAGCAGTAAAAGCAAAGGAGAATAAGCTAAAGAGACAAAGAGCAGAGCCAGCACAGAGGGAGCCCAGAGCAGCTGTGAGAGCTCATATTTGGCTGCTGTCACACTGTCACACTAACCAGAGCACAGAAACACCCAAATCCTCACTGCCTCTCATAACTTCAGACAGCTGCACCTGTTCCTCCCCTATCTCAGCTAAGAAAACACCCTATCCAACAAATCAAAAATAACCAGAGTCTGCTATTAATATGCAAAAAGCCTCAGTAGTTTAATCAAGATGCTGCTTAACATGGGGTATCATGATGCCAGATAACAGTCTGAGTGCTATTCTGGTGCAGCGACTGGGGGAACAAGAAGCATACAGCAGCTGCTTTGTGCCCCCTTTCTGGCTTCCTGAAAATATCCAGTCAGTCCCTAAAATGTCACTGGGTGCTGGGAGACTTCATATTAGCCAGGAGCCAAGCTGCAAACCTTTACTGCCATGCCAAACCCAAGGTGGGGGTTGTTGCTTATGTACCCCCACTGATTACCTTCCCTGCTTTGATGAGAAGCCAGTAAAACTCACAGCTCAGGAGAGACAAGGAGCTACTGGAGAGGGTCCAGTGGAGGCCACAAAGATGATGAGGCGTCTGGAGCATCTCTCCTATGAGGAGAGACTGCGGGAGCTGGGCCTGGTTAATGTAGAGAAGACAAGACTGAGAGAGGATCTCATCAATCCATACAAGTATCTCCAAGAGGATGGTGCCAGACATCTTGGTGGTGCCCAGCAACAGGACAAGGAGCAGTGGCCATAAACTAAAATGCAAGAAGCTGCACCTCAACATCAGGAAGAACTTCTTTCCATGAGGGTGGCAGAGCACTGGAACAGATTCCTGGTGAGGGCGTGAAGTCTCCCTCTTTGAACGCATTCCAAACCCACCTGGACGTGCCCCTGTGTCACCTGCTCCAGTGACCCTGCAATCCTGGGATTCTGTGATTAACTCTCCAAGAGGCTGCTCTGTGGTGTGAGGGTGGCACTCTGCTCTGGGGCGTGGGGAGGCCCCCATTTACCTCCCAAGTGACCCTGTGCCCAACACAGCCGAGGGAAGGCAGCGATCGGGTGTCCAGAGGAGGAATTCCAGGCCACTCTGTTGCAATGGCAGGCAGAGCCCAGAGCAATTACACTTTTGGTAACAATTAGCAGCATCACCCAGTGGCTGCCGAGCGAGGAGCCTTGGCAGCACTGCCGGCATGTCTCATTCCCACTCCAATGACCTGACAACGGCAGGCACTTGGCAGGACAAACCCGCTGCGAGGGGAGCGCAGGGAGCACTCCGTGGGCTGTGGGGATACCCACTAAGGGAGCCATGAAGAGATGAAAGCAACCCAGAGACACATAAAGGGCTCCTTGTGCCAATTCGGGTTTGGGTTTGATGGCTCATCTTTGACAACGGGGAGCTGTTCCCGCGGCCGAGGATGTTTTCAGATCTGATTTTTGCTGGAATTTAATAGAAACTCCTTGGCAATGGGCTTTTAAAGGGCTTATTCCAGCATGCCCCAAGCAGAACAATATAGGAATGACTGGGACTCACAAACCAAATAGAAATGCAGCTTCTCTCAGTGGAAACAGTTTTAGCCCTACACTCCTAGGAGAGAACAGAGCAATTAAAGCAGAGAGTAGGGCTTCATTAACAACCCAGTACCATGAACACAGTTTCAGGAACTGGGAGATAGTTCTCGTCTTATTCCAGCCAAGGAATTAAAAAGTTACACAAATTAAAACAAGGTCCTGTTTTCACAGTTCACTGATCTGCTGGTTTTCTACATTTTCCAACTGTCAAGTCTTTCACCAGTTGTACCAGCCTTGTAAAAATCAAGAGTCTAAAAATAACATTTCCCAGTTGTCCTGAGCTATTGCAGGGATGGGAAGACTATGTTATTCCAAGCTATTTTTCAAATACTTAGGTGCTGTTGTAAACTTTATCCTAGGAAAGGGCCCAAAAGAATCAAATGCACTGAGCAAACAGGGTAGAAGAATTAAAACTGTTTTAAAATCATTGGTTCTAATCAGGACTTAAATCAGCACACAGGAATCTTTGTGTAGACCAACAGGTTCCATCTTTTGGGAGTAGCACTGTTACTGTAGAAAGGTTCATGCCTTTTGGTTTGCACACAACAGCAATTCTCCTGAGCATCCAGAAAAAACACTTTGGGGTCCTCCTCCTGACTTTTCCCCCTTTTCCTCAAGTATTTCCTAACGTGTCACCTGGTAAATTTCAAACACACTCCTCAAAAATGACTTCTGAATGGATATCATCCCCTGAATGGATATCAAACTTTTATCCCTTTTCTACCAAAAAAAACCCCCATGAGAGCACGCAAATCATTGCAGCTCAGCCAGCTGATTCAGCAGGGAAAGGGAATATCCTCCAGTACCAGCCACAAGCCCTCAAGAAACACTGCACTGGGTGAAACACAACTTTAATTCCACTTCTTGAAGGCAACAATCCACTCCAGAGCAATTTTGCAAGCCAATTCAGCAAATATACAGGTATCTCCAGTTCCAGGTTGGATATTTAGGAGGCATCCTTTCAGAGCAAGGAGTTACACAGTCCGAATCCTACTATTGTCACTGTGGATCCAAGCACAGTAATCTCCCAGAAAATACAGCCCTTTGCGTCCTTATCTTTCATCTCAGCTCCCCATGCAGCAGATTAATAAACTGGTTCTCTCTTTCCTTAAAAAAGGAAAGGGGATCCCTGCACAGTCATTAATCTTGGTGCACAAAGACTATATTACTGAAAAAAAAAAAAATTATGAGGAAAAGCCTAGAGGGTAAGGAATTTTTCAGACTGTCTTCATTTCCTCTGTTTCAAGAGCCTCTGATTTCCAACGCAAAGCCGGGGAGATGTCAGGACTTGCTCTGAAAAGAACCTTGAGCCATACTTAGCCCACCTCTCCAATTTGCTGCCTTTACTATAGCTTTTCTTCTACAGAAAAACCAATTTTACAAAACATGACTGTCCAGCAGAGAAGCAAGCTAAGGGACAGAGATTACCACAACCTGTACAGCTCCTGCACATGATTTTTTTTCTCTCAGCCCCTCCTCAGTGCTTAACATTTTGCTTGGAATAAATCTCCAGTAAAAGCCCGGGAACAGTTTCTATGGCAAGCCCGTAATGGGGACTGGAGAAGGAAGGGCGAGAGCACATGCATAAACACTTACTTAGACTCTTGAAAACAGACTGGGTGCTTCTTAAATCTCTTCAGCACTCATCGTTTAAAAAGGGACAGTTTTATATCAAAGCACTTGGCTCCTTCACTGTGGTGCTGTCTCAATCTACACAAGCTGCTCCATGAAATATTTAGCAGAGGCGAAGCATATGCAACGCTTAGCTGAGGCTGAGGAAGAAAATGCGTCTTCCCTCCATCCTCAAGCAGCAAGAATGGGCTGAATATTACAGGAAATGACACCTGAGAACGTGCTTTTGTTAACCATTTGAATTCTGCTTCCTTAATAAGCTTCAGTGAGTGGCTGTTAGTATGTTTCTCAAAGCACATCTCTGGGGTGTGTGAAGCCTCAGGCACCAGTGCCTGCACTCATCCAGTGACAGGAGGGACACAGAGCTTTCCTCACATCCCTCTCCATACGTGGGTATTTGCCAGGCTGGAGTTTGCTCACTGACATGGTGTGAGCCGATTCCCGTCATGCTATTCACGCCTGGGTAGAAATAATTGCTGCCTCATTACAGATTTAATAATGACACCGTGATAGGGTGGAATCCTTCTGTGCAATCTTCTTTTTCTTCTTAAGGAAGATAGGAAACAGATTAATTGTCACAAAGCCCAGGTATTTTTAATTAATTTCTTTTTTCCTCTCAAAGAAGGAAATCCTATTTTCCAAGATTTTGCTCAGGTAGTTTTTACAGGGCTTAAGAAACATCTCACAAAGCTTTTAGCACTGGGTTCCTCATAAAGCCTTTGGTTTTCCTTCATCTGCATCTACTTTGAGGAAGCCTGGGAAGAACCCCACACCTGGAGACTGCCTGTACCCTGAACGATTCACAGCTTCCCGGAAGAACAAAGAGGTTTAGGAAACAAAGAACCACTCTTGAGGGAAGTGTCCTCTCTATTGAACGGGTTAGGAATGGAAAGCCCAGGATGGAGAGGGAGGAGAGTTTCCCCGTCTTATTTCTAAGAACGACACAGCAAAGCAGGAAAGAACATTCCCAGAACTACAAGTACTTTGAGCAACTCCAATCCCAAGCCTTGTTTCAGTGCAACCATCTCTTCTGAAGGTCTTGGTGATGGGAATACCCAGCAGCAAGGCCTTGGTGCTTCCAATGCTTCCACATGTCTATCTACTTGTTACTTGCCCTGCTTTTAAAATCAGCGGCATTTAATTTAAATAAAGCACAACCTGATTTAAAAAAAAAAAAAAAAGGAAGGGATTTAGAAAAATATTCTGCTGTATTTTTCCTTTCTCTCCTTTTCCCCTTTTTTTCCCCAGCAAAGGAAAAAGCTGAGCTGGGAGATGCAAGACTACTGAATCCACTTTCTTTCCTGCACTGCTCTTTCCCTCCTCCACGCTGGCACACTTCCAAGAGCTCTACACACAGCAGCATGGATGGATGGATGGATTTGCCAAACACCTGCATCCATCATTTGGTCTGACCTCCAGAGGCCACATTCTTCCCTGCATCTTTAATTACTTTTATCTTAAAAAGGAAAAAGGGAAAGCGATGAGGGTCACCAGAGAAAAAGTAGCAGTCAGACTCCCTCCCTTCCTGCCTGCAGAGAAACAACTCCCTGGTTCAGGAGTGCCTGGATGAGCCACAGCTCCTGGGCTGCACCATCCCAGAGGAAAGCACATCCCAAACCACAGCCTTCAACTAGTGTTTCCTACTCAGTGCCGTGAGGAATGTTGTTTCAAGGCTCGGGAAAGAAATTGCCATAATGTGAAGTCCTGGCAAGACTGTTTTTCAGTAGCTTGGGAAAAACCCAGTGGGAATTGCAGCCATCCAGCATCCTCCCCTCCAAACACACACCAGGGAGCTTCAGAGTGACAGACTCCTGAAAACACAGAGGAGAGCAAACATGGAGCTCTTTTTAACACAGCACACTAAAAATTCTCCAGCTCCCCCCACCTTCCAAGGCCGATGAAAGATGCTTGATGAATGCCTGGAGAAAGCCAGGGCTCTCCCTGCAAAAGATTGCTCAAGGGAAATCCCAAATTTCCCAGCCCACACCAGCCCCCACGGACTGAGATATCAAGACAGCCAAGACACACTATTCTTGGAAATGAGAAAGCACCAAGGGATAAAAAATTGCTTCTTATCCCCTCATTAATCTGCAGAGCTCTCCCATCGCCTGACGAGGAAGAGGGAGAGACAGAATTCCGGAGCCTAGCTCAGAGCACACTTGGCCTGCAAACAAGCCAACACACGGAGCTTTTTCCTACCTTTCCCTGTGTGATTAACCTGGGCACCACTCCCATGTCTGCACATACGATACACCATGACTGACGTGCCCATGAGCTACGTGCACAAGTTGTATCATGTCCCACACCTCCCCATCCCGCCATTTGCACTCGGAAAGTAGAGGTTTATAAAACAAGAGACTCCTCTCTGGGCAGAGGATTAGCTACCCCAGTTACAACTTCTGTAGCAGGCAGAAGTGATTTCTAAAAGCTTTGAACAGAGGGTGGGGAAGCATCCTTCCTATCTTCCTGCAATGCCCTTCTTTCCTGTCATTTCTCCTTTCTTCTCCCTATTTTCCCATTTCTTATTGCCATCATGTGCATTAAATTCTTAATATTCAGCCCATTTTACATCACTTACCCTTTCCCACTTGTTTTGGGTTTTGCTACTTGCTGTCATTTTTCAAAAGCTTGCCAGCTTCGGGAGGTCACGCTGTGACAAAAGGAAAATCCAAAGTTTGCCATTGTGGTGCCAGCCACCTCATTATTGGAATCTCTTCAACATTTGCAGATTACAAAACCTCCTTATCTTTTAATATTCAAGTTTTTAAACTTTCCCAGAATGTAAGGATACTCTGCAAGGAGATGACAAGGACTGCAAGTAGTTACTGCTCTCAATGAAGAGCCATAGCAACCAGTGTGACACCAGATGAAAATCTAAAGCTCAGACATGCTTAGTGGGAAAAATAATATCACATTTTCTCTCCAAAATGTCTCCCGTGGACATTGTGCCCTAATTTTTGGCTGGTCACACATCCTATCCCAAGAGCTGAGATTTTGATTTGAGTAATGCCAGTGTAATGTAAAACAACCTGAATATTTCAGATGGATGGGTCTGGCAAGTCCCTTCCTTCCAGGTGTCATTTAAATTTTACAGAGAGGCATAACTGAAGTGATTTATGCAAGATGGAAGCCCTAGGAGGAGCAGCCTGTCACACACAATACTTGTACTTCGGCTGCTGTTCCGATGTAACAGCAAATTGCCCAAATTCCAAGGAAGGAGACAGCAGGGAACTGCTTTAAAACTGGTAGAAAAGCAGAGCTTTCCACTTCTGTTTCAGCAGGCTGGTAGTGGATGATGATCATTGCTGCCTGGTGGCCTTCACAAAACGAGCTGGTAGTGTCAGCTGTACCCCTGCACGCTCACAGGGCTAAACCACCCCAGGAAATAAGTGGCAATTTCAGCCAAACAGACAAACCCCAACGAAATCTTAAAGAGGGCAGAGTGGTGTTTGATGCCCACAAAGCACTTTGATCAGACAGACAGAGCAACCAAACCTGTGGAACCCTTTTCTCCACTATTAGATTTCCTCCTTCTGCCAGCAAAACAATCATTCCTGCTGGTGTTCATCCGGGCAAGCTCTCCTCCCTCTGCGCCCGGCTAATGAGTCCGAACCAAACCCTGTGCTTAACAAACCCCATGCCTTGCCCTGCAGCAAAGCTGCACCTCGCCCTGCTTTGATTTCCCCGCAGATAAACAAAATAAAACGAGGCTCTGGTCTGCACTCCTCTATTTCATCCTCTCCCCCAGGCAAGATGAACTTCAGTCCCACTAAGGATGGGGGCACTGGAAATGCCCTTGTATAAACATTTGGCTTGTCTCAATTACCTGATCTTTGTGTGTTCAGCATTTTACAGACACATGAGCAAGTACAGGCTTCCTCTCTCCTTTTTCTCTCCTTGCTGCTTCATATCTGGTTAAATTCAGGGCAACTAATCCTTCAATTACAAGCGGAGTTAAAGCACAGTCGCAGGGAAAATGGTGTGTGAAGTGCCTGTTTACACCTCCAGTGACCGAGGGAACCATTACCATCCATCCAGCTGTCACGGGCCTTTGTATCATCTGGTCAGGCGATTAGGATTTAATTCTTTTACATTATATCCACCAGCCATTTACTTGTAGGAACTTGCAATTAAAAGCATCACGTCAAGCCATGCAGAGCTGGGAAAAAGTAACACAGAGCCAACAGTAATTTCACTGTTGCCCAAAGCAGCAAAATGTGTTCCACCAGCTAACTGGATCCATCAAACCCTTCCAGCTACTCCATCCCAGGAGGACGGAATAACACGCTTCCCTTCTCCTTGAAGAACACACTCTCAGCACAAGCGCTGGTGTCAAAACCTCATCAGAAACAACCCTTTTTTAATTGCTTTACATTTCAATGTTCTGCCTAATTAGAGACATTCTGGAGCTTTCCACAGTCCAAGGCAGGTAAGAGGGATGCAAATTAGGACAAGGTCTACCCAGAAGGCCAGAAAACCTAATTTAGCCTTAAAGCAAGACAAAAACACCTGACTCCAAAGCACCCAACTGTCCTGACATTAGACTTTTGGAAACCTTCCCAAAGAATATATGCTTTACTGTTTTCCGGGGGCAGTGAGCTGAATTGGATATTTGGGATTGGAGCCTGCATGCACAGAGTCCCATTTCTCCTCTGGGAATCCAAAGGAACTCCAGGGAGAAACCTAGTTCCAAGGAGTGCATCACAACTGGATTATGTGCTCTAGAAAGATTTGAAAAATAACACTAAAAAAAAAAAAAACCAAAACCAAAATAAGACAATTACCTTCAGCACATGTTGCTTTTCAGGGCATCTACAGAAACGTATTGACCGGGCTGTGTTTATACAGACCTCATATGGAAAATAAATACCTCAGTAAATGGAAATGCACCAGTGCCTAAAGTAGCTTTTAATTCCTATTTCCCCCTAATCCTTCCAGCCCTTCCCTCAGTTAGGTATAAAGACACAAAACAAATGCAGGAGACTAGGTGTCTGCACACCTCAATGTGTCAGTCTTTTCCCTCTGTCCACGTGCACTTCTGGACTGTCACTATTGGATCCTTCCATCCTGTAGTTTTACCACTCCACCTTTCATCAGCCCCTTTTTTTCCTCACACCTGTCTCCTAAAGCAAAACTTAGAGATACATATGAACGGAAAGACATATTTCTTTTTAAAACACGCAATTAAGACCCTTCTATCATTATGGCTTCTGCAGAAACCACTTAGAATTTGAAAGCAACGCTGCTGGTTAAACCACCCAACGCTCCACTCAGACAGAAACAGCAGCCATGGTTTAAAAAGTATTTCCTGCAGCAGGAATTGTGCTCAGAAAACTTGCACTCTCCTGGAGTTTGTGATTTTAGGGCCATTTGTAATTATTTTTCTAATATAAAAGAGCCTCTGCCCTCAATGTTTACTGAAGTCAAGTGGTAGGTAGTGGTTGGAGGGAAGAGGCAATAGTTCAAACCATAATTATCTCCTGCACTTGCAAACAAGGGTTTGTTTTCTAACCTCACTAATTTTATTTAGAAACCTTTGCAAATCTAGAGAAGAGAAGAGAGCCAGGAGGAAGGTAAAATCCCTCACTCTTTCCGGAAAAGAGCCACAGAACAATTTATCATTTTGTGCATGCAGGCACAGAAATGACACAGCCATAAAAAGCCTGAGTGGAAAAGTTCAAGGTAATGGGTGTGAAGGCTGCAGGACGGACCAGGAGCTGCAGGAGATGGGTTTTCAGCTCTGTCATGCCTGCAAAGTGGCTTTGGGCACGTCCCCTGTAAACCCTTCCACCTTTCCACCAGGACTCCCAAGGGAATACAGAACACAGGGGCACAGGATTCTATAGGCAATGCTCCCTTCCAAGCTGCAGAAGCACATTACATGCCTGCCCGTCTCATCCAACAGCAAATCCTTGTTTGGAAACACAAAACCTGTCCCAAAGCAGGGGCTGCAGGTAATGATAAGCAAGGGAAAAAGGGATAAAAACCTGAAGAAAACCAATGCACCTTCACATTGGCTAAAGCTCAGCCCCGTTCCCAACTGTTTGCACTTGGGCTGGGTTTGGACTTGCATGATTTTATTATTTTTGGTACTCCAGTGGATTGGCTGCTTGCCCAGACTGGGATCTGAGGAAAGCCATGCCCTCCTTCCTGAGAAACGAGCTAACAGAGATCCCATTGATACTCCTCTCATCAGCTTCATAAAACTACTCGGGATTAATCACACGCAGAGCACAAAACACACGTGTGCTTCCCGAGCCATTCCCAAGGAAAAGGGAGCAAGGGAGGGAAGAACAGGCAGCATCTGGTTGTTGTGCTTCCTACTGCAAGAAACATTTACAGAGCAGCACTGAGGACTGCCTTTAGGGGAACAGCTTTGAAAGGAAAAGATAAAGGAATTTTGCAGCATTTTATGACAAATTCTAAAAATTCCAACACTTCCCCTATAAAAATACATTTTCCAAAACAGGTAAGTAAAGTCAAAGTCCTGAGTCTAAATTTATGCATCAAATTGTTCAGTGTTGCCCTCCAAAAACACTGTATTCAGGTGACTCTTTCTTCACAAGGCTTGGGGAGCCACTGTGCAGCTAAAACAGCAGAGAAAACAATCAAACCACTACCAGGATCCCTAAATCCACAGCCTAGATTTAGGCTCCTGATCTTGAGAGAGCTACACAAGTCCTGTCCATAGACAAGGACATGGGAGAGGTTGGAGAGACAGCAGGGTTATTTTGAGGGAAAATAATAAAAAACATACTCCCTTGGGTATTAGATCTCCTGTAGGTTCCTTAAGGACAATCTATCCCCTTTATTGTTCAGCCAGGCAAAGGGACATGCTGTGAGTGTCTGTTGTCAGAAATGTCTAACACAACCTTGACTTTCCAATCCCAAACAAACAACTGAAGTAAACAAGCACATAAACTTTTTCACTGGCCACCAAGAAGTGCTTCAAAGGAGAAGCTTAGCTTTTCCACCTTGGTTAATTCTCCCTGTCCGGAAAGCAAAAGCTCAGTTCATTTAATTGGCCTTCAGTTGCTCCCTAGGTCAGTAATTGAGTTGCTTGGGGTGAAATTACAAAGTTGCAGCTGAATTAATCCCACGGTGGCCTCTGTTTGTGAACTCCCAACCCGACCCATCCTCCTTGGTGCCCTAATTCCCAGGCCCAGCGCTGCCACTCACGGGACTCCCTGCTGAGCAGATTTAACTTGCTAAATCAGCAGAGAATTAGTCACTTTTCCCTGATTCAGGCTCCTGCCTCTGAGGGTGGCAGGGAAAACACGAGCATCCCTTACTGCAGCAGCACACAGGAACCCAGGACTTTGTGAGAGATGAAACAGCATCCTCACATTACCAGTGACAGCTGCACAAATTTGCATTTCTTGGGCCTTTCTTTAAATTAGAGATTATCACTTACGATATCAGCATACAGAAATGCTTAACTTTTAGATTAAAACAGCAGCCAAAGTCAGAATCAAACCCTGCACCATAACCGACTGTAGCAGCGAGTTGATCGTCTATGTTTCTTCGTCTCCAGTTTCCGCAGGTAAAAAAGAAATGAATAAACACACGTGGTGGCAGAATATCAGGAAGGATTTAGCATATCAGATAAAACGGGATTTGCTGACAGAGAAGAATTCAGCAGACATTAGCAGAAAGTTGTCATT
Organism: Acropternis orthonyx; assembly: GCA_035583155.1. NCBI lineage: Eukaryota > Metazoa > Chordata > Aves > Passeriformes > Rhinocryptidae > Acropternis > Acropternis orthonyx. The sequence continues at coordinate 1,147,522 of JAWWEU010000125.1, forward strand.
AATTCAGGCTACCAGGGCTTTGCCAGATAATAAGTTTAAAAGCCTGTGGTTTAAAATTCTACCATTAAAGCATGAGAGGTAGAAGAAATTGCCTCAGTGGATTTAGACACTGACGATCCTTTTTTAACTTCCCACAGAGTATTTTCCTTTTCTACCCTCGTCATCCTATCCCATCTCTCATAGATTACAGCCCTGCCACTGCATTTGTTTAATGAAGTTTACACAACATTAGAGGCACTTGATTTAGCTGCCACAGCCACCATCTGTAATTAATCCTCCCAGGAGCCAGAACGCTGCACAGCTTGTTCCTGCAAGCTGTGTTTCTAATGTGGTACAAGCTTATGACCTCCATAATTCTGATTTTCCATCAGTTTTATGCCATCACAACTCCTCTGCATCCATTTGGCCACTCACCCTGGTTGGTGGAGAACAAGATCCACAGACAACGGGTGTAAATCAGCTGGATATTACCAGGAGTCCTTTCCCTCTTTCCTTCCCTTCTTTCTCTCCCTTCCCCTTTTCCAGAGCAAGAAATACAGCAGCACACAAATAATGTGGCCCTCTAATGCTGGGACAGGTGGGGTTTACCTTTACCTTCTACTAACTTAAACACAGGAGTATCAGTGGGGTAGAGGCAAAACTACCTCTCCTTCAGTGTGACATGAAAAGGCGGGTGAGACGAATCCTACACCACTGTACTTCTGCAGGTTCCACAGCCAAACAGAGCCTGCCTGGTTTGTAATGCAAGGATGCCTGTGCTGGTTGACTTTGCTGAATAAATAAGTGAATTCCTGATTCTGGTCCAACAGCTGCAATTTAAGGAAAGTATAACTTTCAGGGGGAAAAAAAAGTTAACCATGATTTAAAGATTTCTAGTGATACAGAATAATTCACAGCACACCTCGGGAAATTGTTCCAATGATTTCCTATCTTCACAGTAAAAGTCTACCTAGTTTCTAAGCTGAATTTATCTAGGTTTCATTTTCTGGCTACTCCATTTTCGTATGGACAGAACAGGTTTATTTATAATAATTTCTGCTCCCTCTGCAGCCTTCTACAGATTACCCCTTAACTGCCCATTTGAGAACTGATGCAGAGAGAGCTCAAGTCTTTAGTAATGAGGAATCATGACTCTCTCCCAGATCCCCTCCATCCTTGTGCATCCCCCCCACATCCCTCACCAAATGAACAGTGAAAGATCAGATTAATGTTCCCACAGCTGTCACAGCAAGCCAAATACCCAGCTAATGTAACATTGTTCCTCCTGAACTGCAAGCCCCTAATATTAGGAATTATGTCATGCCTTACCACTCCGCTGTTAACACACCAGGACCACCCAAAAGGTTTTACACAATCTCAGAATCATGGAATCCTTTAGGTTGGAAAAGACCTCCAAGACCATCGAGTCCAACCACTTCCCCAGCACTGCCGGGACCACTAGCAAACAATGTCCCCAAGTGTCACATGTCCACAGCTTTTAAATTCCTCCACTTGTTTCCTGGGAGGAGGGACAGATCCCCACCTGGGTCCCTGTTCCTGGCAGGGAGTTGTAGGGAGCAATACGGTCCCCCCTGTGAGCCTCCTTTTCTCCAGGCTGAGCCCTCCCAGCTCCCTCAGCTGCTCCTCCTAGGATTTGTGTTCCAGACCCATTCCCAGCTCCATCCCCTTCTCTGGACACGTTCCAGCCTCTCAGTATCTTTCCAGAAGTGAGGGGCTCAGGATTTGAGGTGCTGCCTCGGCAGTGCCCAACACAGGTGGACAGTCACTGCCCTGGTCCTGCTCCCACACTATTTCCAATAAAAGCCAGGATGTTTGTCTCCTGTATTCACATTCAAGTATATATTAATGTGGAGTTTTATTGGAAATAATACTGAAGTGTTATTTTTTTTTTCACCCTGCGTCAGAAGGACTGAAAACCCCAAACATTTCTCCTCTAATCCATCTCTGCCTGCAGCCAGGTCTTTGGGAACAGAAACAAAACCGTGCAAGTGGCTCTGGCCTTTGGGGCAAGATAAGAAGGAATGAGTGCTTTTGTGGCAGGTTCCCTGAGCTAAACTATTATGCATTCCCAAAGGAGTCATGTGCAAACATGTTTATTGACTCCACACCATAAATCACTGCTTTCCAAAGCAAACCCAGCTTTGCATTTCTAGTGCTCCAATTTGGCCGAGACAAACAAGGAGGAGCAAGCCCTGAGCTTGTGAACCTCTCCATAGTGTTCACTTCAATGAGATTTCCTCTCCTTGGGGCTGGAATGTGTGTCCTGCTCTGAGGAAATCACCTGGGAGCTAAAAAGAAACTTTCAGTGAGAGGAACAAAATGAAGCATCTTGGCACCCAATAATTTTTACTAACAATTATTAACGGGTGTTACAGTTTGGGAGACCTAAAGGGGCTCAAGGTCCCCTCAGCCTAAGTCTCTGCACAAACAAGTGCCAGCTCGTGATTGTCACAGAGATAACCTAAAGCTGGGAGAAAAAAAGGCCAATTCAGCTGCGAGAGGAGCTGGGCCTTCTCTCAGAGTGGGAGTGGAAGGGGGGTGTCAGTGACAGATCCAAGGCACAGCAGAAGCGTTTGCTTCTCTCTCAAATACCTTCATTTACACCCCAGAAAAGGTAACAGGTTTATCAGAGCTGGTCTAAAAACTGAACCAAAACCTCCAAATACACAACATTTTGAAAACAAAATGCAGAGCCTCTTTTGTTTGATAAATCCTGTAGAGTTTGGGTATTTTTTTAATGCTACTCCAAGGAACTACCCAGAACATTACGTTTACCAACACCCACATTTCAGACTGGTGTGCACAAAATAAACAGCAAAATATCTGGCAGAAAACAAACCTCCAGCAAACCTGAGGGCACAAAAATACAAACAACCACTGTTTTGATCAGCTTCCAAGCTGTTGGGGGTTTTTTAAAGGGTACACACACCTTCTTCAAAAACTTGGCATAGGAAGCACACACCTGCTTTTAACACTTCAAAGGTTGGGAGTAGGTGCTCTTTTGTTGCTCTATCTTCTCCTACAGGATTTAAACTCTGGCCTTCACTGAATGTGTGAAGTCCACACGTAACAGTGGAAAGGCTTTTTCCTTCCCTAAGTCTGTAACAAAATCAGATAAAATTAGAATCATGCTCCTGTAAGCACAGCTATTTAAAAGTACAGTGCAGAAAAAAAAAGTATGATGCCTGCAGGAACTTTTATTTATTCATATACATGCTCACATTAAAATGGAAAAAGGGAAAAAGAGGAAAAAAAAGACAGTAAGAAGGGAAAAATCCCAGGAACTTCCCGCTAGAAAAAAATACCCTTGTCACTGGTGAATTTTTACTTTTTGTGTTAAGGATAGCAAAAGACTCCAGCACACCAGTCCCACTGCACTGTTTTCATTTCAAGGTCCCCACACGGACAACATGGTCAATAAAATACCAACTGGAAAAGTAGGAAGCCAAAAGCTCATGAGAAAATCCTCTGGAAGTCTCTGTAAAATGATGATTAAGAGAAAAGGGAAATGAAGGGGAGGGAAGGAGTTTTCTTTGGATTCCTAAAACTCCATTTTCCAGTTCCCTGGGGTACACAGGGATCATCACCTTCCTAGAGACCAAAGTGACTGTGCCAAGAGAAAAATAAACCACAGTCAAGGACTTCATTTGACTTCTCGGCAGTCACAGCAACCGCCTTGCCAGAAACAGAGACATGAACACAAAGCACAGCTGGGAGCTGTTCCCAAAGAAACCATGGGCAAAGCATGGATGGATTTCCAACCCTCCAAGTGCCTGGAGAGGCATGGATAAGCAGGTTTGATGAGAGTAAGAGCAACCCCACTGAAACTACTGCTCCAGCAATAATGCAGAGAGTGGGGTAACTCACACAACATGCACCTGTGGCTCAGGGATGATCCCAAAAAAGGCAGAGGGAGAACACCAAAAGCAGCTCTTGAGGGAACCCCGCCCACAAGTCTCCATCTACACACAACTCCCAACACAAGTGTTGATGTTGCTGCATCTGGCTTAACCTCAACCTTCAGATACCCTGAAAAACAAGTATCCCAAAGAGTTACCACCCCATCTCACTTTAAACTGGCCCACAAAAATGGTAAATAAGCACAAGAGTAACCCATGGAACTGCCATTCCCAACCAGGATAGCTGAGGATTAAGGTGTCTGAAGATGGCCAAAAGAAGGGTATCTCCTCTGCTTTAACACATTTCCCAAAGCCAACTCTCCCTTTAAACACTCAGATCCAATGCCAAATCGTTTCTTTCTATGTGTACATGGATGTTCGGTTCACAGGAGACAAAACTTCACGTGTGGGACCCAGATGAGGTAAGAAAACAGGACAGAGCAGTGGCTGGGTTTACTCCAAACCTCTTGCAAGGGGAGTTAAAGGTAAATCCACATTCCCTCTGGAAAACACCAACTGGTAGACCAGTGTCTGCAGCCCAGCTCCATGTACTAAATGAGCTCAGTGACTGACCCAGTGCCAGAGTCAAGTGCTCAGCTGGTAAAATGCCCAGCTCCAGTGATATCAAAGCAGCTCCAGCACTTACAGTAGCTCAGGACTCAAGGAATGTGGCTTCCCCAAATAGAAATGCGCTGATCATGTTTCCATAAGTGACTCTGGCCTCACCTCCAGTTTCTCTGCAACACTGCAGACTGGCAAGTCTACAAACCCCACCTAAATCACTCGGGCATCACTCCCCGGAGACTGAAAGATTAAACACGAGATCAGTTCTCCGTGCCAGCACAGGGAGGATATTCCTCATTTCTGTGACCTGCCCAACACTCCTCACACAACCCTGCTCTGTCACTGCACACAGATGCTGCTGTCAGCACCATCTCAGGGAGGTTTCCAAACATGAATCCCAGCAAATCACAGCTTTCTTGCTTCCACATCCTCACAGCCAAGGGTCTGAGTGTGAGCTGAAACGTGTTGTTTCAGATGTCACTGCTGACTGACGTGGTTACAGTGACACTTATGGCATTCTAATGATATTAAATATCTAAAGCCTTCAAAATACTGGTGTAATCATCTAAAGGGGAAAGGCTCAATTACCAAGGTTATTTTTCCCCCGTTTCATCAAACAGCCACTCAGAGGTTGTTGTACAAGACGTGATGGATTTAACCAGATGCTCCCATCATTTCTACTGCAGTGCCTGAAAAAGCAGCCTCTATAAATACACTGAAAACCCAATGAATTACAGAAGCATGAAATTACTTCAGTGGAGGTTAAAAACACTCTGGCAGCACACAGAATGCACTAAAAATATGAAGTCTAGAGACCTCACTGCACCTCTTCCATAGCCCTACTGCTGATTTTAACAAGGAGGTTACTCAGTGAAGCTGCCAGATGAGGAATTATCATCCCCCCAGCCCGAACATGTGGATTTAGCAGCTATTTGTAGAGGCTAATGAAGGCATCTGTGTAAACAGGATGCTGAGGAAAAGATATGACCTTGAAGATCAGATCAGCCCCCTGGCTGGTACCTGCAGAACAAAACCCACGTTCCCATGCAAGACCAAGAGGAGGGAAATGATCATATATTAAGAAACAGCTGTGGTCCCCTGTGCTAGATTTTAATCCTGCACATTCTTAACAAAGCCAGAGGCTCAAAAGCATCAAGCACTGCTTGCTGATATGATACCTTGCTGATAAGCAGTGAAACCAGCAGAAATATTCTGCTTAGAAAGCATCGTTCCCAGTTTACTTTTTATCCTAATACTTCCTGTTTTTATTAGGGAAATCAGCATCATAATAATAATTTCAAAAATGGTGATGAGAGGGCTTTACGTCACAAATCAATGCTCCTGACAGACTGGACAGGTACATGCAGCAGGACATGCCATGTACCCACAGCCAGCTTTTACTAGACAGAAATGCCATGCCAAGTGGATAAAAGGACAAGGAAAAGCATCAGAACTGCACAGCCCACTCCGAGGATGAAAAATATCATGGATGACACCTTCTCTTAGGGATTTCAAGAGGCTTCCCTCTGATCTCACAAATATTTCTCTGCATGAAGCAAGAAGGAGAATTGACACATTTGTGACCTTAGATCTTCCCCCACAAAATGAGGTCAGAGGAGATGGATGGATCTGTGGTAACTCCAGCACACTCCTCTCCAACGAGTGAGGAGATCCAGAGGTCTCACCACTCTCCCAAAGCCAGCAAATCCCTCTGAAACTCCCTGGGAAGTATCTTGTGACTAAGAAACCCTGTGCTGCACAGTACCAAAGCAGGGCATACACAGGGTTGTTAAGCCACATCCTCTTCCAAAACAAACCATGGGATCAGTGCTGTCTTAATTAAGTCTGCCCAGAAGAACCAAAGTATTGAGGGAAATACATGGAAAAGAGACTTAAGCACTACTCCTTATGCCACTCAGTGGAGGCACATGATTCATGTTTGGTTTTTAAGGTTTCCACAAAACAGCAGATCAAGGCACTTTTAGGGTTCCCTTTCCATAAGCATGATGATCCCACATTTTCACTGGGAAACTGAGACAGAAAGGAGTAGATCCAATTTTTAAAGTCCTTCCTATTTAAAACCAAACCTATGGAAACACTTAAAATTCTGATTCTCAAAACAGCGAAAAAATGATCCACTGGAATAAAAATGTACCAAGTTACTTTTACTCTGCAAAACTGAGAATTCAACAGTAAATTAATTCCTTATGTACTGCACAAAATCAAGCTTTTCACATATAAGGGACAATCCATAAAGCTGCAAAAAAACGTGGGAAGGAAACTGCTGACAAGTTTGCTCACGTTTTCCCCTGAAACCATTTTTTCAGGCTCAATGCAGAAGGATTTACTGCCTCCACTAACTCAGAACTGGCTCTTGGTGTGTCGGCAGTGACAACTCTGTCTCCATCCACAGTTCCTTATCTTTGCCATCTCACTGCAAGACTCCAACTTTTCACTCCTGCTCATGTCCCCCAAAATTTACCACACTTAAATTAAAATTTCCCAGTTCTGAGCCTGTAAGAGGTTTCATATTGATCTCCATAAAACACATAAAGCAGGTTGGGAAACTACCTTTTTTGGTTTTGTTTGGGTTTTTTTGAGGAATGAAACATCTGGCTTAAAATTATTCAAATTAATCCGGGAAGGACTCATGTTCAGGATTTATGATTTGGGAAAGGCAGGAGAGGGTTTTTCCCCTCACTGATCCTCAGAAGCACAGAGCCCAGGACTCTCCTTTAGCTACAGCATGGCAGCTGGTAATACAAAGATCCTCTGGATGCTGATCTCCTGGCATTCATTAGAGGATTCATTACGGAATGATCCTGGAGTAGCTGCAATGATTAAAAAATTGAGTGCTTTATCTTAACGGGTCTCCTTAATCTATGACTCAACAATAAACTGCCTCTCCAGGAGAATTACAGCAGTGTCCCAATGGAAGTCTGTTGCCTGTATTCCCACTAGGAGCTGTTTAATATGCCTGGCAGACCCACCGGCATCTCAGCATCATAAACTTCTGAGCACCACGTGGCTCTTGACAGCCACTTCCAAGGCTGACAGGTCTGAGTGGAGACATAAAATCAATGCTCCCATCTGGAAGAGCTTCAGATTTGGGATTTTTTTGTGTCCCTGAAAGGAATACCTTGGGCTCCTTGTGAATTCAGTGGTTGCAATAGCACCAACTAGAGAGCTAATGTTTGCTGAAAAGACACAGGGAGCAATTTATCCTGGACAGCACTGAATCAATTAATTTAAATATAATGTCATTTCTGATGGGGACAAAAGGGGAAAAAAATGGGAAAAAGAAACACAATGAAACCAACCTGGAAGATAGGAAATTCCACGCGGGACCACTGTTCAGACATGGTAGCTCAATTTTGTCTAAGGTTTATAACGGATTAAAACACTAACAGTCTATTTCAAAAGTCTGAGCAGACATTCAGTTCCCCAGAATTTCTTCAAGCAAGATGTCTTCAGGATGAAGAACGAGGTCTCAAACACATCCCAGGCTGGCAAATATGCCAGTACTAGAATAGAGCAAAGTGCCCAATTTCCAATCAATGCCAACAAGAGTAGCCAATCCACTTTCCGCAGTTATCTATTTTCCTCTTCTTCACATGATTTCTGGTTTTACCTTTTAGATCCAATCAAACAGTCACAGGGAAGTTGGATTCTCCACTAGGAGATACCAACCCTCCTGTACCCATCCGCCAAGAAGAAATCCATGTGTAAAGAAATTGCTGTCTCCCAGGGACAGGAAGTGCATTAGACTCTTTCCACCAGTAAAACTTGATTTCTATCATTTCTCCTATCAATTAATTAGACATTGCAGCCCCTCCTCTAAAGAGAAAATGCAAATGGGAATCCCGATCAAGGTTTTGAATGGGTTGGGGAGAGGGAAGGAATGAGGAAGTGACCAAGCAAAGGAAAAAGGCATTTTGCATGACGGGGATTTACAAAGAAAAAGCAAATGCCAAATTCCAAGGTATTACTTCCTAACAAAGCTCTTCCAACGCATCTGGAAAGGGAGAAGGCACAGTGACTTGTGAAATTTCTAAACGCTGCGTAACTGTTAAATTGTTGTCCTGGTGAGTGAATCCAGGAAAAACCCAACATCTCCTGCCAAGGCTCTGGCACACAGCTCCTCTAAGTGTGTTATTAAATGTTAATCATCTGCTTAAGTCAGTGTTCATGGATGAGCAGCCACCATCCGGGAAGCTCACTGGAACAGAAAAAGTGGAACAGGGCAGCCCTTGTAAAGAACCCTGATCTCCAAATAACGCCGATGCCAGATCCCCTCCCACAACACAGGCAGGATTAAAACATGAGTCTTTCACCAGCCAGGATGGAGGGCACAGAGGGAAGACCCCTGGAGCAGAACACCACAGCCAGCAGATACTCACAGCTCCAAGGAAAAGGCTCTGTGAACAGCACCGAGTCTCTGATTACAGCTGAAAGGCCTCACAACACCCAGAGTCGTCTCCTGAAATTTATGAATTTTTCCAGGTTTCTTTTGTGCTATTCAAAGCAAAGAGGAGCTGTTTCAAAATCTCTTCTTGCCACAAACACTGCATGTGACTGCTTAGGAAGACCATCCCATGGACTGCAGGCACAAAGGCTGTTCTTAAACAAGCACGGACAACTGAGGAAGACCATGACTTCCCTGCTGGAATATGAGATCCAAAAAAGAAAAACAAAGAGGGGAAAAAGAACAACTTCTGATCAACAAGTGTGCTGTGAAAAACCAAAGGGTCGAAGAGGAGAGGATGATAAATTCAGTGTATTTGCAGCCCGCTGTGTGAGCAGGGCAGAGAAATCCCCTCAGGGTAAGCAGAGACACAGTGTCTTTGGGCTCAGCTGCACAGGATAAACGTTAAGGCACAGCCCTTGTGCAGGAAAACCTGCCTCATCCCTACTTGGGCACCTCATGGAAAGGGACATCTTACATCTAAGCCTGTTTTACCTGGTCCCACAGAATAAAGAGCCTACCCCCATTCCTCTATATTTCACTGTTATTTCCAAGGAAAGCAAAGAAACAACACATATGCAGCACACCCTTGATTCAAACAGCACTTTTATTTTTGATCCTAAGTTGGTCCCAGCATTCTGAAGCCCACGAGCAGAAGAGATTTGCTACGTGAGAAGCATCTCATTATTATATTAATGAATCTTAACTGCACAACATTCATGTACATCCAGGGGATGTAGCCCCAGGCTAGACAGTGGCATTTAAATCACATTATTTAAAAACAAAACCACCTTGACCACTGTAAGAGTTAACAATCAAATCTTTCAACTGAAATCTTCACTTCTGATCTCATTTTTCAGTAGTAACTTCTTATCTTTCTAAAGACATTGAAATTAAGATAGTTTTCCTCTGCTAATTTGAAATATTCCCTACCCAGAAAAGCTCTGCACCTGCTAACATTTATTTCAGTCACTAAACTTCTACTCTGAATAAATTATCTGGAGTGGAAGGTTTAAAAATTTGGGAAAAAAACATCATTTTTTATTTATTACCTTTCCCCTCTCATTTCTGTCCAGCACAAGCTACAGATGGAAATGGAAATATGATTTTTAAAAGCATCAAATCAGGCTTTCTGTAAATTTCTGACAACTAAATGTACACAGGTAACTACAAGATGTTACTGAATTTATCAGATTTAAAGGGATACTTGAATGAACAAGAATGTGCAGTTGGTCACATCAGATACCTGAAACTGGTTTATTGTCACTGATATGAGCTAAATAAGCCAAATGACTTAAAAATCAACCCTGAAGCTGAGCAAGGAGCTGCCTCACACTCTGTGGATTAGGTTAGGGCTTTTTATGCTGTTCATAATTCTCATTCAAACTCCAAGATTAGAAACATTTCCTTCCAAAAAAAGGCTTCTTTAGTGCATTATAGTGTTAAAAAAAACAGCTCTATTTTGTGTCTCAGGAAACTTCCAAAAGAAATCCGTCAGTCCAGAAATTTACCCTTAGCTGCATTACCAGCAGCTGGTGCAATAGGCAACATCCATGTTTTACCAGGGACAAAATGAAAATGTCCTGGAGGTTGCTCAGCTGAACTTCTTGAAGTGTCTACCAGACATGAAGTCATTTATCAAGTCACACTTGCCATTTTACCCACCTTAACTCACAGTCCTGTGCTTCCCCTTCCCTTTCCCCAGGGCTGAAAACTCTTCTTGGCACAAGCCAGAAGTAGATTTGATCAACACCTCCCACACACTGAGTTTTAGAGTGGCATGAATGTGCCCTCCAGCTAAGAAAAAATACTGTGTATTTTCTTCTTTGCTAAGCAAAAGGAGCTGCTGTGCTGATTGTGTGGATCTGAAAACTCCCTCAAATGTGAAGCCAGAGGGAGGAATACCAACCACCTCCACACAGCTGGAAATCACACCCAGAGGTGTTTTTCCTCAGAGGAAAGCCATGCACACAAGCTGACCCTGGATGTACAAGGAGCTAAGTCAGGCAAGCAAGATGCAGAACTTTTGCAGTGTTAACAATTTCAGCAACTCTGCAGTGCCTGCATCACTACACTTAAATGTCTGATTTATGCACCAAGGATTTTCCAAGTGACTTCAGAGACCTCTGCAGCAAACGGCATTCCTACAAAAACCCAGCAGAAACAAAGAACGGCCTGGGTTGGAAGGGACCTTAAAGATCATCCAGTTCCAGCCTCCTAACTTGGGCAGGGACACCTTCCTCTATCCCAGGTTGCTCCAAGCCCCATCCAACCTGCCACTGGACACTTCCAGGGATGGAGCAGCCACATCTTCTCTGGGCAACCTGTGCCAGGGCCTGCCCACTCTCATAGGGAACAATTTCTTCCCAATAGCCCACCTAATCCTGCCCTGTCAATGTGAAGCCATTCCCCCTTGTCCTGCCACTCCAGGCCCTTGTAAAAAGTCTCTGCCCATCTTTCTTCTAGGCTTCCATCAGGCACTGAAAGGCCACAATGAGGTCACCCCAAAGCCTTCTCTTCCCCAGGCTGAACAATCCCAATTCTTCCAGCCTTTCCTTGTAGGAGAGGTGCTCCATCCCTCCCATCATCTTGGTGGCATCCTCTGCATAAAACACGGAGAAAAATCCCGGCTGACAGAAGACATTGAAAGGAAAAACTGTTACTAACCATAGTTTAAAACACCAAAAAGGTTGCTACAGGTCTCTCGTGGACAGTTGTGAACAGCACTGAGTGCCACAGGCATCCTGTGTCCTGCACCATCTTTGGGTCTGCTCCCAGTTTTGCTGCAAAGCAGCCCTCTTGGGCAGCTAATGACAACTGCTACAGTCATTTATTAATAAAAACACCATAATCTCACTAAACACAGGGAAAAAGACCAACACAAGGACACTGGGAACAAGTCTGTTAAACAGGAATGATCTAACCCAGAATATCCCTTAGTCCTTATGTACAAATGGTACTACAGACACCCCCAGCAGCATTTCAAACACACCACAGCAGTGAAAGTAAGAGCAGAGAAAAACCCCAAAATATCAGAACAGCAGGAAAACAAAAAATTAAAATAAAACACATATGAGTGACATGGCAGTGATAATCAGGGATAGAAAGCTCTCACTTGCCAACACTTCAGATGTATTGCTGCCCTGGAGACCTGCAATGCCGAGCAGGAAGAGTCCTGCCATCCAGTTCACTCCAGCTGGAATCTTTAAACATTCCAATGGCTATCAAGACCCTCCACAGTGCATCATTAAGAGCAGGAAACACATTTAGCCTGCTTCAACTTACTTCCAAGCCACCCACCAAAGACATTCACTCCAGCAATTCCCCTACATTCCCTTCTTGGAGCAGAAAAATTTCCAAGGCCCCGAATCCATGCTGGAAGGCCAAAGGACCCTCCTGCCACCAGCTGTTCCCGCGATGCCCCATGGCACACATGCAGAGCACACATCCACATTTGCTCCGAGAGAAATAAAACCCCAGACAGCTGCTGCCTCCCTGCCTGTGCTAACAAATCCCTAAGCCAGCCTGCTGTGGGACTGGAGGCAGGTTCACAAGCATTCCAGAGGCACAAAGTTGCTCAGCCATTTTCCTTTCAGCCCAGAGTACTGGAGCAAGGCAGGCAAGTGTTACGGAGCAAAACACTGCCCATGAATTCTTAAAAACTGTGAGTCTTGTACAAAGTCATTCATGGATTATGTACATGCAAAGAGAGACAGCAGAAAAGGAAACATGTTGCGTTTATAAAGAAGAGACAGGTACACAGGGCACACTGTGATCAGCTGAGAGGAAAAGGTCTTAAGCTGTTGGCATTAATTCAGGGAAAGCAACACATATCCTGGCATTACAGTGACATTTTACAAAGCATCACCTCCATTCTGCCTAGGGCTGGATATTTGTGACTCACATGGAACCTGGAAATTCCTCACATTGCACCTTTTTACACACTGGCCAAGGGATTCCCAGTTAGACATAGGCAGCAGGTTCAACGCCCAGGGAGAATTCCTAACCTCTTGGGGGCAGTATTTACTCCACCGCTGTTTTCCAGCACACTGAAGGCTGACAGACCTGTGCACTGCACCCCAGTTCCAGGCATGACAAAAAGCAGCAACTAGAGCCAAGTTCCAGAGCACCTTCTCAAACCCTTCCCCAGCACAACACGTTTGAGCTTTCACCTACCTCAAACAAGACGCCGTGGTAGACACAGGCACCTGAGGGACCAAAAGGAAAACAGGTTAGAAGCAAGTGACAGCAGCACGTCCTCTGCTGAACCTGCTCTGGAACAGCACAAGCCACACTGAGCAGCCACCTGTGGCTGTGCACTCGCCAGTCACAAAAAAAATGCAGTTTTGGGCCAGCTGGGCAACCCCCGGGGTAAGATACAGGGACTCTGGTCTAGTTGGGCTCAACAGAGGCACAGACAAGGCAGACACAAAAGGGGAGACCTGCCAAAATAATGGCGAGAAGATCCACCCTGAATTCCCGCTCCTAAATCACTCCTCTATGGACAACAGGACAGCTCACAGGGCTTCTACTGTTTCAGCCTTCCTTGTCCTCACTGCTGGCTGAGAGAAAGGTTCTCCAAGTCAGGGAGAGAGACAGACACCCATCCCAGCACACTTTACATATTCTACTTCAATAATCACATAAAAGGTTAGGAGATAAAACGACGAGCAAGCTGAATGACAGCTCTTCCATTGATTTTATGGGAAAACGGCTGTTCTTGAACAACTACACATATCTGCCTCCTGAAAACGTGGCAGGAATGTATAACCAGAAGCAGCCCAAGAAACTCGGAGATGAAAAGGAAACTGAACGTGGAAAAGGCTGCCTTGAGGGACGACCCGGAGAAGTAAGAATTTCCTTGTCAAAGAGTGTTGTTTCCCAAGAAATGCATATTAGACAAATCTGTACAGAAAACCTGGGAGCTAACACTGCTTTGAACAAAAAGCTCCTCCTTCGAGCCCATCTTCAGCTTGGCTACAAGAGGCTACAGAGGCACCATCGGGAATTATATTTCCCTTGCCAAGATGAGCCACGAGAGTCCAACCATGTGTCTCTCAAATTCAGCAGACAGCTTTTCTTTTGGCAAGGGAGGACAACTTCAAGGTTCATCACACAGCTGCACCTCAAAATCCAGTGCAAAACACAAGGTCACAGATTCTTGGAAGGCACGTGGGGGGAAAAAAGCAATGAAAAATTTAATACCAATGAATCAAAACCAGCACAACTCGCGTGTCTTATCCTGCATGGGCTGGCTGCCTCTTTTTTTAGCTCACTGAGAGCTATAGTTCCTTAAAAGTACCACTGTGCTCATCCCCTCCATGGCCAGAGCACTGAATAAGGACCACTCAGGAAGTCACACAGGCTAATCTTTCCCCCAAGAGGGCAAAGACGTATTTCCCTCCCTCACAAGTTACCAAGGGGGATACTAAGACACAACCCAACTTTGCAGGACTTTGAAAACCCTTAAAGATCCCAGCTTTGTGCGAGCCAAGGACATCACACACACACACAGGGACACACACAAAGCACATCGCTCTGTTAGTGTGCCCTCATTTCCCACACACCACCTGTTGCAAAGCACATCTGAAAAGGGTTCCTTCCAGCGGTGACCCTGCCCCGCACGGCCCTGTCCGTGCCACGCCGGGCCCCCCTCACAGCAGGCTCCCCCTCAGGCAAGCTCGGCTCGGCTCAATCCTCCCAAAACACATATCCCAGGCAGTGCCCAGCTCCCAGCCACGGCACTCCAGAGCCCTCCCCACCGGGCACCGACACGGGTGGGCCGTGTGAGGGCTGCGGGCCGGCTTCGTGTCCCCACAGCCCCCCTCACGCACCGGCGCGGCGCGGGTTCCCGTGGGCTGGCCCAACTACACCGCTCTGGGCTGACCGAACCCCCGCTCACCCCGGGCAGGGGGCTCCCTGGTGCCCGGGGCTCCCGCTGCCCGAGGCTGCCTCCCCCTGGACACGCCGCTGCCCCCCGGGGCCGGGAAGCGCCGGGCACGGGAATGGCCTCGCCGCGGTGCCCCCTCGGCCCGGCGGAGGAGAGGCCGCCAAAATGGCGGGGGGCGGGGGCGGACCCCCGCCCGGGCCGGGCCGGACGGAGGGGCAGGGAGGGAGGCAAACCCGACCCGAGGCGAGCCCCGCGGCTCACGGGCGGCTCGGAGCCGGGGCTGCCCTCAGCGAGAATCCCCTCTGCCCGGCGCCGCGACTCACCTGGGGGAGCAGCGGCGGCGGCGAGCGCAGCGCTGAGGAGGCTCAGCGTGGCCCAGGCGGCGCTGGGGGCGCCCATGGCCCCGCGGGCGGCCCGGGGGGCTGTGCCGGAGCTGTGCCCGCCGGTCCCTCGGCAGGTGCCGGGGCAGCGCCTCGCACCCCGCACCGCGCCCCGCCGGCAAACTTTGCCCGCACACAAAGCGCCGGCCCCCGCCCCGCCCCGCCCCGGGCAGCGCGGCACCCGCCGCCCTCCTCCTCCTCCTTCTGCTGCTCCTTTCTCCTGCCGGCACCGCGGGAGCTTCTCCTCCTCCTGCCGGCACCGAAAGAGTCTCTCCTCCTCCTGGCACCGGGGGAGCTTCTCCTCCTCCTTCCTCCTGCCGGCACCGGCGGAGCTTCTCCTCGTTCTTCCTCTCCTCCTCCTCGTCCTCCCTCCTGCCGGCACCGCGGGAGCTTCTCCTCCGCCTCCTGCCGGCACCGAGAGAGTCTCTCCTCCTCCTCCTCCTCGTCCTTCCTCCTCCCTGCACCGACGGACCTTCTCCTCGTCCTTCCTCTCCTCCTCCTCCTCCCGGCACTGTGGGAGCCTCTCCTCCTCCTCATCACCCCCCGCACCTTGCGCAGGGGGACCCGGCGAGCCTCTCCTCCCCTATTCCTTCTCTTTCTTCTCCCTCTTCTCCTCCTCCCGGGGTGAAGCAGCCCCCAGCAGTCCCACCGCCCGTCCCAGCCGCAGCAGCAGTGCCGGGATTAGGCAGAGCAAGCCGTGTTTCCCTTGGATCCGACCCCACTGCCTTCGTCCTGCTGGCAAAGCCATGGCTGGGACAGGCCAGCCTCTGCCACGGGTTTGAACCTGTGTGGTGGTTGTGTTTGGGGGACAGTTTTGTTTATGTTATTGTAGCAAGGAGGGTAACAAAGGGGTAAGTTTACAGAAAAGATGGTATTCTTGTCACGGTCCTGTCCCTTTCTTCCTGCCACCTCCTTTGCTCTGCCTTTCTAGAGCAAACCCATAAAATAAATGAAGACTCCATTAGAAATCACAAATAAAGCACTCAAACTAAGAAAAACAACCAAAGCCCAAGTTAACCAAGTTAAACTGTTCCCCTTACAGTGTTTTCTTGCTTTCAGCACCTCGACACACACACAGTGCCATGTCCACTCATGAAAAACTCCCTCTCTCACCCCTCCAGCACTGCACACTCCACAGGGGACACCAGAGCCAACTTTTCCAAATGAAAATTGGGCTCCTTTAAGTCAGAGGACACGAGAAAACCAGCCCCATGCTGGAAGTCACAGCCATTAAACTGCTACGAGCCAAAGACTCAAACCAAAAGGAACTAGACAAGTGAGCTGAGTTTTACCAGTCTGTGAATGAAATGTATTTTTTCCCCCCCACCCAGTGTCAGTGTTCCTGCTTCAAAGCAGGATCCCAATTCCATTCCCACGTAGCAGTTGGCTGTACAGGGCTGGGCTGCTGCTGCCCTCGGCTCCTGATTAAATATGCAACGGCAGCAGCCCAGTTTGATAATAATTCCTCGTGGTAATTCCATCTGTTGGGTTCTGATTCACTTCCTAATGAACACTACGGTGTTCAGCTCCAAGCTGGAGGTCAGGATTTTATTTCTGTTTCAGGACTGCGTGCCTTTAAATCACCGTGCTGGAACTCCGGCAACAAATGTGAGAAGCGAAACGTGCAGCGTGGCACCTCTCCAAGACCAGAGCAGCGATTTGCATGATGAGTTTCTCAAGTTAATACTCATTAGCTATTAGCAGGAGGTCGTTTTTTATAAAAACAGGAGCAGGGAGACCTAACAGCTACCTCTGCACACACCAGCACACTGCAAACATGTATTTCGTGTTCCGTTCAGACACGGTAGAAATGATGAAAGGAAGAAATGTACAGGCCCCTTATTCCCTGCTAATTCCTCAGGTGAAACTCAGGACAACTTGACCAAACTCAAAGGAGCACCAGCAAGGAAGAACAGGTGGAAATAGTAAAAGCCAAGCACAGAGAGGGTTCATTAACTTAATAAATGTGTAAAGTCCATCTTTTAATCATTGGTGTTGTTCTTGGTCAGAAATCACACCATTCTGGCCTCCCCAGACCCCAAAAAGCAGATGTTCTATCAAATGGAGAGAACAGGTACTTCACCATTGTCACGGGTCTTAAGTCATTAGAATTACTGAAAAAGTAATTTGCATTAATATTAACAGTGCTCCAAAGAAGCTGTTAAAAATCAGAGGAACTCAGGATCCATAATTTACATCACTTTGCAAATAGCTGTTAAAAATCAGAGGAACTCAGGATCCATAATTTACATCACTTTGCAAATTTACCCTTTCCACAATACGAAGGAAGAGCTTTTCCCTTTGGAAAAGAAAACGTTCATTTAAAAAAAAAAATTTCTCAAGTTTTGCACTTGGTGCAAAAGACTTTGAATTTTCAGAAATTAAAAGTTTGGTGAAGTTTTGTCCTTCACATCCTTTTTTTTTTTTTTTTTTTTGATCTATTTAACACAGAAGCAGCATTTCTGGTTTTCGTCTATTTACAGGTTAACAGCAGATGAAATTACAGAATAAACTTCAGATTCTCTAGAGAAATATGACAGTGTTCTAAGACTGAAACCTTGGAATTTAGCCCTTGTGCTCCATACTCAGAAATCTGTGGGTTAAACATTCTAAAGAAGTTTGAGACCTTCATACAGGAACTTGTCAGGTACAAGTAGCCTCAGATGTAGTAGCATCAAGCCAGTTGTTTTCTGGGATCATTAAACAAAAACTGGCAAGTGGACAGATTTTTCTGTGAATTCCCCACTTCCAGAATCCCTGGCACTTTGGTTCTGACAGTTAAGAACTTTTCCAAGTTTCACCTGATATAAATAGGTACTCTTTTCCATAAGGCTGTTAAACTACAGAAATTACTTCTGTAAGTTATTTTCACATCTAATTTTTAGGTGCACATATGATTAAATGCATTAGTTACATTTAATCCCTTTGAACTTCTGAATTCCGGCCAAACAACGGTTCCAAGTCCCTGAGTTATTGCCTACCCTGTTAGCACAAGGCTCAGGGAAAGACTTGCTATCCCATCACAGATCCTATCAAAACTTCCAAGTACCACAGCCCCTGCCACATCCTTGTCCAGCTCTGCCAGTGACCCAAACATGTCATGGCAGACTCACCACGTGCAGTAATGTTTTAACTTAACCCAGCATCCCCCAGTACATGGCAATTTGGGAAGACTGGGGTTTTCCTCGTGTTTTCCAAGCAGTCTTGGAGCTGACACTGACAACTCTCCCTGCCTGTCACTGTGGGATGAAGCCTCCAGTCACCTGCAAGTTGAGGTACTGACAGAAACAACACTTGGAAAAGAATGTTTATTCCTAACAGTATTTTCAGTCAGACTTAAGAGCTTTTTTCCCCCCTCTCTCTGTCCTATTTCAGTCAATCCAAGTTTTATCACATGGGCAGAATTCCTCACCCAGAATTTGGAAGCTGCCAAGACCAATGGTACTGCAGAACACTAAATGTAACCATATTCGATCACTCAGAATGGCCACCTCACCCCTAAAAACACCTCACCCCCGGCAGTTTTGAATGTGGCCTTTGTGTCATCCCTGCCCTCCTTTTCCAACCTCACCTCCATGGCAGAACTCACAGCAAAAGCCTCGTGAACTCACTTTGACCCACACAGACTCCAAGTTTTTGGGAGTGCAAGGAATTCCCATACAAGTCCAGGTGGAGGCTGTGTCAGCCTAAACCCTGCATTCCCCACAGCTGCTTCCAGGACAGTTTTCTTCCTTGTTTGGGCAAATGTTCCTGTGTGCTTTCATCACCAATCCCACTTCATCACCGGCTTCTCCTTAGTTAAACTAACAGCAGCTCCAGACAAAACAAATTTAGAAGCCCCCATACATAGTCTGCATGACAAGGGTACTGCAGCACTCCCTTTTCCCCCCAGTTTCTGGAAGCCTGCGATGTACAGCACTATTTCAGTATCACACACACCCAGGGCATTATTCCTTCAGCAATCAGTAGCACAGCAACCTGTATTCAGATCTACAGCCAAAAACTTGGCAGAGTTCTTGAGCTACTTCTGCTCCCCTGACTTCCACAGGTCCAGATTTACAGTATTCCAACTTTCCAAGTACAAATGTCTGCCAGGGACTTTGTTATTCCACACTTTCATTCTTCGAGAGCACACTCAGCAGTCTCAGAGCTTCTGATTTAAGCCCACCCCTATCTTTATGCTTAACCATCACTTTTTTTAAAATCCACCCAACAGGGCAGGTCTTCTTCCTTAATGGATAGTAAAGCCTTGGAAATAAGCCAAGTGAACAGAGAAGACACCAAGAAATCCATGCAAATGATATCACAGGCTTTGCTTCTCTGCACCAACAGGTGACTGACCTTCATGTTGCTCCTTTTTGGGGGTCACAAACGGCACATAATTATTGTAATGCCTCGTAATATCTGTTATCAATGTAATTCCTTGGAAATAAAGACACTCTTGGCTTACACACAGGCACAAACCGTGACTTTCAGGGTGAAACAAAGGTCCTGTTAAACTGTGTCCTACCTTTTGCTGAAATTCTGGGTGTTAATCACCCGCTAGTGATCCAGCTGGGATGCATGGCCCTAAGAACATCCCTGTGGTCTCACCCTGCTCATCCTCAGCACAAATTCCAAGCAGGAGGAGGTGGCAGCACCAGGGATGTACTTGCAGAGGATGCTGTACATGAGCTAATGAAGGGAGACAGGCTGCAGATGAGGAGCTTATGCAATATGATTAATTTTTTTTCCACTAGAAAAAAACATCCAGACAAAACTTGTCAGAAAAGTAATCAAGCCTCTTGTGCAGACTGACTTAAGTGACTACCCCTGGCCAGGGATTAGACTTGCCAGCACACAACCATTAGTTACCAGCACTTTAGGCACTGGGTGGAGGGGGAAAACCACAACATTTGCAACAATTAAAGAAACCCACCTGTTTCTCCTTCCTTACCTACCCTCAACTATCTTCTCAAACTGCTGCTCCAGACCAGAAGTTCCTAGACATCAGCATCAGAGAGCTAACAAAACTTTACTCTTCAGCTTAAACTTGTGCAGAACAAAGGAAGGAGGGAGAAAAAAATGCGTTCACATGGATATTCAAGTGTACTGGCATTGAATTTTTTGATCAAACTCTGAGCAAAGCACCCCTACATAATCCAAAATCTATCCCCTAACAGGGACATTCCAAGCCTCCTGACTGACAGCAGCCAAATGTTCCAGATGGGAGCTGAAAGAATTTCCATACAGACACATCTCAGAAAAACAAGCCCTGCTTCCAATAAAAGGGAAGATTTAAAGCCACAAACCTTTCCAGATTTGTAAATAGCCAATCGTTTTGGGAACCACGTTGCATTTGGGGGTGCAGTTTTACTAGCATTAAAATAAAGACAACAGCACCCAAGCAAAAACTCTTCTTCCAACACCTATGAAGGCGGGAAGAGCAGGAACGCCACCTCCTGGAAAGAACGGGGAAAACACGCCGGTCTAGTCTGTATTTAAGAACTGGGCTGGAGGAAAACAAGAAAAATAAGGAATCAGAGCAATTTCCTCAGACTGGATGAAATCAGTTCACGTTCCAAGCACACCCAAGACTGGCTGATCCACTTAATCCAAGTGGTTGTTCACAAGCCCTTCAACAACCATCTCTATGATGGAAAATAGACAAGGAAGTAGCACTTGGAGCTTCAGTCAGGATTCATCCCAATATTTTAAGCACAGTTCTGCCTGGGATAGTGCAAGGAAACCATAACTGGGGCATTGTATCAGTCACACAGAGAGGAACCTGCATCCCTTGAGGGAGAAGGTGCATGGAACACATCCAGTTTCTCCTTAGAAAAAATCACTTTGCTTCTGACAACAGCCTCCTGTTTGTGACATCATTACACAGAATTTTTAAAGTGAAATAAAAAAGTTCCATTTATTTTTTGTTTTCACAGAGCATGATTTCAATGACACCATTTGCCTCCCGAGCTTGATTGTCAGATCTACAAGGAAAAGACCTCAGGTACTAACAGGTTCTTGGACACGTTTTTCTCCTTCATCCTCATCATCTGCGTTTTTTTCTTCTTCTTTTTCTTCTTTCTCCACCTGAGGTAAAATTCCATCAAGGTTCAGTTGCAAACCCTCACTGGTTGAAGACCTGATAACCAGCTTCTTCACAATGGGATCTGGAAAACCAAGAACACCACACATTTGGTCACTCTGTCCCTCTCCGTGTCCTCCAGGCTGATTCAGGTCAGTACTAACCCCTACTGTGTCCAGAATCCCAACGTGACACACCCTTTCAGCCCATGGATTCCCACCCTCCCTGGCAGATACCTGCTATTACCTATGGAAAGCCTGAAAGCAGCTAATTAACAGTTATAGACAACTGGTGGCTCTAAATGATTGATAGTAAAGCAGACCCAGATTCCACTGTTATAAACATTAATTATCAAGTCTGCTTCCTGTAAGCAGCAAGTATTTCTCATCAAGGCCCTCCACTAGAATCAATAAGTAATCAGTAGAAATGCCACCAGGACCAGATGACTGAACTAGGCTGGTGTAATTCACATTTCAACTCATCATGAACAAAAATACCAGCCCTTTCTGTGTCTATTTACTATATTTGAAGTCAACCAACCCCTTACACTTTTTATTTGGACTCCTCAAGGCATGGTCTGGTCTCTGAACAGCTGTTACTACTAACAGCACCCCTGGGAGAGGTGCAAGATAATCCTTTTGGCAGACACGGGGCAAGTATTAACACAGAAAGTTGTTTTCTTTGCTTACACGAGGCTACTCTTCCCTAAAACTCTGCTCATGAATCACCACTCCCTCTCCAGTTAAGCAGAAATTTTAAAAATATCTTGAGAATAGAAAGGTCATTTTATGACAATCCAGTTAAAAGCACTCAATTCTTAGTTTGGGTTGCTGGAACTTCAACTCCCACATTAGAACAACAGCTCCTTACCATAAGTTGGTGGCTTGAAGGTGCAGATGTCATGGATAACTGTCTTTAGGTTGGCAATTATGTGCTCAGTGGGCATATCCAGCTGGAAAAGGACAATGCCAAGTTAGTCATGGTGATACTTGAGGCCTAGATGAATAAATCTGAAAGCTTCGGGTGTTGATTTATCCTGCATTTGGGTAGATTTTCCTTCTGCATGTTCCCTGTTAAGGAGTTTAAAACCCCATTAACAGCCCCACGATGAAGCAGGTAATGCTCAGAGGGTTCCAACTATTTCGAAATACCTTCCATATCCAAATAAACATCCCAGCTTCCAAATAGGCATTCTACAGCAAACCCTGGTGCATACACAGTCACCTATCCCACTGCTTAAAGTCTGGAACAGTTCTCTCTAGAGCAGCACAAGGTGCTGTAAAAGGTTCGGGGAAGTTATTTGTTCCCCTCTTTTTCTTTTTTTAATTAAGTTTTACTCCCTCAACAGAAAGATCTAGAATTCCAACTATACACAAAAAAATGCATTATATATATTTACATATGTATTTATATTTCAAGTGCAAAACAAGGAATGAAAAATTAATTCATAGCTCTGTTTTCCCAGCAGGTACCTTTTGTCTCCTCATGCTTATGAAGAGATTCACCTTTTTTCACCAACTGTACCTTTTCACAGTGGCAGGACATTTCTGGAACACACTAAACTGCCAAGAAATGGTGATTTGAGCATCCCTTTAAAATGTGCAACCCCTGCCATCACTGTAAGGGAACCAGATGTCCTCTTCAATTTCAACACAAAATGCTAGATCCTACCAAACATCAAGAACTTGTTCTTTTCTTTACTATACAAGAAGAAACTTCTCAGTAAGTTTAACTTGCAGGTGTTTTTAGGTTGACCTACAGGATAAACCTATGAAGGTTTAAAAGCAAAGCAAAAACGAAAGGCTAAAGTCACAATACTGATCAATTGATTCGAGGAGTTTCACACAATCCATGAAACTCAAACAGCTAAGGATACTTCCTGCCTGGATCCAAGTGCCATGCAGAACACACCTGAGAACAGTGCCAAAAACCTCAGCTTTGACTAAATCTCTGGAATACATACGCACAACTTGGAGCAATTAATCAGAACTAATGAACTTATTCTTCTCCAACACTGCCAAGCAAAGCTTCAGGGGTCAGGTGTTTTGTACCCTCCCTTCCTGTGCCACCATCACTTACAGGAAAACTAAACATCAGGCAGGACTAAAAAGAGACAAACCAGGAGAAAAATGAAAAACACAGTTTGGGGGACAAAATAAATAAGCAGAGATTAATGCTGATTTCAAATGTAACTCAGTCCTTTCTGCTCCAGTCCAGAACTACAGTTACCAAAATTAAAAGCCTTGAATTATTTGGTTAAAGCAAAGAGTTTTTGATCCTCCTGTGCATATTGACCACGGACTTACAAACCCATAGTTTATTTACCTTAAAAAAAAAACAAAAAAAAAAAAAAACCAAACACAAAATAAAAAGGGGTTAAAACCAACTGAGGACGCTGCACAACGAGTTCCATTTCCTTCAGGGGTCAGCTAAAGAACACAGTTAAATATCTTGGGGAACAGATTGAAAATATGAGGTTTTTTCCCCCCCCCCCCTCTTTTAATACTAACTTGAGTTCTGCTCAGGAGAGAAAACTCTGTCTACAGGGAAAACTCTCCATACAACTTACTCTGGCTATCCTGGTCTTGATTACACGCTCGTCTTGCACAGCGTACTCGTGACATTCTCTGAAGAGCTGCACCATTTTGGGGATATCTGTGCCCAGGGAATCTATTAAAAAAACCAAAAACACCCAAAAAAATAAAGGTAAAAAGGTTGTCTGAGTGACGCTTATTAGCCCAGTCAAGTGTGGTATTAGTAAAGAGATAAATCCATCTGTTAATTAAGGCAGTTGAGCTCCACTCCAAAATGCAGTTTCACAAACAAGACAGTGGTGTCCTGGTGGATATTATATAAACAGTTTCCACCTTCCCTCCTTCCTCATTCATCAGGAATCATTAAGATCAACCAGCAGGCAAAATTATCTTGGTTCTAATCCCAGATTTGCCTGTTGCAGGAGAAAAGTACAAACCTGGATTCCTGAAATCACCTTTACCTGAGACAGGACAAGCGGTTCAGTCAAATACAGTCTAATACCCAACATAATTACACATCCTCATCAGAAAACCTTTCAGTGGCACCTCCAAGGTTAAATCTTCGTCAGTAACTGAGAGCTGCAGGAAGGAATTGCTCCTTACTCCTTCTGGTGGTTGGGAATTTCTGTTTCAGTTTGTTCCTCAGGGGTATTAGCTTTGCTATTATGGCAGGGACAGCCACGTAGAAATCCGCCTGGATTTCACCCTCCAAGATCTGCAACACAAACAATCCAATGTATTTGGCACACAAGGGGACCTACAAAGGTGTCTGAGCACAGAAACCCATCTCTCACTCTTCACACTGGCTGCTGCCTTTGAGCTGAGAGTTCCCTGGACATCAGGTCCCTCCTCCTCCCCAGGCTGTATTATTCTTTTAAAAAAATTAAAAATCAATACCCATTTGATTAATTCAACTCCTCCCACAATAGCAGCTCCACTCTCTCGAGCTATTTCAGCTTCTTGCTCGTTCTGTCGGGAGAAAAAAAAAAAACAGCCATAAACAGCTGTACTGCCAATCAGTCTCTACCAAAAATGCTTCAGTTTTGTAAAATCTTTGGCTCAAGCTTTTGCTCCAAGACCAAAACGGGCTTTTCCTCTACAAGAACCAAGGGAATAGCTCCTCACTTCCACCCAAAAAAGTGTTTCAGCTGCTCAACCTCTTTCCAGATAACACCTTCCCAAGGCACGGGATCTCTTATCCCACATGACTTCGAGTGAGGAGGGAAGGGTGGGAGATCCACACCCAGGCACACGGCTCAGGCCTCGTGTCAAACCCCCCCCTTTTGTGGTGGAACTCCCACCCTGGAGCTCAAGTGGAGAATTTTAAATCAGTTAAGGCCAAAAGATGATCAAATAAAGCCATGACACCTCTTTTGGATTGCCTCATACAGATCCAGGGAAGCCTGTTCTGTTAGAATGATTAACTGGCCAAAAGGCAGCTACAAGAGCTTTCCAGACACGTAAAACACATGAAAGAAAAGTTCCTCCAGGCTCACCCACCTCTGTGAAAACCAAAACCTTCTTCACTTCATCCGTAAAGCGGTGGGGGAGGATGACAGCGCTGGAGAAAGGATCCAGTGTTTTCTGGGAAGGGAAGGAAAAAAACCAGTAAAGAAAACAAAGAGAAATCACAATTTAAGGGCGAGTTACAACCCCCTACAAGGCGAGAAACCGAGGCTTGCCTTTATACTGGCCCCAGAACAAAGCACGCCCGGGTGTGTCAGAGAAACCACACGAGCAGATTTAACCCCTTAAAACAGAGCACCAAACCACCCCCCCCCCCCAGCCTCCCAAAGCTGACCTTCTTCAGGGCCATATCCAGGAACACGTTGATATAGACAAACTGCTTGGGGTAGGTGAAGTCCAGCTCCTGGAATTTCTTGAGCATTCCCACGGCCTGCTCCGGGCCGTGGCAGGGCCGCCGGTAGAGCCAGGTCAGGTACACATCATCCACGGGCTTGGTCATCAGCGGCCGCCGCCGAGGGGGGGGCTTGGCCTTGGCCTTCTCCTTGGCCTTGGCCCCCGGGGCTTCTTTTTTGGCAGGTCTAGCACAACATTAAAAAAAAAATAAAAATAAAAATAAAAAAATACCGCCCCCTGTTGTTACGGTGGAAGAGTTTGGGACCGCAGTTGAAGGGGAACACACCCACTGGTCTGGCAGCAAATTTGGGTTGCTGAACGGGGAAAATCCCTCCCGGCGGGAATAACTGCGAGGTTGGTCTTGTTTTTGTAGCAGATCGCGGCACTCACTCTCCCCTTATAGGAAAGGTTTCCCCTCCCTTCCCCACAGCATTCTGCGTGCAGTTAAACACCAGCCCCAGTTTTCACTCTCCCATTTCCAAAGGGTCTCAAGGCAAGGAAAAAAAACCATCAAAATATTTTTTAAAAAATTAATAACGAGATACTCCACTCCTCTATAACCACGGTGAGAGCGTCTGCAGCACTTCAGGACACTCAGTGTGCGGCACGCTTCACTCTCCTGTACACGGAGGTCGTTTTCACTTCTCCTAATTGCACCGTGTTATTAAAAAGACAACAAATTAAACAGCAAAAAGCAAACTGAAGAGGAGAAAGTGTTTGAGACCGAGCCCATGAGCTCCCCTGCTGTAACCCTGCCGTACCCCCCAAACGCACATCCCCAAAGCATCCCCTCAATCCTCCCCCCGTAACGGGGACGTTCTTTAGGACAGGGGTGACAGAAAACTCTCCCTGCGAGGCCCGTGTGTCCTCGGGGGGCCACCGCAGACCCCAAACCCCCCCCCCCCCCCCTGCCCCGCCCCCCCCCCCCCCCCCCCAATTTCTAATGTTAGTTCTAATAGGTTTCCTGTTTTGAAGGTGAGTTGTGAAGCAAATTTGTCTGATATTCTTTTGGGCTGTGGACCTCAAAAACACAGTTGAAAATAATGCTGTGTGCAGTAATGAAGTGAAATCTAATATAGTGAAGAAGTTTCAAGTTATTTATTGTCATTATTCTTCATCCTGCAATGTGGTCCAGACAACAGAGCCAGAATGGGGTTTCATTGTGTGTAGATTTGAGCAAATATGACTTTTAATCCATAATCTATTGGACTTCATAAAAGGTGATGAGAGGGAGTTTTTAGAGAAGTGTTGCTTTCATAATTTAAAGTCTAATAAATCTTCTATGTTGGCATTACACCAGCTAATAACAAATGTCTTTATGGAAGTAAATTGCTAATGATTTGCTTTTGTAGTAGGCTTAATGTTTAAGGCTCAAGGAGTCATAATCCTTATTTCTTACAGTTCTTAATTTAGTGGGTTTTATTTCTGGGAGGGCTAAGTGCCTGTTTGTTTTCCTTTCTACATTTTTAGGTTTTTCAAGTACCTAATTCCTATTCTTCTTTTATATAATAAACAACTTTAGGATCCATGTAATATAGCAGTTCCATAGAAACATCTTTTAATTCCAAATAGTTTACAAGTATGACATTTGAAACCTCTAATGTCATGTGCAGCCAAAGGGGAAAGATGATTTGAGAGGAAAAAGTGATTACAGTTTTATTACTAATACTAAAATAAAAGTCAGACCCAAACCTTACATTCAGGACTTTTATCAGTTAACCAATGAATGGATCTTGTTTAAGCACTGAAGTTCTTTCATGGGTTCAGAATGCTGTCTCTATGGATATAAATCTGAGTTAAAACTTTGTAGAAACAGGCTGCAGAAACAATTTCTTTTCTTTTTGTCCAGTTTGTAATGTCCATTGTAGAAAGTGTTTACTAACACAGATTTTGATTTCCCCTTTTTACCGAATATTCCTTCCAGGTTTTTATTAGAATGGAAAAGAAAGTCCTATGGTTTCTGTTCTTTCTTCTGCTACAGATTTCTAGCTATTACCACCCTTATTTTACGAACTGTTGGGCAATGCCTTTTTATCCCAAAAGAGTTTGTGAGGCTGAGGGTACAGCTGGTGTGAAATGGTACAATCACTCTGGTGCAGCAGGGGGGCTGTGGGACGTTCTGCTCCCGTTGATACAAGAGCACTGTTTGCCCACTGCATCTGATCAGTGTTTATCCACATGCACAGCTTGCTACAGAAGTTCTTTTAGCCCAGAGAGATTTTAGGTGCTGTGGCTGCTTATTTTCTTACTGCAGAAGTACCTTAGTTTTTACTGACTCTTTGATTTTTCTTTTGGTAGGTGTTTTGAGTGTGTTGAGAGGGAAAAAGTGATAAAATGACATTAATCTAGAGGGGATTATCCAAAAGTGTGGAAGAATATATGCAGTACTTGAAATTACTTTGAACCCAAGTTTGACATTTGACTTGCTTTAGAGCTGATAATATCCTTTTGAGATCTCTGACTTATTATCACCCTCATTAATTCTTGTGACTTCTCTTGTTTCTTTTTATTGACACATAAGATGTGTTATTTTAGAAAATGAATTCCAGTTCTTTGTCACAATTCCTCGTTACAAAAATGAAGTAAGGTTAAACTGCATGTATGCTCAGAATATGACAATAGTTCTGCTCTTTCAGTGGGGGAAGCATGCAGGAATTATCAAGTTAGACCCTAGAATTTGCATCAATTGTTGTGATGTCAAAGCTGCCATATTAATATTCTCAGTTTTCCATTTCAGTGGTTAAGTATAATACAGATCAATCTAACGAAGTTTTAGGTACACTAAGTACTTCTTGCTTTTCCAGCTGTATGGTCTTGAGTTAAAAATAAGCTTTTCAAAACATATAGTCATAACTGATAAAAAAATTTTCTGTTTTAAATAAAGGGGAATTTAACCAGGAAGGAAAATGATTACAAAAGTTTTGTCTGATTTTCTTAAAACTAAACATGCTATCTTTGCATTGACAAATAGTGTTTAAATCTTTATAAATTTGTACAATTTGTTTTGACCAAGTTTTTAGGTGGCCTTGGGTGGGCCTAAGAATGAAGGCTGTTTTACAAAAGAGAGCTATCTATAACAGTTATTTATTGGGGTAGATTATGCTCATTGCTCTACTATCTAAGTGTATTAATGTGTTTTCCGAACAAAATACAGAGAGGAAAAATTGAAAATCTTCCTAAAAAGTGAATGCAATGCTTACATTGTTACATTCAGAGCTACAAAAACAAAGATTTCTCAAATTTATGCCAGGAGCCTGAAAACTTTTTATATTATAACGTTAAGTCTTTGCTCAGTATACTGTGTTTTGCTGATATTACAAGCCCTAAAGCAGATGAAAAAGAAATTGTGGTGATCTCCTATCCTGACAGCACAATGGTCTGGTTAAATCATGTCACAAACCATGTCTGATGCATTTGAAGTTGAATATGGGTGGCCTGTATTTCCTTTCTCCAACTCTGCTCCCCGTTACTGGCTCTCAGACTGGGATAAGCCTGCATTGCTTGTATTCGATATATGCTACACAGACACCTGGGGACACTTTGGTGGTGGCCAGCCAGGAGCCACAGGAAACTGTGTACTCAGAATTTGTTGACTTGGAATGTACTTAAATCTCAGGAGGAACACGAAACAGAGAATCAAGCCTTTTCTCTCAAATGTAAATTATCAACAGTGTGCTGAATAAACTGGCCTATCATTCTATCTTTTTTCCTAGTTTTTAAGAAATATGACCACTCTGTTTTCCTTATGACTCCCTGTGGAGATGCTCTTGAACATAAGGGGTCGTAGTTTCTAGACCATACATGAGCATTTATTGTATTTTTCCAAATGTATTTTCCTGTCATCTTTAGAGATTTAAGAGGATTCTAGTGTAGAATATAATTAGTTTGCTGCTACACATTTTTGTTAGGGAGTAAGATACTACTGCTTTTTTTTTTTAAATCTAATTTACATTTTTAAGGCTCTTTCCTAAAGTTTGTATCAGTAAGAGGAAGGTGTGCAAAGATAAACTAGAAGTTATTTTGGCTCCTTATGGCATGTCTGTTTGAAAATGAATGCAGTGTGATTTCTAACAACTGACACATCTTTCCATAGCGTCTTTGAAATGAACTAGCTCAAGATTCCTAGGCTATCTTGAACAAATTTTCTTTTGGGTGAAGGGTCAGGTAAAGGTTAGAAGTACGTGGAAGCAGGAAGGAGGGTGGTTTGTGCATCTGATTTTCTATTTCTGGCTGTTTCTGACTTTCGGTTGCCATGCCTGTTTGAGAGGCACTTGGGGCTCCTGTCATGCCAGATCTGGGCTGCTC
This sequence comes from Acropternis orthonyx, assembly GCA_035583155.1. NCBI lineage: Eukaryota > Metazoa > Chordata > Aves > Passeriformes > Rhinocryptidae > Acropternis > Acropternis orthonyx. Next base: position 1,177,486 of record JAWWEU010000125.1, read on the forward strand.
TTAGAAATATCAAGTCTTGACTTGTTGTTTTCTAAGGATACCTAAGTATGTTTGGGTTTCAAGTCTTAGGTTGCAAGCCCCTGTTTGAATAGTTTAGGTTAGCAGAAGCAAAAGCAGGACAGATCTATTTCTCATGTTACAATGTAGACCTGTTCTTTTCTTATTTTGGCTCTGGCAGAGGAATGTTAGTAATAAACTGCTTCTATAATAATTTACTTAGCAAGGTCTCTCTTTTAGAGCATGTATTTCTGTGTTTGTAAAGATGAAATAAAATCTAAATGAGGACTCCACAGCTTTCTAGCAAAGTAGGCTAATGAAGTCTTTTTTTTCTCCATAACATCTTAGTATGAGCTGAAGTACTTTGTTAGACCGTGGTCTCCTTGTTACATGCACTTTTCCACTGTTTTGCACCTTTCACCGATGTCTCTAAGTAAAAACAGTAGTAAACTACCTGTTACTTGCATCTGAATTTACATTTTCACACAAACAGCCAGTAAAAGCTGAGAAGTTTTCCACAGATCTCAGCAGAGAACCCAACATGTGCTAAAAGCTGTGCAGAACTTTGGGAACTGCCATTTAACAATAAGGAAAACACAAAGGAATGCATGGCTGTTTTTGAGCTTTCATTTTCTGAAGGTTCCCTGTTCTTGTACTCCTGATCTTTTTCAACTTCAGGTAGGAAAGTGGCTTTAGCTTCAGTTTCCCTAAAATTATTGTTGTTATTGAATTTTAATAGGTTGGGGGGGGGGGGGGTGG
>JAWWEU010000125.1:1178341-1228081 GCA_035583155.1 Acropternis orthonyx
GTGGTAAAATCAAGTAGGGTAAGCCCGGGGTGGGGGTAAAAGCGGGGGGTAAAGCCAAGTGGAGTAAAACCTGGGGGAATAAAACGTGGGGTAAACGCGGGTGGTAAAATCAAGTAGGGTAAGCCCGGGGTGGGGGTAAAAGCGGGGGGTAAAGCCAAGTGGAGTAAAACCTGGGGGGTAAAGCAAAGGGGGTTAGAACCGGGGGGTAAAGCCGAGGGGGGTTAACCCGGGGGATAAACCCGAGGGTGCCTCGGGAGGCGGCGGACCCCCACGGAAAGCGCCGCCCCGGCCCCGCGAGTGCCCGCGGTCCCCCCCGCCGCGGCCGCGGCACCGCCCGCCGCCTCCCCGCGCCCGCCCCCGGCTCCTCCGCCCTCCGCTCCCCGGCCGCCGCCGCTCCTCCTCCTCCTCTTCCTTCCCCCCCCCCCACTCCTCGCTGCCTCTCCTCCTCGCCGCCGCCGGCCGGGCCCCGCGGCTCCGTCCCCGCATCCCGCGGGCCGCCGCCCGCATGCCGTGGGTGCCCGCCCCGCCGCCGCGCCGCATGCAGGTGAGAGCGGGGGGGGCGGGGGGGGGGAGCGGGAGCCGCCATGTCGGGCCGGGGCAGCGCGCTCCGCTCCGGGCCGGAGGGGCCATCCCGGCCGTGGGGCCATCCCGGCGCTGGGGTGGATCCTGGCCGTGGGGTGAATCTTGGCCATGGGGTGAATCCTGACTGTGGGGGAAATCTCGGCACTGGGTGAACCTTGGCCATGGGGTGAATCCCAGCCGTGGAGTAAATCCTAGTCGTGGGGCAAGTCCTGGCCATGGGGCGAATCCCAGCCGTGGGGTAAATCCCAGTCATGGGGGGAATCTCGGCCATGGGGTGAATCCTGGCCGTGGGGGAAATTCTGGCTATGGTGTGAATCCTGGCCACGGGATGAATCCCAGTCGTGTGGGGAATCTCGGCCATGGGGTGAATCCTGGCCTTGGGGGAAATCCTGGCTATGGTGTGAATCCTGGCCATGGGGTGAATCCCGGCCACAGGGTGAACCCCAGCAATGGGGTGAACCTGAGCCGTGGGACGAATCCCAGCCATGGGGTGGGCCCAGGCCATAGGGTGAAGCTCAGCCATGGGACAAGCAGTTAGCGCCAGTTTCCTCGGTGCAACTCCACATCCCCTAATGGGACCTTTGGCTGGCACGGTGGGTGACCCCCCAGCAGGGTGGTGAGGGTGTTTTTTGGCTATGTTTCTGGGGTGAGGGTGTGTATGTGATGAGAGTATTTTTGGGGAGACACTGGTCTGTCCAGCTTTTCCTAGTGGCTTTTCCAGTGGTCCACAGCAGTCCTGTAGGAGGAGAATGACAGCACCGTCACCTGTAATAAAACCTGTGCTGCCAGCCCAGGCCACGGTGCTTGCAAATAGCAGAATGCACCTAAACACTGAGTTTTGTCACAGTTTGGGACTTGCTTTTTAAACTGAAGTGCTCGTGGTAAATATGGCCAAGGGCTTGGTTCCTCCCAGGCACACACCAGGTTTTATGTGACCTTCTGGAAATCTTTAGACCAGTGGCTTTTATCGGGCCATTTTGGAAACTTTGAACAGGCTGAGTATTTGTTTTGGGGAGGTGCAGTTTCTCAGGATCTGGCCTGCTGGTAAGGATTTTAGGTGGCCTTGGTTAAGCAGGGAATTTCGTACAATTAAATTCATACCTGTGCCCTCCCCTCTCTGTGATGCTGCTCCAGAGCCCAAAACTAACCTGGAGGGGTGAACACCCCAGCCTCAAGTCACGCACAGTGCACAGACACGACAGAAAAGGAAAGCGATGTTCATGTGTTTATGTTTATAAAGAAAAAAACCAGTGCATTATTTCTAACAGCAAGGTGACACAAGCCAAGGAATTCCTAGAAGCGGTGTCCCGGTTTGGAGGGCCAGGAAGCTCTGAGGAGGAAGGCAGAGCATGGCCTTTACACGCATGGCACTGACAGTGGCTTTACGTATGTGTTCTCCCTGTGAAAACCAGGCAGATTTGTACTGCCAGAGGTGCCTCTCCCACGAGCTGGCGGTGCCTCACAAAAGACCCAGGCAGGCTGGGTGTTTGAGGTTTGCTCTGTGCCGCATGCGAGCACCGCAGGCTGACCTGACATCCTGGATGGAGCCCTTCTCCGTGGCTTTCCTTCCACTCCCGGAGGGTGGTGGGAGGTTATTCCAGCTTGAGCTTGTAATTTCGCTCAGGAGCAGATGGGCAGCATGGGCTTCTGACATCTCACTGCTCCGTGCTCTGGAACAAGGACCCGCAGTCCCATGTGGACTCACTCAAACAGGACGTGTGTTTGAGCGCCAGCTCGGGCGTTAGATCTCCTCCAGAGATTTTTTGAAGATGCCACAAGTCCTGTTACAGTTCAGCTGTCGGGTTTCACGGAACGGTGGGAATTTTGCAGGGCTCTGCTGTCTGCTAAACAAATCCCGTTAAACACTTTGAGTTTTGTTCCCTCCTTACTATTAAAAGCGAGGGCGGGCAGCTCCGAGGGCTGAAGTACAGCACAATTTAATTTATTCCCTTTTATCTTCCCTTCCTACGGGGGCTCTTCCTCACTTAGTTTGTGTATTTAATTGGAGGATAAAGCACAGTGTAAATGGCTCATAGGTATTGCCGTGTTCCTTGTGAAGTCCGGTTTTCTTCTGTCCTTGGAAGCAAGAGATTCATGTGTCAGGGGTAAGACAGACTCCCCATGATCGGACTGCTGGAAAAACAGAGGACTTTGCAGATCCATTTCAGTGGCTCCCGAGTTTCCCACCAGGTTTGTGTGGCAAACTTCTGCTGGCACAGCTCTGTCTGCGCGCGCGGTGCCGGAGTGTGACCCGTGACTGACAGAGCTGTGCCAGCAGAAGTCCCAGCTGCAGGAGCAGTTTATCTGCAGAAGTGCACTTTTACTGATAGAGCTTGTTTTTGTTTTTTAAGGGCTGTTTTTCCCTGTCTGCCAGTAGAGCACCGTGTTTCCAGCGATGTAGCATGGTCAGGTATTTATTTGCCTGGCTGGGAAGGGAAGGGACCGCTGCTCCAGATGTACTTGCTGTGTGTGGCTCTCTTCTTCCCATCAGGAATCTGTAGCAGCTCCATCAATTTGCAGTGGGAATTCTCCTGTGGAAGTAAGTGATGATGTGGCTGCTTGTTTTCTTTCCGTCCACAGGTTTCGGTAAAACTTCCATTTCACGTGATAAACTGGGATTATTTTTTTCCCATGTGGATTGGGGTTGTTTTCCATTAAGACCCTTGGTTCTGCAAACAGCCAGGCAGGCTTTTGTCCAAGTTCAGCTTTCACACCAGTCTTAGGAGAAATAAGCCAGAAGGGGATCCCAAGGTGTGTGTGGACTCCTGTAGGAAAATGAAAAGGCCCCAGTGGAGGAAAATTAATTAATTTCCACACTGGATAAGTCTCTACTTAATTTAAATCTAAACCACCAAGAATTAAAACTTACTTTTAGGTAGATCACAGCAGCTGCTGACTTTTTTGTTCAGAGTTAATGCACACAAGTGGGGAGGTGTATTTCTTTTTTCTTCTTAAAACCTGCCAAAGGTCATTCTGGTTTTAAGGGGAAAAAAGATGCATCTGTAGCGTGCACAATTTCTCAGCAAACCTTTTTGAAGTGCCCCCCCAAAAATTCTGAAAAATTACCAGAAGGTACTTTTGGGTTATTTGAGTTTAAAAAGAGAGATAAATCCAAATAAATGGCTTGCTTACTATTTATTGGAAAGAGCTTTTGGGATGCCAAAAGGGCACTCGAGGCACGGGATGTAACCCGATTTGCATGCCACTGAGAAAGCAGAAGTAACAGTGGAGCTTAGTTTGGGAGCCTAAGGTGGCATTTGAGAAAACTGTAAAAAAATAAGTTAAAATATGTCTTAGGCATATTTAAGTTTGCAAGGATTTGCTGTGGATTTACTACTTTAGAGCATTAAATGCTAAGCCTCTTGTAATTTTTTTTTTTTGGTCAAAATTGTGTGGTTCCCTTAATGACAGGCTGTAATCAAGGCTTGGGTGCTGCTCACAGTGTAAGCTCACCTTCTGATTAATTCTTTGGGTTTCAGTGATTTGGCTTTGCAGCTTCTCTATCTCACCTGTAATGATTTAAAAAAAAAAGTGACTGTCTTAGGATGTTTCTTTATCAAGATCTTTAAGTGGTGGCAGTATTTTCTGGAATTCTGCTTCTCTCCTTCCCTGCCTTAAAAGGCTTGTGTTCACCTCAGGAGAGTTGAAAACAAGAAGGAAAAAAAAAAAATCCACCTCCCTCCTCCCCCCCAAAAAACCACCCTCAACCCAAACTGAAGTTACTCTGAATAAAAGAGAGCACTGCAAGAAAATCTCTCTGTAGTCCTGTTTAGAAGAACAACTTTTGCAATTTCATGGGCATCTCCCAAAAAGCAACTTCAGGAGTGTTCAGACGCCACCAGAAAGCAGTTTGACAGGTGGTCATTGAAAACAGGATTAAAGATAGGCAGAAATGCACTATATGGTGTTCTACAAGAAGCTCATTTTGTCCTTTTCAAGGGATAGCTGCAGCTCAGGTGCAGTGAACAAACACAGGGATTTCGGAAGCTGCTCCAGGGAACAGAACCCCACTGAGCTGTTGAGTGCCTCGCACACGAGGAGTTTAACTACAGCTTGTAACCTGCTCGTGTAAACAAGGAGCAGATAAGGCTGCCTGTGCTCACCCCTACTTTGGCATTTCCTGATGTAAATGATTAATGACATTTATAATTTACCTGTGGAGCCTTTCCCCTTCCCAAGCTATGCACCTGCCTGTGGTCTCGGGAGGCTGTGCTGGACACAGGAACACGATCCAAAGCTCCTGATGAAACGTCCTTTATCCTGGCCACCAGTCCTTCTACAATTGCTGCTGCAAGTCAGCAGCTCCCCAGACTGCTGCTTCCACCCACCTGGAAGTAAAGGCCCAATTAAACATCTGAAATGCTTTCTTTAAAGGCAAAAGATACTCGTGGGCTGAGGCAGCTGCACAAAGTGCAGGAGAGGGAGGAGTGTTAAGCCTTGTGTTGCTGCAGAGGGACCCCCCCCCCCTCTTTGCTTTGGTGTCAAACATAGTGGGGTTTTTTCATCCGTCAGATTTGACAAGTACAAAGAGAACTACAAAACCCATAAGCTTTTGGTCAAGCTGTTAATAATAATTGGGATTTATGGATGGTGCTCAAGTTTGCTGTTTACCCTTTAGGGCAGCTGAATGAACTGCTCGGGTAGTTTTCCCTTCGCTTTTCAGGAATGCTTCCATCTGAGTGAACATCTTTGTGCCTTCTAATCACAAATTAGTGTTGCTTTTTTTTTCCCCCTTCCTAAGAAATCAATCTAAAGGCCCTCTCAAAAAGGCTCTGGATTAGGTTTAAGTGCCAGAGTGTTGAAGACTTGCTTCTGCAGATTTTTAGCCCCTTTTTTTTTTTTCACCGTGGAGAATATCCTTTGCTCTTCTCCCTGCTCCAGGCTGGAAGCTAGAGCAGAATTTAGACTCTCAGAGGGAAATGTGAAGGTGTCACCCAGTCATCCATGGGGAGCGGCACAGACAGGAACCACTGCCAGGAACTGCCAGCCTTTCCTGGCCTTTCCAAAGGGCTGGTTCGCTCATTCCTTGTTGGAGCACGTAATGGAATGCTCTGCTCAGCCCCTGCCCTCTCCAGGTAAAAGGAAACACTCCTCTCCACATTTTCTTGGCCTCATGGAACTTGCAGCTCCGGGCAGGAAAAGGCCTATTGGGGCAGTGCTGAGAGTAGTTCCAGCAAACTCGCTCCTGCTTCCTCTATAGCTTAAAACTCAGTGTCTCCTGCACCCTTAATTCACAGCTGGCCCTGGAAGGAGCCGGCACAGGATGAATTACCCGCCCCGCCAAAATTTCCACTTGTGAACGCCTTTCCTCTGAATCCCTTTCTGTTTTGGAAAGTTAAGAAAGCAGAAGGAAAGCGGGGCCAGATGACTTCTCGCATACCAGAATGCAGTCCCAGGTGCCCGGAAGAGCTGAGTTCCCACTGTCAGCTGGCCCTTGGCTTGCAGTTCTTCCTCCAGCCAAATTACATTTTACCTCTGGAAGCAGCTCAGTCTCCAGGCACGTGTTTGTACCTGTGCAATGAGCCTCTTGCTTCTCCTCTTTAGTCTGGATTAAAAGACTGTAAAGGAGTGGAGCTCACCAGAGAAATTAGGACTATTTTGATTGTGTGAGAGAAGCACGTCTACTGAGTATTTTGAGACTAGGAGATTAGAGACTAGTCCTGTGCTGAACTCCAAGGTGTTTTTCTGCCTGCTTCCAGGTGCTGCCTGTGCAGGTAAAGGTGGAATAGTTGTGTTTTAAATCATTGGCCATTTATTTCGTGGCAGGTCTGGACAAAACAATCCTGGACGTGTACGTGGGGACATGAGTATAACTCACAAGTATTTTCTGCTTGGAAAATTACGTGGTTTAAAACCTCAAGCTGTCAACAAGGCTTCGGCATTCCTGAATCCATACCTGCCTCTTGCACGTACTCACTGGGTCTGTGTTCTTCCTTTTCACTCTGTTTTTTTAAAGCAGTATAGGTAGGACCAGGGCTTTGGACTGTATTTAACTTCCTTTCAGAGAACTCTGTAGTTAATATCTCCTGTGCCACTATATTAAGAAATATCAAAAACCCAACCTGTTTGAAAAACTTCAGCAAAACTTGCTGAAGGTATTCCCAGGATTTAGGTGAAATCCCTTTGGGTGGCTGAACAGAGCAACCCCACACAAGTTCAACCCCTCTTCTGGCACAGGCTGCCCAGAGAAGCCCCATCCCTGAAGTGTCCAAGGCCAGGTTGGAGGGGGCTTTGGGATAGTGGGAGATGTCTTTGCCTATGGCAGGGAGTGGAACTGGATGGGCTTTAAGGCCCCTTACAGCCCAAACCAGTCTGTGATTCTATTTGAAAGTTTAAGTATGGTATAAATGCTCATGGGAAAGATTGGGATAATCAGATACAGAGGCAGCTGAACTATCTTTCAGTATCCAAATAATATGCTTTGCTCAGGCTATCAGACAAGCTTTTTTTACTTCCTGGATTTAAAAAGCAAAGTACATTTAAATATACCCTATGCAGAACAGGGTTTATGCCTATAAACTGCTTTATTTTAAACAGATCCCTTCTCTTTTCTGAGCGTGCAAGCCCAGCTACTTTGAGCACTGGGGCAGCATCCTGTAGCCTGTTCAAACTGGGCTCATTTATTGTGCCAGCAATTGCAAAACAGTTTCCACTACTGGTGTGTACTTTTTCCTTTGGCTTTTTTGTTTCTTTTTTTTTTTTCTTTCCTTCCTCCTTTCTTTTAAAATCTTGACTCATCCAAACCCACCTGTAGCTGAACAGGGCAGGCCTTGTAACTTTAAAGCTGTCTGAAGTGAGTTTTATGGTGGCAGGCTGTTAATTATTGCTGTGAAGAACAGATTGTGGGTGATAAGCTGGGCCTTATCTCTCCATCGTGGAGGAAGAGTAGCTGAAGTGTTGCTGGGCTTTGCTTATTGTGTGAAAGTGCTGGCAGCCTCCCACTGAAAGGGGAAGATAACATCGTGGCCCTGGAAATAATCTCACTTCTTTTCTCCTACCACAAACTTTTCTGTGAGGGATGAAAGGTTATTGATGATTCCAGCTGTATTTGAGAGAAAGGTTCATTGAGAAGGCTGCTCCAGATGTACTGATTCACAATTCCAGTGTGGTTTTCCTCAAAAAACAGGTCGATGGCTGCCTCCTCTCCAGTTATCGATCCCGAGGAGTTGAATGAGACAAGGTGCTGGCTCACAGCAACCTCAACTGGGTCTTTGCTGTTTCTGAGCAGTGGCTGAATGGGTGTCACATGAGGCTTGTCAATAGAACAGCTCTTTCCCTCGTGGCTCTGAGGGACTTTCACACACCGCAGCACTTGGCGCTCACTCTCTTCTTGCTCCTGGGAGTTTTCTCTCTCCCCAGTCCAATGGCTGTCAAACCAGTCCTAGGAAAACCTGCTTTAAGTTCTGGCCTGTGCCCACAGCCCAGGACGGCATTTTGGCTTGATCTGGCACTGCTTCCTTCCCACAGTCCCGGTGACTTCAGTTCCTAATCCTTTAAGCCACTCTGTCCTGGATCTCATTAGAAGCCCAGCACTCTCCAGGGGATGGAGCAGCATTGCAAATGGGTCATTTCTCTGAAACACTGCAAGACGCTCGTGTAAATAAATAAATATACTATTTAAACCAGCCCTCTGGGGGCTTCTGATCAGATTTGTTTACGGGATGGCTGTTAAAACTCTTCTCCCTCTATAATAGCCCCTTGTAAGCATTTCTGTTAAGCAGAGCCTTACTTTTTGAGAGTGACCTGCCCTGTGTTTGCATGTAAACCAGCCCCAAGCGCTCCTCTGAAAGCACAGAAATATAAAAGGCAGCTGCAGACAAAGGCAGGTATCACTCTGTGACTTGATACAGATATACAGGAGTTGTCATACACACAATGAGAGGTAACAGGCTACTTCCAACAGAGCAGAAACTGTTCTTTTGGAGTAAAAACTGAATGTTAACTAAGTACAGAAATAAAAAATACCTACATAATGCTATGGAGTATTTCCATGCAGCAAACAGTTCTGCGTTCTTGTAAGTGGGGGTGTGACACAGAGGAAAAGGAGGGGTGGGAACCTGGGTATTCTTCTGTTACCTGTGATTTAAGAAAAGACTCTGTGCTTCACTTAGAGGAGATGAGGGAAGGGGAGGGGGGAATAACTAGTGGGTGTGTGTCAGTAGGACAGTTAGCATTTCCATCAAGTGTGTGCCAGTTGGCTCTAGAATTAATAAAATACAGCTCATTCCCTCCCTTCCCACTCCCCCCTTGGCTTTTGCTGGTTTTCTCCAGGGTTTGCTTCTATGACTTGTCTGTTTCTCTGGCCTTTTATGGTCTTTGTTGAAGTGGTAATAGGAAGCTCCCTGAGATCCCACCACTGCTGAATTTACTACCAGCTGCACGTTCATGGTTAGCTCTTACCTTTCCCTATTCCCACCCCCAACTTTTATTTCCTTGTGCTCTGTGTCAGGCAGGACCTAGTCTGTTCCTTTCTCCTTCCCAGCACAAACATCCTGGCCGGTTACACCTTAGAGGAACAGCTCTCCATCCTCTCAGCACCAGTACAGAGATCCCTAAAGGTTTCAAGTCATGAAATTTAAATACCGAACCTAAGAGTTGCAAAGATGTTTAACTCTCCCCCTGTTGGGCGGATGCTTACTCATAGTCAAGCAGTACTTTGATTATATTTTCCTGAAAGATTGTTTGAAATCTCCTCAAAAATCGGGTTTTTAGTTATGGTGGTTTTTTTTAAATTTAAAAACTTACAAAGAGGCCTTTGTATTTGTTTCCCTGCTAATCTCTACTCCCAAATAGGTTATTTGGAGTAAGAAACTGAAAATACACCGTACCTGGGATGGCACACTCAGGGTGCTCGTTGAACTCTTGGTAGAGACAGTGGACACAGAGGTGGTTGGACGTTCCTGTAGGGAAGAGCCATGAAGAAAGCTCAGATCTGAGCAAAAGGCTATCAAAATTCCCCATTCCCCAGTATTTTTCTGCTGGTATATACACACTAGATCCTATATATACTATATATAGATATACTATATATATATACTCTCTCTCTATATATATATATAGATATTATAGATATATATATATATGTAGATAGATAATATATATATATGGATATACCAAATAGTTTACCTTAAGCTAACACATCTATACGTATCCGACTATTATCAGGGTTTTTAAAAATACCCTTAATATACCTGTAAGAAAACGCCGTATTTTCCTGTTTTATTCTCTCCCCCAGAGTACTCTAAGCAAGCTTTTGTGTTTGTGGGTATTGGGGAGGCCAAAATGGGGAGACTTTTGCCATACACTCCTAAAGGCAGAGCACACTTAGTGCAGACAAGAGCCTTTTTCTCCTCCCTTTGCAGCCTGCTTACAAAAGACATAAATAGGTATTTAGATCATAGATAAACCAGGTAAGAACCGTTCTGTTTCCCAGCTCCCAGCCCAGCTTCCCAGCGTCACACAACACGTGCCGGTGTGTACACAGGCGCACGCCGCTGCCCCGTCAGCCGGCAGGATTGTTAATTCCTGGGAGGGGTCACCATATGGAAGGGGCTGGACAGCCCAGAGGAAGAGGGGAATGATTCAGGGCTGTCTGCTGCATAGCTTTCAAAACGCTTCAGTGGTTTGACTCATCCATGTACAGAGGCTGGAAAGGAAAAACAAAAAGGATTACGAAGAATGTCACTGTGCTGGAGGGAGGACTTGGAGTTGTTCCAGGCATCCGTGAGCACAGGGCTGCAGGGAGAGGCAGCCGCAGCTCTTTCCCATTTGCTTCCTCGTTAGAGACAGGCAATTCATTTACCATTGGAGGTGTGAAAGATCTTAAACAAAACGTGCTGTAGTCACTGTAATTTAAGAAAGGCATCTTCTGCAAGGGACTGCTTGTCTGAAACACAGAAGCTTCTGCTGTTTGCTGCCCAAAAAAACATACCTTCACATTAAAAGCCTGTGGTGCAGCCTCATAGCTCAGCCTTTCTTCTTTGACACACCACACCTTCAGGACTGTTCATCGTTCCTTTTTTTTTCCCAGGCTTTAAATGATAGTCACTGTGGGCCATACACAAAAAACCAAACACCATAAAAACACAGAAGTCCAAAAAAAAAAGGCAGGCAGAGGCCTACTGCTGGCAAACTCAGTACCTGCCCCTGGCCCTTGTTGTAGACTCCTGAGCTAGAGCGGCTTAAGATCACCTGGCACCACATTTAGTAATCCTGCTCTGTCAATAATCTCCAGGTTTTTGGGGATGGACTTAGACCCAAAGAGTTATGTTAGGAATCCCCAGGGCCTGTATATTGTTTTTAATATTCCACTGATGTTCCCATCTTCAGGTTTTCTTTGATTTACACAACATCAGGAAGAGATTTGGTGTTTGGTTTACACAAAGTCAGGGTCACACTGTAAGTTTACATGGTTACATCTGTAGCAGAGAGCAAGTTTTAGTAGTCTGCAGTTTTCCAAGGGGAGCCTTTAGAAGAAAACTTGCACTGATGCTCATCTGATTTTGGGATTAACTGATTCAGGGAACTCAGTGTAGCTCCCTGAAGACTGAGAAAAACCAGGTTGGGATTTCTGGATATTGTTTTAGTTCCAGAACGAGCAGGGTGGGAGATGGGCATTTTTTGCCTAAAAAAATACACATGGTGGCTTTCAAGTCTTAGGTTTGTTTTCCCTTTTCTGTAACTGGCAATGACACTCCTGCCTGTTTGACTCACTGCTATTTCAAAGCCGTATTGAAGTGACTAACAGCTGAAAAATGTGCGTGTCTTTGCCTCACAGCTCGGGGCTTATTTCTTTGGAAGGCCTCTGAGAGCCACAAATCACTCTGAATTGGCAGAGCACTTGTCTTAATGCGTGATATTTCAGCATAATTTAATTGGGTGCCCTGCCAGGGAGGAAACTGCAATCCTGGACCTTCTGGATGGTGTCACCTGGGCTATGGTCATCTCTGGGCTTCTGTGGATGAGCATGGCATGACTCAGATGGTCTCACCACCGTGGTTTTAAGGACTTCATCAGGCAGCACTCACAAATCCTGGGAGCTGGACAGCAAAGGTTGCCATGTCCTGGCTCCAGATGTGGCAAAGTGCAGGCTGTTTTAAGGTACAACAGTTCAAACAGCAAAAAACCCACCCATCTGGGTCAGTTCAAGTGTTTGATGACTGAGACTTAAAGATCCTAAAAGCTCCCTTCTGCCATGACCCCTCTGTTGGCTTTCTGCTCCATTTTCCCCCTCAGAGCTTTTAGGTTTCCCCTTAGGAATCTGTTCCGGTGCTCCCCATGTCTGCACGTGCACTTGTTGAGCAGTGAAGATAAATCCAGCAAAGCCCAAGCACCACAGACTGAGCACTCCCAAGGCACAGCCTGTTTGTGTCGGGAAAGGCCGTTCCCGATTTTGGGGTTCTGGGACGAGGAGTGAAGGATTTCAGGTCTAATCCCTTGTCCTTAAGTAACCTGTTTCATTCATGGCCCCGCTCTGGGCACTGTGAGCACTGAATCCTCTTATCCCTTGGCTCTCCTCGCCGTGTGACTTCACCTGGAAATAGCAGGGGGGCTATAATTAGACGTGGGGCTCGGATTTGCCCCTGGAATTTCCTTGGGCATTAGGGAAGGAAGCAACAGACCTGTAAGTGAGACCCTTCTCAGGGGGACAGCCCTGCCAGCTCCTACTCCCATGCGATGCCAGAACACTGCGTTGGCTTGTCTGCACCAGCTGGAAAAAACTTCAGTACTTCACACTCATAAAGGGTCTGTGTGACGTCTCTTTAGCTGGACTTGCCGAAAAAAACACCCTCAACTTGTTTCCTCAGGCTCCAGCTACAGTTGTTTTAAGAGCTTCACAGCTATTGGCAGCCAGTTGTGGGAGAGACGTAGGTGTGAGGGAAAAGCTGCATCCTGTGGAGCAGCTGCTTTGGATTTGTATGAAATCAAGACTTGTGGATTTTGTTGTATCTGGGGAGGAAAAGACCAGTGAACAGCAAGCTCTCCTAGCCTTGTGTTTTTTCACCAAACGCACACAGTCCTGCCCAGCACAACAGTCTGGGGAGGGGTATGGAAGAAAAACTGCCCTGATATTTTTTGAATGGGACATTGGAGCTGCCTTCCCGCTAGAATCAGGATAATGAGGTGGGATGAATTTGGTCCACCCTTAGGACAGGAGTGTATCTGATACTCAGGTTTTGCACTGGGCCTCAGAACTAATGAGAACTTTACCTCAGCTCCTCTTGTGGCTCCTGGGCCATTAGAAATGAAAAGGTTCTTGACTGATCCCAAGCACGAAAAAACACAAAAGAGAAAATCTGGATGGTTAATGGGAAAATGGAGCTAATGAACATGAGACACGAACTCCAGGATGTGTTTCTGCTAAGTGTCCCTGGGGAAGGGAAATGAAGGAATGCTGTCCAGTGGCAGATGGTAATGCCTGTGATGGTCTTGCAGACTAACAGGGATGCCAAAGGAAAAATATGATCCTCCAGATCCTCGCAGAATTTACACCATCATGTCAGCAGAAGAGGTAGCCAATGGGAAGAAGTCACACTGGGCTGAGCTGGAGATCTCAGGTGAGTCAGTTTGGGTTTGAATTGCGGTTGTTGCTGCCCCAGTCACACCAGACGCTTCCAGACAGGGGATCCTGCTGCGAACACAGTTTTTCTCGGGGAGGAGGAGGAGGGGTATAAGACTTCCACACTGGAAATGTCCTCATTCTGACATTCCCCACAGTTCATACCTGATGGTGCCAGAGTGAAGGGATGGTTCCTTGCTTTTCTCCTTTAGGCAGAGTGCGCAGCTTAAGTTCGTCGCTCTGGTCGCTGACGCACCTGACGGCTCTGCACCTCAATGACAACAATCTTACTCGCATTCCACCTGATATTGCCAAGCTCCACAATCTGGTTTACCTGGATCTGTCATCCAACAAACTCAGAAGTTTACCAGCAGAACTAGGAAACATGGTATCTCTCAGGTGAGAGGAGTTCTGGTTGACCTCTCCAAATTTTGTATGGTGGGATGGGGAGTGGGGATTTCAGTTTGCTTTCTGTTCTTGTGTTCCAAGTAATCCTGAAAAATTCCAGATGGGTGCAGAGCTCCAGTTCTAATAATTACTTTTGGGTTCACTGCCCTTCTTATATGTTCTCTGATATATCACTGTAAGCTGTAAGTCTTCTGTACCACTGTAAGTCTTCTGCTCTGAAACATTCTTTGAGACTTGGTGATTGCCTGCTGTTTAAATTCTTCCCTGGCTTCATTTTGTGTTTTGGAGTTTTTTTGCCTTTTTTTTTTTTTTTTTTTTTTTGCCCCTAGTGAATGTATTTCAGTCGTTCTTTGACACAGGGAGATTGGCATATCTTTCCATAATAAAATTCAGGGCGAAAAGTGTCCTCTTTGAAGATGAGCAGCGTGCATGAGGAGTTCTCTTCTGCAGTGATACTCACCCAAAGCGTTTTTGCATTTGCTGCAGGGAATTGCTTTTAAATAACAATCTGTTACGGGTTTTGCCTTATGAACTTGGACGGCTCTTCCAGCTCCAAACCCTGGGTTTGAAAGGTGAGCTCCTTCCAGTTCCGTATTCCTGTGAGTACCCAGGAATTCCTGGGGGGGCTGGGTTCAGAAGCTGTGCCTGCCACCTCAGGGGTGTTTTAGAGTTTATGTGAGGCACTAAGCTCATCACGCCACTGTTGCTCTCTGCTGTTGGCAGGCAATCCTTTATCCCAAGATATTCTCAGCCTCTACCAGGATCCAGACGGAACCCGAAAGCTACTGAACTACATGCTCGACAATCTTGCAGGTACTGCCCTAGTGATCTGATGGACTGGAGGTGTTTAAAAGTAGTGTTTGCTGCTAAAACAAGACTGTGAACCACTGCAGGGAGAGCATTTCCTACCTGCTGTAGCATTTTTGTCAGGTGGCTCTGGGTATACCCACAAACCCACCCTCACACCCCCTGGAAGAGCCTGACATGGATTGTCCAAGCTTTTCCCATGTTACAGCCAGTTTCTGTTTGAAACCCTTCCATTACCAACCAAATGCAAGGTTTTCTTTGCTGAAGCCATTTTGGTACTTCCCACTAAAAATGGTCATCTGAATGCACACAGCATGTCAAATTTAGATAGAGAAACATCCAAGCCATTAAGAAAATCCAGTACCTGACTTAAATCCTGCTTCGTGGTTCCATAACTGAGCCTTCCGCTTTGCCCCCTGATGTCTCCCAAGTTAAGCCGCTGCAGGAATGATGGATATAGGGCAGGGTTCTTGGAGGAGGAATGTCTGAAGCAGGCCAGGATTTACCCCTCCTTCTTCAGCAGATTATTCAAGGTGCAGGAGTATTTCAGTGGTGTTTCTAAATCAGAAAACAAGAGACAAAAGTAGTCATGAATCTTACAATTGACAATTTTTCTCTTACTAGAGTAATTTAAGTGATTTTTGCCTCCCCTGGAGCGTAAAAAGTCTCGGGGAGTTGGGGTTACAAAGCACATTATTGTTCAGTCATTATTTTGACTTAGAAATTACAACTTACAAATAGAAACCCTGAATTAATCACTGGCTTAATTTTTTTTGTAGTTCATCCAGAGCAGCTGCCTCCAAGGCCATGGATTACTTTAAAAGAACGAGACCAAATTCTGCCCTCAGGTAACTCTGTGGTTCTTTTTCCTGTGTTCACATGGCAGCACTCTGAAAAACTTGTCTTGGGCTTCATTTTCGTGGAGCAGAGTGAAAACAGCAATTTGTGTTCATTTGTACCAGAGCAATTAACATATGGCTGTGCCGTAAATACAATTTCTGTCATTTGAATGGGATGCTGGTTATTTCCTTTCCATGTTAGGCTTTGTCATGACTCTTCCAGCCATTCTTCCCCAAGCAAAAGAGTTCATAATACGTGATCTTTAGAGGTTGATAATCTTTCTTTCTTCCTCTCCCTCCAGCTTCATTTACAGTTATGTGTTACAATGTGTTGTGTGATAAATATGCCACCCGGCAGCTCTATGGCTACTGCCCATCCTGGGCACTCAATTGGGAGTACAGGAAAAAGGGAATCATGGAAGAAATCGTCAACTGTGATGCAGATATCATTAGTCTTCAGGTAACTGCAAAATAACTGTGTTTTTCAGCAGCAGCAGAAAACATGAACCTCTGCCTTAAGAACAAAATGTTGCCTTGGGAACACCATAGTCACCTGCTGGATACCAAATTCCAGGGCTTCCCAATACAAGCTGTGTGCTTGTGGGATCAACCACTGAAATCCTCTGGGACCCCAAATATTATCACAAAGAAAAGGTCTTGTTCCGGAGCAGTGACAGACCGTTGTGCCAGAGGGCCCCCAGGTGAAATATTAATCCCTGCTGGATATCTGTCAGCCTCTGCCAAGTTTTAACCCAGGACAGTATCCTCATTCCAGTGTCAAAAATACCAGGTGTAATCTCCCGGTATTCCAAATGCACCTGTCAGTTACCTTTGGGAGGGATTCCAGGGTGCCCAGGGACGTGGATCAGCTCCCAGCAGGCCATTAGCGTAGAGAGTGACGTGGTTTGTGCACGCAGCAGCTCCTCGCTCCAGTGGGAGCTGCTGACTGCCAGCCAGGGCAGGCACATGGAAGGCTCTCCTTCACCTCCTAGCCTGAGGTGTTTGTGTTCAATTCCAGGAAGTGGAAACAGAGCAATACTTCACCCTTTTTCTGCCAGCCTTGAAGGAACGGGGATACGACGGATTCTTTTCTCCAAAGTCACGTGCCAAAATCATGTCTGAGCAGGAGAAAAAGCATGTGGATGGCTGCGCCATTTTCTTCAAAACTGAAAAGTAAGGGGCTGAAGCAGCTTTTTAAAAACACATTCAAACCTTAGAATGGTTCTCAGTAATTAGGATGGAAGTTTCCCAAAGCCTAAGCTCCCTTTTGGAGTTCTTACTGCTTCCAGAAACAAAAACACACCTTTCGGGTCACATCTGAAGACAACTCGAGTAGTCTGGAATGGAGGAAAGGCTGTGGAAGGAGGCACCTGGTGGTTTTCACACCTGGGCACTATGGGAGCTGTGGGTCAGCCCCACTGACAGGTGACTCTCTGTGTCAGGTTTACGCTGGTGCAGAAGCACACGGTGGAGTTCAACCAGGTGGCCATGGCCAACTCGGAAGGTTCGGAAGCCATGCTGAACAGAGTGATGACCAAGGACAACATCGGAGTCGCCGTGGTGCTGGAGGTGCACAAGGAGTTATTTGGTGCAAGTGAGTATGACCGTGGTGTTCCTAGTGGTTATTCAGTTCCATGGAAAGGCACGAGTTATCTCCAGGTAATCCATCTCCTGGAATACTGTTCCCAAGCTTTTATCCCTGCTTACTGACTCTGTTAAGTTCCGCTTGAACAACTCAACTTTCCGAAGGCCACTGTGTTTACACACATTTGCTCCTACCAGGAGCTGACAAAAACTCCTATTTTCAGCTCTGTTTTTCTCCCCTTGATTGACTCCTTCCACCCTCCCCCAGTGATTAGATGTCAGTGCTAACGTACTGCTGTGGAAGAGGGAGATTATCAGGTATCTTTTCCTGCCGCTTGATTGACTGACTGTCACATTCTCATTAAGTTTGATCGAGATGCAGCAGACAATTCCAACATAGATAAAATTGCCACCCTGCTCTGTCTGCGTGGCTGGGGTTTTGATGTCTTCAGAGGAGGAGAATGGCTAAATTCCAGGGCTGGAAGGAGCTGCCTGGGACTTTCTGCCCCACCTTGCAGCTCAGATAAACAGTAAAAGCAGCGACAGCGTCTCACAGCAGCCAGGGACATTCCGCAGGCATTTCAGCAGGTTTGAGCAATGAAAACACATCCATCTGCTGGTGTGCCTGACTCTGAGCCCTGAGCAGCTACACCCTGAGTATTAACAGGTGGGAACAGCCTTTCAGTGCTGGAATTGTACCTGTTTATCCAGGTATGAAATCGCTTCACGTGGACAAGCAGCTGCTCATTGTGGCCAATGCCCACATGCACTGGGACCCCGAATACTCAGATGTGAAGCTCATCCAGACCATGATGTTTGTCTCAGAACTGAAGAATATCCTGGAGAAAGCCTCAAGCAGGCCCAGTAGCCCGACAGCAGATCCTAACTCCATCCCTCTGGTGCTGTGTGCAGATCTCAACTCACTGCCCGATTCAGGTGACACTCGGCTTAATTTTTAATTTACCTTTCCTAGAGTGTTTGAGTCCTCTTTTTCCTCTGAGGGCGACAGGGCGGTTTGCACTTCCCTGGGTAGGTATGGATGAAAGCTTCCCTAGGAACAGCTGTCTTTGGAAATCTGGATGGAGAGCCTGCAGTCCTCTGGTTGAGTCTCTTCTGCTTTCCGTAGTCACCTTGCACTCCAGGAAGGCTGGTGGTACCTACAGAAGTGCAGGAAAGCACAAATAGATCTTAAATAAATCATTAAATAAACATCTGTACCTGGAGCAGCAGTAAGAAGTAGGAAAGATGTTTCTCATGAAAACTTCCTAAGGAGACGCGTTTGCTTTGCTAATTAACATCTTTTCCAATCTCCCGGCGTGTCTTAGCGGTGTTTTGGTTTTTAACATTCCCTAACTCCCTGGATCCCTTTGCCAACAGGCGTAGTGGAATACTTAAGCAACGGCATAGTGGCTGACAACCACAAGGACTTCAAGGAGCTGCGTTACAACGAGTGTCTCATGAACTTCAGCGGGAACGGGAAGAACGGAGCTTCCGAAGGCAGGATCACGCACGGCTTCCAGCTCAAGAGCGCCTACGAAAACAACTTGATGCCTTACACCAATTACACTTTTGATTTCAAAGTAAGCAGCCATTTGTGTTAATTCCCTGACCCTTGGCTGTCTCTCCCTCTGCTCCTTGTAAGCGCTTCCTTTGCTGCTCCCTACTCTTGCTGTTCCTGCCGCTCGCAGATTTGTGGTCTGCTGGAATTTTTAAGCTTCCAGCCTGGCTGTGGCCAGTGGTGTAATGGGAATTGGTGTCTTACCCTGGTGCCGGCGGCGCGGTGCCTCTTGCCAATCCCTGTTCTCACCCCCGTGCCTCTCCCTCTCTCCCCGCAGGGTGTGATTGACTACATTTTCTACTCCAACACCCACATGAACGTGCTGGGAGTCCTGGGGCCTTTGGACCCTCAGTGGCTGGTGGACAACAACATCACGGGCTGCCCACACCCCCACATCCCTTCCGACCACTTCTCCCTGCTGACCCAGCTGGAACTGCACCCTCCGCTCCTGCCCCTCGTCAACGGGGTGCACCTCCCGAGCCGGAGGTAGTGGAGCCCTGCCCCTGGAAGGGCACGGACCTGTTCCCACGGACCTGTACAGTTGTAAATCCAAGTATATAGGAGTGAAGTATGGCCAACCTTAAGCTGCTTCTCCGAGCTCCTTTTCCTTATGTGTTTGATATGAGATTTTGCACATTTTGGTGCATATTGGTATCATTTGGCACTAGGGCTGGAACCAAAGTATTATTCCCCTTTCCAGGTTTTTAATTTAATTTTTGTTCGGTTTTTTTTTTTTTTTTTTTAAACTTTTTTTTCTTTTAAACTGGCTTTTTCTTTTCAGTAGGAAGCTGCACTTCTAAATGGACAAATGAGATTAAAAACTTGGCATTTGACGTATTTCAAGGTAATGCTTTTTTCCAGAACGTGGCAAAATGAGCCAGCCTTTTAAAAAAAAAGAAAAGCAAAACTAGAGATGCTTGTTTTGTAGGAAGAATATTAGAAATACTGTTTGTTTGGACCCAAAACGGAGACTGAACTCTGCATCCAACGTAAAATTTGCACATTAGTGAAGCACTTAATACCTGACCATAAATGGTTGGCAGCATGGCCCTGCCCCCTCATCTCACTACTATCAGAAAACCAAAGATAGCCAAATATCTGTGATAAAATTCGGGCTCTAAATCCTCCTGATGCCAATTTATTTGGGAGCTGTTGTCGGTCAGGGTTGAATTGAAAAGCTGCTGGTTCCTTCCCAACTGTTAATGCTCTTTGGATGTGTTGGAAATCCTTTTTTCCTTCCTTTTAATGCTCTGGGTGGCCAGTTCAAAACCTTGTGCCTCAAGAGGCGTTAAACATGATGCAATTTTCTGAAAAGAAAAAAAAAAATACACAAACCTGTTTGGCTGCTTAATGTTTAAAAAAAGAAAAAAGGCACAGTGATAGGAAAAGGTCGTGTCTGTGTTTTTAAGTTTTTCTTTATTCTGCTTTTTTGCTGCTATAAGATTTTCTTGAATTTCTATTTGAAACTTTTCATGCACTTTACTGTTTCTAGTCTCCAAATGTGATATTTTTAATAAATGAAAAACATTTTCCATGATGTGAATGAAATTTTTAAGCAGATTGATAAGCCTATATTTATGTCTCATTCATATACTTTAAAAAAAGTCCAATTTAAATTGTGAAATTAGTTTTAAATACTAAGGAGCCATCTTCTGTCTTGTAAAACTGCCAGGTCAGGCTGTTTCTCATTTCCTTTGTTGTGGATACTATCCAGAGGGAGAAAAAAACCCAACCAATTGGACTTAGAGGAGAAACCATTCCCTGACTCGGGTTGGGGTTGGGGAGGGGGTGGGGTGGGCCAGAATGCAAAAATGGGCTCAACAAAATGACAACTTTTCCCTTGGAAAAGAAGTGTCTAAAAAATGGAGGCGTCATCAGTGGTCTGTGAGCAATTGGAAGCGAAGGGAGCTGGGGGAAATTCCTGTGCAGCACTTGTTTTGTGCAAAACAAACAAACAAACAAAAAGCCAAAAAAAAAAAAACAAACCAACCAGCCCTTTCCAGAGATGGATTTTCCTCTGGGTGCAGGTATCTCTAAATATACCTCAGCCTTCCCCACCTGGCTGTGGCACATGGATTTGAGAGTACTGGAAAGTAGAATAGCATGAAAAACTTAATTTTGTGGACATTACCTTTCCGTAATCAGCTGCTGTATGGTTTTTTTTTGGGAAGAGGAGGCTGCTCCTCTCGAGGTGTGCACTGAGCTGCTCCTCCTGCTCCTCCACGCGTTTTTTTGAGCTGTTTGTATAACATGGAACTCCCAAGTCGCCCGTGGTTGTTCTGTGAGCTGCAGAGGAGCCTGGTTAGTAATAAAACCAAAAACACAACAGCAATGCTCTGTAATCATCGGGGTGGGGAGAGGATGGGGCTGGAGAAACCCCCAGCCCTGGCGAGCGCTGTGAGCTGCTCAAGTTTGGTTCCCAGCGGTGGAAGGGTTCCGTTGTGGGAAGGTGTTCCATTGGATTTTCTCTGCTGCCAAATGCACTTCCCAGCACCCATCACACTGTGTGGTTTTTAACACAAAACAATGTTATTTTAACAGACGTTGCACAAAAAAATGGTTATGTTTTAGTCAATGCACATGTTTACCTGCCTCTCCTATCTGGCTCCCTCCTGTTTTCCCTTCCCAGCAGGAGCAGTGAGGGGATGGGGCTTTTTTCCCAGCTGTTCTCTCCATCACCACCCCCTCAGTTCCCAGCATGTCACAGCCAATACCTGGAAAAAAAGGCTCCAAGCCCTTCCCTGCTCCTGGCTTTCCAAAACACGGTGCCTGGTGTCCACTTCCAAGCGACAGCACTGCCTAAAGCAAGCAGAGAAAACAAAATCCAACACCCTTCTCCAAGCAACTTTTTAAAACTCAGCCTGGTAAATCTGTTCCATACGGGGGTTTTGTGTGTGTAAATATATACATATATACATATATATATATAAAAAGAGAATTTTGTACAATGCAGCTGAACATTTTTGTTTCCTTCTTTCACTCCAAGGAGCGGGAACAAGTGTGAGCAGTCAGGGATGGCCCAGTGAGGTCCCAGATCACCTTTCCTTCTCCAGGTATGGCCTAGTGGGGTCCCAGACAACCTCCTTCCCAAGTGTCCCGGCTGCTCTGGGTTTTATGGACTAAAAAGCCAAAATCTTGGACTCTTGCCCTTCCCAGAACACGACTTTGCTGTGATGTCCAACGTTCGGATAACACTGTGAGGGCTCTCACCTTGCTGATTCCTAAATCCATGTTCACACTCTAGCTCCACTTTACAAAGGTGATGAGCATCTGCAGCTCCCACTTAATCCCAAATTACAGGGCTTTTGGAGACCAGCTTTCCACACCCAGGCTTGGGAGATGTCAGCTATGAATTGTGAGTGAGATAGCGAGACCTCCAAGGTCCAGATCCCTTTTTTAATCTGGGGTTGGGTTTGGTCAGGATTGTGGAAATTCAGAGTTAATTCAGAAGATGATTTAGGGAAAAACTGTAAGGATTAAAGGACATCCTAACCTGGCATGCTGGGACGTGGGAGCAGCAGGAGGTTCAGCTAAAATCAGGCATCGCAGAGCAGCAGGTCCTTGTCCAGCTTGGTCACTGCAGAGGTGGGATGTTCTTGGAGGTCTTCCCAAAGTACACACAGTTTTTGGATGACACTAGTTTAGTCACACACCCTCCCTCCCTCTCTTTGGTGTTCCAAGGCAACACAAACCCTCAAGAGAACCTGGTGGGAACTGCTCATGTCTTAATCCTCTCTGCCAAGCATCGCTTCAAAAACAATTTTAGGAGGAGATCATAAAGCTCTGGATGCAGGTACGATGCAATCTTTACCTGTGGGAGTGATTAAGGTGAGAGTAATCCCAGTGCTTGGGCTCATCCTCTTTGGAGGCTCCCACCCCATCCCAGAGTGGTTATTTTGGGAGCTGGGGCAGGGGGGTTTCAGTCAGATTGCTTTCTTGTGTGTTCCCTTTGCACACCGTAAGGTCCTGTCCCCAAAGAGATGGAAGTGCACATGGAAAGGGGGGAAGCTGCAGGGTTACTGCCGGACGTGCTTACACGACAATTTTAGGGGGATTTACGCCTTGTTTTCTGGAAAAAGCAGCTTTGCTTTAAATTGAGAATGCTCTGGGATGGGAAATGCTGCTTGCCCTGGAGCTGGGGTCACCTTGCCAGCTCCATCCCCGTCCAGGGGACCCTTGGAGGCTACTGTTCCCACCCAACACAGGGACAGGACTCCCAGGGTTTGATACCAGCTCTCAGCACCAGACATGCAAGAGCCACAGCCTCCAACCGAGACCTGAGCTGAAAACCAGAGAAACTTGTTTATTCCATGAATTCTCATGGAGTGGGGACAGCAGAAACCTAGGCAGGGCATGACCTGCTCCCCTCACAGACCCAGCCTGGGGGAAATCCCAATACTGCCTGAGCTGAGCAGTCCAGCCTTTCCATAACCTCTGGGCAGCTGGAAGAAAGGGAGGTTGTCAAAACCCCAAACTGCAACTTTTTTATTCCCTTTTTAATTTTTTTTCTTTTTTTTTAAAATTTAGCTACTGTAAAAATGGGTTTTTGCTCACCAGCAATGGATAGGGCTAAATATCCACTGGTTTCTTCCCACCTGTGTGCTTCCATGTCCTTCTGTAGGCAACAAAGAGCCCTTTTGCAACCAACTCTTGTTCCTGCTGCCATTCCTGAGGAGCACAGGGTGGAAAGGAGGGGGGTACAGGGACCTGTTGGGTGTTTCCCAGCTTGCCGTTAAGCCAGGATGCACTTTTGGCATCCAGGGGGTGGGCGGGCAACGCAAATGTGATTCCTGCAGACCTCAGACACCTCCCAGCACGGCCAAGCCAGACTGTAAACAGGGATAATCCTGCACAGGGTAACAAGTCACACCTGTGTCACCTCGGTCTGTGTGGCCAAGGGACATTCCCGTGCCATGCCAGGTCCCCATCGCAGGTTGATGGGGCTTCACGGAGAGAACCCCAGAAAGTCACTGGGAAATTTCCCAGTATCTCCCATTTCTCCTGTGCTTCCACAAGCAAGATTCAGCACCAGACCCCATCCAGCTCCTGCATGGGCAGCTCCTCCCAGGAGCTGCCAGAAAACTGCACCACAACCTGGAGCGGAGGGAAGGGAGAAGCTCCCCGTGGCAAAGCAGCCCAGCCCAACTCACCACCCCGCAAAGCCCGATTTCCAGACAGGTCCATGCAGAAAGAGCTGCCACAGCGGAGGGTGGGAAGCACATTGATCCTTTTATTGATGGTGCCCGGGGTGGGCTGCGGTGGCGTGCGGGAACAGCACGGGCACCCAGCCCGGAGGGAGACGCGGGTGCCGAGGGGGGCGAGCCTCTGTCTGCGGAAGCAGGGCAGGTGCCAGCAGTGTGCCACGAAACCTGGCACAGCTCAGAGCGCAGCGGCCGTGTCACTGCTGTCCCAGGAGGAACGGACAGCGGGGGCCGCTTTGGATCCGGACAGCGGCAGGGTCGGAGCAGCGGATCCGCGAGGAGCCCGGGCCCCCTGTGCCTCCCGCCGCGGCCGCACCACCGTGTCCTTTCTGGTGGCATTCCTGCGTGGTCCGTGGAAGGGGAGGAATGGAAACGGAGAGGTAAGGAGGAAGGGATTGTCCCGCCACCACACTGGAGATGCCACTCGTTTGCCTACCTCTGCGTCAGCCTGTGGATGAGCAGCTGGATCCAGGGCGCCTCAGGGGCCACGCACACCCTCTTGTTCCTCTTCAGGGTGAGGCTGCAAGGCCACAAAACCCCTCAGCCCCTCGCTCACCCCTCCCTCAAAGCCTTCTGAACCAACAGAGGAAACTCCCTGCATGGATATGAGCATGCCCTGGACAGCAGGGAGGTGGGATTTTTGGGCCTTGACCCAAAAGAGTCACACCAGGGGAAGCCCCCTTTAAAACAAGGCAGCGGCATCCTTGCACCTTGCAAGAGTCACCCCGACATTTGGGGGCTTCAGAGAGGGCACGAGCACCCACAGCTTGCAGGAATTGGCTGCCAGGCTTCCCACTTACATGATCTCCTTCCTCCGGCAGTGCAGACCCGGCGGCGCAACATCGATGGTGAGGATCAGCCCCAAGTTGATGACCTGGGCGGTCGATTTGATGCACTTGCACCTCATGTTGGTGAGAAGGCTCTCCAGCGACAGACCTGCGCCCCAGAGCAGCCCACAGCAGGTCTCGGCCCCCCGAAGGGGAGGCAGGTGGGGGGGACATCCCCCTCCCTGCTATCCCATCCCATTCCATCCCATCCCAGATGCTCATGGGGCCGCTGACAGGGACAGGCTGGTGTTAATGGGGTTTGCAGCAAGGCTAATCCCTCCCGGCACAGCCTCTCTTCCTGTGTGTGGAGGGGGTTCAGCTGCAGGGTTTGAAAACTTAACCAGTATTTTATGAATTAAACCTGCTGCCCACCCACCAAGCACTTAAGTTTCACAGGGTCTGGAAGAGAAGCAACTTAAAGCCACGAGACAAATCCCCCAGTCCTGGTGCCAGGCGTCCCCCTCCAACTTAGCCACAGGATTTCAAAGATAAACTCAAAGACAGGCAAGAAACAAATGTGAAAGCTTAGCAGAGCCCAGTCTCAGCTGGGCCCCCCAGCGTGGCTATCCACGGGTTTGGAGGGGGTCATGGGCAGACACCCCAAGGCCACTCACCGCCCCCAGGCACCGAGCTGCTCAGCAGCAGGAGCAGGGCCAGCGCCGCCGGGAGCAGCTGCATCCTCACTGCCCACCCCGAGCCAGGGCAGGGGCTGATTTATAGCCAGCCCCGAGGGGAATTTCACAGGCTGGGAAGGGCCAGAGAGGGAGGAAAAAGGAGCTGCCCCCACGCTTCAACTTCCCTGCCGTCGCTTCCCCCCCGTCGCACGTGGCGCACGAGAAAGGCGGAAACTGCCACGGCAACCTCCTGAAACCTCCTGCTCATCCCGCATTTTTGGGGAAAGGCTGGTTCCCCCCTGAGCGCCCCGAGCCCCCAGAATGCCGCAGGAAGGGATGCAAGGGACGGTAACCTCGGGCTGCCACCTTTATTGGGCCTGTTGGGTTGTGTCCAAAAAGGACACCCAGCGCACGGCCACGGGGTGGGAGGGGAGGGAAGGAGGGACGGGCATGTTCAAGGGTTTAAAGGCACAAAATGCAAAGAAAAACGGGCTCAGAGGATGATCAGGTGGGAGGATGCTCCCCTCTGGACTGAGGTAAAGTGGCAAGTGGATGGGGAGGGAGGGCAGTTTTGGGCCCAGCACATCTGGCCGTCCCTCCAGTGGCAGCTTCCTCAGCGGGGACGCTGCTTCTTCCTCCTGCCAAAAGCAGAAGGGGGGAGGAACGTGTGAAGACAGGTCCCCGCGGGATGCCCCTGGTTCTGCCAGGAGCCCCTCGTGCTCAGGAGAGAAGGGGTTCTTACAGGTGAGGGAGGTCCTGCAAGAGTTTCTTCACCCATGGGATGTTAGGATCCACGCAGACCCTCTCCAGGGTTTTTAGCTTAATCCTAAAAAAACACACAGGCTTTCAGCACAGTCACTTCCCCCTCCTGCTCAACCTGCCGAGCCCTCCCATCCTCCTCATGAAGAAAATGAGCAGGAACTGAGGTGATTCAGGGAATATGGGGGGGGAGAGGGCTTGTACCCCCACCCTGGACACACTTACAGCACCTCGAGGCGCCGGCAGCTGCTCCCCACCGGCCGCACCTCGACACTGCTGTATTTATCCGGGGAGATGAAGGCTCTGGTGGTTTTGCGGCAGCGGCAGTTCAGGTTGCCATTGGCTTCCAGGAGAGCTGGAACGGCACACGGTTGTGGCTCACCCACTGCCATCCCCAAAACCCTTCCCGTGCAACGCACCTGCCCCTACACCCCACCAGGACCACCCTCTCTATACTCGGCAGGATAACACCCCTGGAAGCCTCACCCCCCCCCCCAGCACCCCCAAAGCCCACCCAGGGGGCACGGGGGCCTCACCTGTGTCCCCGGGGCGGTGGGTCACCAGCAGCACCCCCAGCAGCAGGGCAGCCCACACAGCCATGCCGGCCCCAGCCCTGGCTCCGGCAGCATCCCCCCTATTTGAGCCGGGAAATAGGAGAAGTGGGGCTGCCCCGGGGTTGGGGTGGTTTCTGCCCGTCCCCGCTCCGTGCTGACAGTGCTCGCTGAGCTTGCGGTGCTGCTGGTAAGATGTGGCTCAGGGCTTGGCAGGGGCCCAGACTTCCCGAAACCAGCTCCGTTTTCCCCTTCCTAGAATGGCTACTCTTGTAAAGGGATCAGTTGTTTTCCCCAAGTTTGTTCTTAGCCCACAGAGCCCCACAAGCCCAGAGGTTTTGCTGTCCTTCATTATCAGATATTACTCATTTCTCCTGCAACCACCTTGTCCCCCCACAAGGCACAGCCAGCAGAGCTCTGATGACATTTGCTTTTGGTCTTTCCACAGGACCTCACACCCATTCCCAATATATTTCTTTCTTGGCCTGGATTGATTTTTACAGCCCTACAGGTGCCCCCAGCCCCACTGCAAACACCAGCACTTGGCTGTGGGATGCCTTGCCTGGATCCAGCTCCCTGACAGGAACATCGTGCCCTCAAATGAGCACTGACGGGAACAACAGGTAACCATGGGAAGGACCCCTGACAAGAAGGAACAGCTTCACACTGACAGAGGGGAGGGTTAGATGGGATATTGGGAAGAAATTCTTCCCTGTGAGGGTGGGGAGGCCCTGGCACAGGTTAAGGTCCATCCCTGCAAGTGTCCAAGACCAGGTTGGATGGGACTTGGAGCAACCTGGGATAGTGGAAGGTGTCCCTGCCCATGGCAGGGGGCTTGGAACGAGTTGAACTTTAAGGTGCCTTCCAATCCAAACTGTCCTGTGATTCTATGTCCTGTATTACTTCAAAGCTAGGAGATCCAGGGAAAACAGAACAGAAGGAAGAATCCTGAATTTTATTGGACTTGAGCTCTCAGGTCAGGACATGCCATGCTGTGCCACACAAACCCCAAGCACGCACTCTGTCACTGAGCACTTTGCACGGAAAGAGTCACAAAGTCATTCCTAAAGAAGCAGGAGCAGCCCAGGACAGAGGACGGCTTCGCAATCCACCGGCAAGTTAATAAATGAAGGATTCAGATTCATGCTGATCCAGGGACAGATACAGGGGGAAAACCCCCACGAACCTGCCGTGGGGCTGGGGCCAGCAGCGAGCCACCCTCCCTGCAGCCACTGCCACCGGAGCCAGGCACGGGGCTTGCGGGAAGGGGGGGGAAGCGAGGGCAAAGTGAGGAGCAGCCAGGTCTGCACACCCAGGCATCATCCGCCAGCCCGTCTGGGGGCCCTGGGCATCAACTTCCTTAGCAGGAAACTTATTTTTTCTTCCTGCAAAAAGCAGAAGGAGGAGAAACGTGTGAACACAGAGAAAAGGGGGTCCTGGCAGGGGAAGCTCCTGCCCCAACCAAAGGAAGTCGCTGCCATTTCCCCAAGGCGGGAATCGCTCGCTGGGACGGCCACAAACCCGGCACGGGCACGGAGGAGGGCGGTGTCCCAGCCCAGCAATGACACACTGCTGCACCTGCTACGAGCAAACCCCGCTCCTGCCATTGCTCCCACCACTTTTTCCCCCAAAAATGGTTTTGGAGACACGGCACTGTGCCGATAAGCCAGGGAAAGAGCACAGCCCATGGATGGGTTGTGTTGAACTTGCACAGCAAAGATTCGCCCCTCACCGCCTTGGGAGGGGATCCCTTGGCCCCCAACAGCTCCCCAAGAGATCCATGAGTGCTTCCCAGGAGCACAGATATGCTGGAGTGCTCTCCAGGGCCGCCTGAGCCAAAGGGGTTTCTATCAAAGCAACTTACGTGCTAGCGATCCGCTTCAGCAGCTTCTTCACCCAAGGGGCCTCGGGATTCACACACACCTTCCCTGCGGTCTTCAGTTTAATTCTGAAATGCAAGGAGAGCTCCTGAGCATTCCCATCCCCTCCAAAAGGCAGGGATTCGAGCAGCCAGAGATGGCAGGCAAGACTCAGCTTTCACTCACAGTGTCAGAGAAAGTGGCCAGACACAGAGGAAGCCAAGGGATGGTGGGGAACAAGGAAAATGCAACCCGTTCCCATACAGAGTGGAGAATTGAAGCCCAGAACGTTGTTCAAAGACAATTTTTTTCTGGAGATTTACAAATGTATCAGGGCCGAGCAGTTAAGGAATTCTGGGAAAATTAGGTATGGCTCAGTGTCTAAGGATGTGCTCCCTCCAAGATGCAAACACCCCCCATGCCAGCACGTTCTCTGCTAAGCACAGCATGAGGAAATCATGCTCTCCCTGGCTGGAAAGATTCCTTTGGGTCCCCTGGAGTGCATTTCCACACCTGATATTCCTCAGGGAGTGAGCCAGCAGCAATGTTGGATAAGCTGGGTTTCCAGCACAGCAGCAGAGAAGCAGATGGCAGCAGAAGCAGAGCACTTACATGATCTCTGTGCGCCTGCAGGTGCTGCCCACAGGCCTTATCTCAATGCTCTCGTATTTCTTGGGACTGATGTATTCCGAGGTTGTCTTGGCACACCTACAGCTCAGGTTCCCGTTCACCTCCAGGATGGCTGGCAGAGAGAGAAGGGGGCAACTCAGAGAGGCAAACAGCGCTGTGAGAGAGCAGCAACTCCGAGAGCCAAAAGGAAGTTTCCCTTCCCATGTTTTCACTGACAGCAGCACTGTAGGGACCACAGTAGGAAGCTGTGCCTCTGCCTTGGTTCCCTGCTCCCACATGGCTCCTGAAAGCTGAGCCTGACCCAGGCAAAGGACAGTCACACTTCTTCCCTGGCTACAAGGCAAACCCCTTAGCTAAACAGGCAGGAAGATCCCAGCCTCCTCCACTCCCTGGATGCGGGTGATGCCCACCCACAGCAGGGAGCTGACAGCAAAGCCACCCAGAGCTCACCTGTGTGGGCTGAGTGGGACATCACCAGCAGCAGCAGCAGCAGGAGCAGCCAGGGGAGCACGGGGGCTCCCACCCCTGTCCCAGCCGGCGCTCGCATCCTCGCGGCAGGGTCGGCCCCAGCGGCGCTCTGGGGAGCCGGGCGAGCAAACACCCCTATTTATTGGGGAGGGTCACGCTCCGGCACAGGCAGGAGGCTCACACTGGGGCAGGCAGCACCCGGCCAGCCGAGCGTGGAGAGGGGTGACATCATTTCTCGGATGCTCCCTCAGCCGGCTCAGAGGCTGAATTGACAATATTATTGATCAAGCCCAGCCACCGGCACGAGGCGTGCATTTGGATTCCCCACACGCCCTTTCTGTTGGGTCTGCGCTCGTATCACCCTTCACTCCCTTGAGCATTTACCCCTCGACCACACAAAAAAAGCCCAGAATAAAACCAGAGCTCAAGCCCTGGCTAAGCAGGGGGGTTTTTAATGCATTCAGATATTTACATGTTTCTTTCTTAGGTAGGGCTGTATTTCCCCCATGCTATTTTTGCTGCCTCTCTCATCAGCAAAAACGCCTCACTGCAGAAAAAAATAGCCAAGATCTCTGCTCTGTTTCCACTCAGACCCTTCAAACCTCATGCTTGGCTGGACTAGTAACACACCCAGGATGGCCACAGCAGCATCCCACATCCTTGGATGTCAATGGGACAGGGGCTGCCCTGAATAAAGTTGGCAAAGTCACCAGCCGGGAAGCAAAAGGGGAAGGGGACAGACAAGGAGGAAGGAAGAGGGCAGAAGAAAAGTGATGTGGTCTGTGTGATAATGTTGTAATTTGGAGCTTTCAAATCGCATCAGCATTTTATATAGTAGCAAAATGGTAAATTTAAAAAAAAAAAAAAAAGTCACTCAAGCTACTCATGTGTCTCTGAAAAATCTGGGTTTTCCTCTGAGATAGATCCAAAAGTCTTATGAAGACCTTGTTCAAGAGATCAAGGTCAAAAACAGATGATTGAGTTTAACTCCCTGTACACCAGGGTCACGGAGAGGCCAGGCAAAATTTCCATGAGCTATACCCCAAGTCTTACACAGGGAACAAGCACCTTTGCTGTCACAGCTCTGAAAAAGGACATGGCCTTAAAACTGGGTTTTGTTCAAGCCCTTCAGATTTAAATTTCCTTGGAGAGAGTTATCAGAAGCACAGCCTAGGACTGGTTTTGCTGGACTGTGAAAGAGTTCTCCTGGGAAAAAAATGGTGGGGAAGGCAGTGATTTACCTGGAGAGGTGACCGGTCACCTACACAGACTGCTATGAGATCAAAACCTACAAAACCTACAAAAGAGATCTCAAAACCTCTCCAGGTAGGAAATAAAGGTGGAGGCAGCGAGAAAGGAGAACTCGACTGCCATCCCAGGGTTTCTGGATCAGCTCAGTGGTTTTGATGGCTGCCAGGAATTCGGAAGGGCGGCCCTCACGTACTGATGTGCAGCCTCATCCAGGCCAGCATCAACTGCAACACATATGAAATATCCTTACAGCTTCTCTATTTTCTGTAGCAGCTGCACCTCTGCAGTCAAGATTTTTATTTTAGTCTTTTTTTATCTTATTTTTCTTAGATTTTTATAGAATTTTTTACCCCTCAGCTGAACCTGTCCCTTGGTACGTAAAACACAGCCGAAAGTTTTCAGCCCACTCCTCCTTTCCCCACAACTTACCCAGGGCTCCTTGAAGGAAAAAGAAAAAAACTGTGGGGTTTTTTTTCGCTTTTTTTTTAAATTATCCCTCCAAAAACCCCAACCGCAGTGAATCTTCACCGCTGTGGTTTGTGGTCTATCACCTGCTTCAAAGACAGAGATGCCTCCTGCTGAAACCCACACCTATTTCAGCCTCGGTGTGAGAGCACCAGAATTAGCCAAAACCTAACGAAATCAGTCCAAAATTAGATTGGCTGAGCGACCTCTCTACTCTCTAGCTCACTGTCACTTACTGTCTTCAGGCAAAGGCGAACAGACTTGCTGGTGATGCAGCACTGGGGCAAAAACCTCATCCTGGGCTCATTTTTGGAGACAGCAGAGTGATGACACCTCTGCAAGCA
Source organism: Acropternis orthonyx (assembly GCA_035583155.1). NCBI lineage: Eukaryota > Metazoa > Chordata > Aves > Passeriformes > Rhinocryptidae > Acropternis > Acropternis orthonyx. The sequence continues at coordinate 1,209,648 of JAWWEU010000125.1, forward strand.
GGTGAGAAAACTGCTAGGGCTTCCTTAAAATGATTTGGTCTGCTCGAGGGCCAAACACAGGGAATATGGTAAGATTGGAAAGAGGTGGGATAAGGAAGAGGGAGAAAAGCTCAAAGCAAGAACAAGAGAAACTCAGGATCATTTTAAGAACTGTGAATTTGACATTCCTGCCTCTCTGGTCAATCCCGAGCCACAGGTCCTCTGCGGAGCCGCTTTCTGGTGAAGGGAAAGCCACAGCAGATGCTGAGCAGCACATCAGCGTGAGCAGCCACCCAGCCCCGGAGCACAGGGGCACTTTTTGGGACATCCCGACCCTGCCCAGAGATGCAAATGGCACCGAGCAAGCACAGGAGAAAATCCCCGGACTGCTGTGCCGACTTGCAGCAGAAAAGCACCGCGGAGAACACCCCAGCACCCACAGCCCTCCTGGGCTCTCCGTTCGCCTCCGAGCCGAGTCAGCCCGAAACGCCAAGCCGAGGAGCAGCGTTATTCCTGCGAGGCAGGAATGAGACCCCAGGAATGAGACCCAAGGGCTTTCCCAGAAAGTGCCCCCGAGCCCAGGGGGCCCTGGCTCCCTCCCCACACATTTGCATGTGGCACAGGAACCGGTCTAGACGCCGCAGGTGTCGCGGAGAGCGCGGGCGCCGTTGGAGATTTGCATCGGGGCGATGGTGACAACGACGGCTCAACCCCTTTGCCATGGGAGCAATGGGATGGCGAGGGACATGGAGCTGGGCTGGGACAGAAGGGAGCCACTGAGCGGCACGTGGGTGCATTGTAAGCCAGATGTGCCTGTGGATGTGGCCTTGGCTGCTCTCACTGCCACCTCAACCCGGTGTTCTCCACATCAGCTCTGGCCCTCAAGCACTCCCTTCTCGGGTCAGTCAAGAAGCAATCCAGGTCTATTCACAATGGCTGAACATGCTCCTGGAAACTCCTCCTGCTAGAACTTGCTTCACAGGATGGGAAGTTTCCACCCAGCTCAAAGGCAGCTGCCCCCAACAGCCCCCAGCACCTTCCCCTGGAATACAAAGAGGACGCAGCAAGCCTGTGACTGGAAAAAGGATTTAGACCCCAGGACTGCCAGGATACCGAGGGAATCACAAAGGCTTTCACAGCTGGACCTCTCTGCACGTGACAAGGACCAAAGAGATACCAAAAGTGCCACAAATACAGCAAAGACGGTCTGCAGGTTCATTTCCCATCTGTACTCCAGAGGGAGCAGCCTCCTGAATGCACACTCTGAGTTCTGGAGCCGAACTACATCCTATTTGGGCAACCTATTTAGGCAAACACCTCCCAAAAGTCCTAGCACCAATCTCCCCAGAGTGTTACTGCAGAGGTTCCTCCCCTTCTCCTTGGAGTTTGACATCTTGGTAAATGCAGCTACAAGTTTGGTTGAACATTTTCTATTTTGCAAGTTATTAGTGGCTTCCATTTTAGAGGAGCCCACAATTAAGCTGTCTCTACATTACTTGGCTTGCAGAATAACCCAGAGTCCTTATTTTGATTAACATCCACTTAATGCTTCAAGGCCTTTCCTTATCCCCTCTTTGCCAGCTGTCTCCCCACTTGTTCTTCCCTTGGGGAAGATGCTTTCCCCACATTTCACCCACAAGCCACCATAGCAGTAGCTGTCTTAAAAAAAAAAAAAAAAAGCCAACCCAAGAGCAACTGCTCTCCAGCAGCGAGTAGAAGTGCACATGGTAAGGAGGGGAAATCCAGGTCTTCACTGAGAAGGAAGCTGCAATCCAAGTGTCTTTTGGGGAAATGAGCAGGCCCCCCACCTCTTGGAAAGCCCCTTCTCAAGCTTTTCTCTTAAACCCAGCACCCCTTGAGTCAGCACTTTGGACACCAGAGCCTTGCACCCGGAGGTGCTCTCAAAGGGGACAGAGAAACTCGAGCCCAGTTTCTGCAAAGGACTGAAGTCTCAGCAGGAATTGATACTGAAAGGAGGTGTCTTGGGCTAAAATAATCCAATTCAGGTTTGGGGCGGGGTGAAGCTGAGAGGTCAGCAAGCTCTGGCCTGCCGGGTGGAAATGGGGAGGGAGATGAAAGGGCAGCACAGAGTCAGAGAAGAAAGGCTCTGGGAGACACGTGAAAGCGAAACCAAGAAGCACAAAGTCATAAAAACCATGAAATCTGCTTTGATCTTTCCTCAGCTTTTATCTCGCTTGTGCTTACGACGCACACCCTAAAAACTAATAAGGCCTAAATCAGAGTCAGATCTGTGGCAGGGCACAGCCTTGGGTTGGACCCACAGTGTCCCTGAAGCTGTTTGGGCATCTCCCCTCCCTTCCACACCCCACCCTGCCAGCCTCTCACAAGCGCACACTGGAGCATCTCCTGGCTTGAGGTTTGCCTGGGCGAGAAAGGCGCTCCGTCCCAAACACGAAGCTCCCCGCCCCTTCTGGCCCCACGGGAATGGGAAGGGAGGCAAAAGCAGTTTTCAGCCAACAGGACTGATTTTTTTCAGGGTTAGGCACCGAGGAAGTTGATCCAGCGAGTGCAGCTTGGAGCGGGGACCACTAGAGAGCAGCAGACACCGGGTGCAGCTGATGGGAGCCGAGCAAGGGAAATCCCGGTGGGAAGGGAGATTTCCAGGCAGCCCCGGGGGCTGTCCAAGTGTCCAGGTCGTCGGCAGAGGATCACAGTCCAAGGTGAGTGACCGTACAGATAAAAAATTAAATCTTGGCAGGTGTTACATGTGCCTGCTCTCATCACAGAGGTGGTTTTTATTTCCCCTGCAAAGGCAGCTTCCAGGAGTATTTTCTCAACCACCAGCTTCAAGTTTTTTTCCCAGTTTGTCATTTCTGCTCAGGACGGGGGTGCCAGAGTGCACAAAGAGTGGGGTGCCCACGGAATGGGCGTGGGGATGGGATGCAGGCAAGAGGGACCAAGAGAGTGGGTGTTGGGGTGGGAACGAACAGAGGAAACTCAGACCTGGGGAAGGGCAGAGAAGGCAGGGGGTGGGATGAAAGGAGGGCTTCCTCCTCTCCCAAAACACACAGGTTGCTGCTCTTTGCTCAATTCCCAGCAAGAGCAGTAGCAGAACTGGCTTGTCTTGATGTTCCGCAGCAAAGCGGAGTTTAGGGGAGGTTTTTGGGTGGGGAGAGGCACAGAGGCATCCTGGAAATCTAGAAATGCAGGTTAGACCCTGCAGCCCCTGCAGCAAAGCAAAGGGACCTTCGTCTGAGGGAGGATGGAGGAAGATGCTGCACGGATCACACCCGGGAGGAGGAGCCAACATCCAGTCTCCCGGGGGACTGGATGAACCCTACATGGCTCCCATTTTTCCAACTCCAGAGATTGCCAGAGGCATGAAGGTGCAATGCCTTTTCAGCATGTGTGCGCTGGCTCTGTTCCCAGCCAGAAAGCCGGGAGGTTAAGCAGTCTTAGGCTGAGATAGGAGCCTCACTGTTCAAGCTGCACACCTGGAAACAGCTGGAAGCTGTTAGTGTCACGGGAAGCCAGCGTGCCAGTCGAGAAACACAACGGCTGAGGCTTCCCCCTGGGAGCAGCTGGAGAACTGGGGAGCAGGCTGCCTGCTTCCACCGCTCCCGGGATCTCACCCTCTTCCTGGGAAAGTCCTGGGAGACCACACACTTGAGATCTCCTTCTTGAATCCCAAAAAGGGGCAATGCTGGGATCCAAGTTTAGAGGAGCTTATAGCAAACTTCCCTCCTAATTTCTCCTGGGTTTTTGCTTGTAAGGGAGTTTTGAGTCCCATAGACACTTCCCCCAAGGCACTGTTGGATGCTTCTCTGCTGAAAGGTAACACAGGGGCCAGCCTGCAGAGTCAGAATTCCAGAGAGGAAAGATGAAGGAAGGCAGAGACCATGGAATGAGGCAGCATTTTCCCCAGGGTTTGGGCAAACTGTTCCCCAGGAAGCATCCAGCCCCGGGGACTGATATAACCAGCCTGTCTGACAGTTATGTCCGAGCCTGGCTTTTCCTGTCTGGTACAGCTGTTTGTCATTCCAGCTGGAGGGGAGCGATACTGGGAAAGCCACCCCATGGGACTGGAGGGCATTCAGCTGCTCCCTGGAGAGCTACTCCACAGCTTTGCAGGGAGCATGGATAAAATGCATTTCCACGCCAAACATCTTCAAAAAATGGGATTTTTAATATTTGGGCAATAACAGCCAACAAAAACTAAAGCTTAGAGTCCCACCCCCTGCTTCAACACTCATCCAGCACTGGCAACCAGACCTTCCGTGGTTCAGTTTGTCACGCTAGAGGAAATGATGTTTATCTGCCCCAAACCCACGAGCACGGGGCTGAGACCAACAGCAACCCAGCAATGTGATTCACAGCACAGCTACAGCCGAGCCCTGCCTCACCCACAGTGTCTTCTGGGCTGTTCAGTCAGCCTGGGGAAGCGTTTAAAGGTCACCGTGCTAAGTGCCATCCAAGTATTTTTGCTGCTCCAACTGTACCAGCCCCAGGACTCTGCCTGCCCTGCTTCAGGCAAGGAGAGGAAGGCTGCTGCATCCTGCCTGGGCTGCCACAGGGTGTCTGTCTGATGGTGTGCAGGAGGGCACACAGTCCCCACCCCAGCTCTCACACAGCTCCGAGGTGAGGCAGCCGTGCTCCGAGTGCAGTGACACCTCTGTGTCACCTCCCACCTCCTCACAGGTAATGCCACAGCTATTTGCCCTACCCAGCGGATATTTCCTCAGTTTCTGAGCTGTTTTCTGAATTGCTCCAGATATCAGGGTGTTTGCATAAACAGCAGCACACTCACACCTTCTTTCCCCAGCCTCTCCTAAGCTTAGTCACCGTTCTGCCTAACCTCAGACTAACCTGCAGGCAGGGAGCCCACGTTTCCACCACACCTAAAGGAAAAAACCTTCTTTGGAGGTGCACGTAACCAGAGTGAGTTCTTGCACTTCAGGGTCACAAGAGAAGCCCAAACAGCCACTTGTGCATGGAATCACAGAATTAGTTTTGTTTGGAAGGGACCTTAAAGATCATCCAGCTCCACCCCCTGCCACGGGCAGGGAAATCTTCCACTGTCCCAGGTTGCTCCAAACCCCATCCAACCTGGCCTTGGGCACTGCCAGGGATGGAGCAGCCACAGCTTCAATTACAAGTACTTAAAATGGAAGTAAAAGCACTGTCCTAACCCCAAACCTGTGTTCTGTAGGCAGTGTTTTCACTGAGAAAGCTTTACGTGGAAAAAGTAGACTCCTGACCCTGCTCCTTCCTCCACTCATTCTCTCCTTATTCCTCTACTTCCATCAGGACAAGACTGGTCAGGCAAGAAGAATCATAGACCTCTCCCCAGAAAGAACAACCCAGAAGAAACAAAACATGAGCAGCCCAAAACGCTGTTGCAACAGGTTCCCTACAGGATAACAGCTGCTCTTCCCGTTTCAACTTCATTAGGGAAAACAGGCTCTTTCCTTAAGACCACCTTTTCCACCGCTTGGAAAACTACTGTATGGGTACAGAACTCTCAGACAAAGAGTGAATTTCAACTCAGCTACCTCCAAGAGAAGTTGCACTGACACCAGGCACTGCCTGACAACACCTCAACAAGAGAAAGGCTCCCCACTGTATAGAGACTTCTCCTTGCATCTGAAAGAAGGTGAGGAGACAGCATATTTTTGTGAAATAAAAAGTTCCTGTTCCAGTTCAATAGGAGCCACCAGAATAAACTACTAGTAAAACAACTGGAAAAGCTGTGTGTACTTACACAGGGAAGTCTGACTGCTGGAGGAGCAATGAAGAAAGAGCCCTGGCACCTCTGCAGCCAAACTGTGCTTCCCAGCCTTGCTGAGAAACGTGGCCCTGGGTCTCCTGCCACGAGCAGGAAGCTGCAAGAGAGCCTCTGCACCTGAGCTCAGCCAGGAACTGCCCAGTGCCTTGTAAAGCATTCCCACCTGGGGAGGCTGAGTGAGGGGGGCAGCTTGTTTTGGTGCCTTCCTCAGCTGCCTGGTGATGGGAAAGAGAGAAATTAATGACTTAAAGGCTTCTGCCATCCCCTCTCAAAGGTCTCAGTAAAACCCCTGCTGCCTGCAAAAGGCACAGGAGCTCCCTGTCATTTATGTCCCGCTGCTCTCTCCCCTCTTTGTTGCAAAGCTTTTTAGCACGTGCCAATCCCTCGAGTGAGAAAGTAGCTTAACAGGAAAATTGTGCCCAAGGAGCCAAAAAATCCAGGATTAACAGGCTCTCCTCTCTCCTTTCCTTCTGCTTCCACGCTCCCAGTGACCCATTTTATGCAGCCCTCAGGGCTGGAGGGGCTCAGCAGCCAGACCTCTCCTAGTTGGTGGTGTTTCCACACAGGCACAGCTCTGAGCCTGTTTTTCCCTAATCGTGATAAAGAGGATGCAGGCTGCAAAAAGGATAGTTTCTGACTGTTCCAGCTGCTTTGTGACAGGTTACCCAGGACAAAAATCAGTGAGAAACAGAGACAGGAGTTCAGAAAAGTGATGAAAACCAACAGTAAGCACTGACAAAAAATTCAAACCGCCCTTATGGACACCTAGAGAAAGCTGCAGCAGGACCTTGGGAGGAAAAGCCCTCCTGCAGGATGAGTCCTGTTCACAGTGTCCCTCTCCCACAAGTGGGCTGCCGGGCTGGGGTCATGTATCCTCCGTCCACAGTGCAATAAATACTCCAGATAAAGGTTTAAAACAATCCCCTGACAGGCTGCACGTAGAGGCTTGTCGAGCCTCAAGCACCCTGCAGGCTGCCTTGAAAACCTCTGTCCTGGATGATTTATCCATCAGGGAGGTTCTTTTCTTCCACCCACCCCAATCTCCTAATTTGCAGGTTGTTTCCATCTGTGGAAGTTTCCTTTTTGCTGGTGCTGTTGAAGCTGAACCCCAGGAAGAGGCTGATTTCCCTCAAGTCCCCTACAAAACCATTTCTCTCGGCATCTACTGCCTTCCTACAATTTCTTCTCTACGTGAGAGCATTTCCCTGCCATTTCCCATCAGTTCCACACAACCCCCCCCCATTCCCCTGAGCTTTCTCTCACCTCTCCACATTTCTACCCAGCCTTATTGTCCGCCTCGATTTATATTCTTTATATCCCCCTTTATATTCTATAGAATGTCTGTAATCTTTGTAAGGCAGTCCAAGCATTTTGAGAGTTTCAGAGCACTTGCAGGGATATTAATTGTCCTGAGTTCTTACTCAGAAGGGCATGAAAATACTACCACAAGGTACAAATAAGTCAGCACACTTGGATACCTTTCCAAATGTGTTTGGAATAGTTGGTTTTCAGGCCTTTAATGAGAAAATCACATACACAGAATCTCTCTGGTAGGGCAGGGAAATGGGTTCTCCTAAGCCCCCCTTCCCTGGAAATTGTGCTCCAGCCTGGATCCTCCTCCCTGCACGTACAATCAGCACCATTAGAGCCAGCTTTAAAACTGCTTGTGACTAAAGATAAAATGGCCAGAGATTCTCCTCCAGCTTACACTTTGTGATCTCTACTCCTACCTGTCTGCTCACAACTTTCTGCTAAGACACAAGGTCTGGCCAATTACTCCTGGCTCAATCTACTGCAGGGCATTTCCACTTCTGAAATGGAAATTAAGAGGCTGGCCCAGGATCCAAGTGTGGATTTGAATTTCAGACTTCCTGAAGTTCAGGAGCATTCCGGCTCCGTTCTCATTTTGCCCACAAGTAATAGGGGACAACTTTGCCTGCTTGTTTTCAAAAAACCTGTGACTGGAGATAAGAACTTGCTCAAGAAAACATTTGCAAAACTCAGGTGCTGATTAGGTATTTCATATCCAAAGTCTCCCCTCTGGGATAACCCCAAGGATGTACAAGAACCTGAGTTTCAGAGCTTATAAATCTCTTCAGCTCCTTTAGAAAGCAGAGGCAGATGGAGAGGTTCAGGTACTGGAAAAATCACCCTCTCTGCACACAGCTGGAAAAGTGCTGCCCGAGTTTGGCACCCAAACAGCCTCCTTAGATCTGCTCTGCCTCTTGAGGTTGTGTTTGAGGCACGGGCAAGAGGGACGACAGAGGAGTGGGTGCTGATGTCAGCTACTTGAGAGAGGACTTTGATCCCCAGGGCTGACGCGACCAAACACCTTGGAGGAGCAAGGCACTTCACAAGGCATTTTATTTGCCTCTTACATAACACAAGGCACAGAGGACAGCACCTGAGGGATCACAGAGCACGGTCATGTACTACTGCTTACTAAAAACTAAGTTATCCCCTGCTCCCAGCTCAAGAAATGATGCCAGAAGATACAAAGTGATCACAGAGCAACGATCTCGAGCGACGGCCAGCACAGGCTGAAGTGCCCCACAAGCTGCAGAGTCTAAAAGACGGGCCTGGAAGGATCTAAAGGAAGCAATAACATAAAAGCTTTGACCCCAGCGAAGCAGAAAATGATTTCTGACCAGAGCCAGCACAGCTTTAACCCTCTGAGGACTCAGAGCTATATAAAAAAAGTCTAGCCCTATGACTTCAGGTGGGCCTTTGTTAAGAGGTGAATCCCAGGGGCATTCCGAAGGCAGGCTTCCATGGCAACTGTAGGAAAAGCCCCTTAAACAGAGCAGGAGAGTCAGTAAATTCTCCATTACACAAAGTCTCGTTCCAACAACTGTGGCAGTGCTGAAACCCCTCCAGATAAACCCTGCTTAAAATGCACATCAGCACACGCAGCACAGCGTAAATGGGAGTTTATTTACCAGTCAAGCCTTCAGCTGCTTCCTACAGAAATCCAAAGCCATCCCAACCTTTTGTGTTGAGAACTGCACACCAGCTGGAGCTGTAACAGCTGTCCAGCACTCAGCTAAGTATGAATAAACATCTGACACGTTATCTGGCTGTGCCTTCCTGGCTGCTTGGTGGGATAGGGAGCTCAGGTTTTTCCTCACTGAAATAGAAATCCATGTTTTCACAGGCATTAAAAGCCACACAGCATCCCTGCATGGGGATCACAAGAGGACACATCATCCCCTGCTTCATGTTAAAGAAAACACCCTGAGAACGGACGTGGAATTACAGAGCGCAAGAGTGAATCCCTAACGGGCTTGTGAGAGTATTCCAACAGCTATTCCAGTGGCAGTGGGAGGCTGTGGAGGTTACCAATCCAAGTGCACATCTTCAGAACAGAAAAAATCCAAATTCCTTCAAAGGAGCCACGTTTGAAATCCCAGTTGATACAGGGAGCTTGTGCTGCATTTACAGCGCAGAGTGGGGCATTTTCCTGATTGCCCAGGCAGGATAAGGGTGGCAGGATTACATTTAGTGGGAGAATAAAAGCTTAGGAAAGAACAAGGCATCAGAGGGATGACTTCTGGATGCACTGTGCCAACATATTGGCACCTAAACCACACCCAGCTCCGGATAATCTGCAGCACAAACCGACCTTGGCTTTTGTAACCCTGCCAGGACAAAGCCAGGGATCACTCCAGTCCTCTGACTCCCTAACAGAGTTAATCATTGAGCTCTGCATGCAGAAGGCTTCCTAGATCCCTGACTCAGCCACTGTACATGACAGGACTGCTCTTTAGACCACAGTCATGCTTTCCAAAGTTCCTTGGAGACTTCGGATTATAAATTGCACTCTAACCTTTGAAACCTTTCCCCCACAGCTACGCAAAATCCTGGGAGGACAAGCCCAGAGGCCCTTGAAAAGCCAGCAGTCTGCATGCCCTGCTTCCTCACGGGCCCTCCACACATCCCACCTTTCCACAAGGGCTCTGCTGATTTATCCCTGACAACCGGGAGCTGCAGCAAGGAGCTATTCCTGGCTTTGTTCTGCCAAGGGGGAACAAAGGAAGAGAGAGGTTCTGGCATACACAGAAGGTCAGGGAGGAAGTGTGTGACAGAGGAAGGGGTTGCACTTGCCTTTGCCTTTCTAGGCCCAGGACAGAATCTCCCACCATAGGCTTATCCTTGGCTTCACGGGGTGGGAATGAAGCCAGAGCCGAGCACTCTGGAAATCCCATCACAACTGTTCCTTCATTTAGATGTTTAATGGTGTTCACGTCCCTGATGAAGCTGTACTTGCTACAGCCAAAGAAAACCCCACCAGCACTCTTTGAAGGAGAAATTAAATGCTTCATTAATTCAAAAATGGTTGGGATTGCAACTCAGAACCAGAACGTACAGGTCTAGAGGCAAGATTACTAATAATTCATGAGCAAAATGCTATGTTTATGCAACACTAAGGATGATGTTTTAATTGCTTATTACTCTAATTGATTTCATTCAGTTGTTATGGCAACTTTCTCCTTTGAGTAGGTGCTCTACACCAGACACAGGCTTAGGCCACGAGGCACAGCTGTGTGACACGCCATGGCTGCAATGTGCATTTTAAAGTAAATTATTCTCATTATCCACTGAGTATTTACTGATTCACGTTTTGCTGGGCCTCAGAGCCCTGACAGCCAAGCGGGACCAAGAGAGTAGCTCATCCACCTGTTAGTGCAAGAAAGGAAATGGCCTGAGATCATGAGGCAGCCCTGATGGTCACATCAACTGTTCCCTTGGCTCTGTGTTTCAGCCTTTCATGCCACTGTCAGGCACAGAGTGCTCTAAAGCTCTGACAGGAACATCCTTCTTATTCCATCAGAAAAGAAGGAGGAGCTGTTAAAGACCAGGCTCTGAACACACTGACTGATTTATTCTGAGTGGTTTATTGCTCCATGTCACTTCTTATATGTCATCAGGCAGTGGGGAAGTCAAGCTCCCTGTTTGAAAGGCCATTATCATTATTTAGTTATGGAGTGACAATTCACCAGGAACAGAAGTGGCTCCACAACTGATCCCTTGTGGCCCAGTCCAGCCACAGGAGAGCAGGAGGATGACATCCCAAGATCCTCTCAGAAACCCACGAGAACCTTCATCTCTACAGTTCCAGTAGGGAGTCACATCCCAGAACCTGGGCACAGCCTGGAGCTGTCCCAGGGGATGGCTTCCCCACAGCAACAGGCACTTTCAGCTCCCCCAAACCAGTCTTACTAACAAGGCACTTAGGAAAATGAGCCTGTATTTCAGCTCTGGAGACTGCAAGCCTTCCAAGTTCCACCACGTGGTCCAAGCGAGCCCCAAACAGCATTTCAAAGCCGTGCACACCCCTCTGCTATCAGAGAGAAGCAAAACCACCCCCAAAAGCCCCGTCCTTTGAAGGAAGCCAGGCAACCCCCCTCGGAGGGATGCACGGCTATCTGACCCAGCAAAATCAAAGCCGAGCCTAAACCGTCAAACCACATCATGAAACCCAAATTATCACTGCAGAAGGGAACCTGCCAAGGCTCTTCCAAGCCAGGACGAACTTAAAAGGGGCTGCACCTCAAGCTCATTAATCTGGCAGGCTGTGTGAGCCCGGGGGCACCGCCCCTGGCTGCCTCCCTTCCCGGAGCCCACCTACGCAGGGCAGGCGCTCCTGCCGGCTCCCCAGCCAGGTTGCAGTGAGGTGGCCCAAGTGGGCACCTTTGAAGTGGAAGCTGAGCATGCCTTTCGTGTTCAAAGCAGTCACAACAGACAGCGAGCAACCAGCGCCCTGAAAACCTGGGAGATGGGGGCACTGGCAAGAGGAACAGCCCCGTTCCACACTCAGCCCTCAGTGGGGCGCTTGAGTTACTAACCAGAAGGGATTTTCACACACAGCTCCTCGTGCCAAGTGTCCATCCCTCACCTGCTGATGTGGGAAGTGAGTACTCTTGCAGTGTGTTCATGTATTTAAAAAGAAAAAATAGCTATGAAAGGCCAGGAAGAAAATAATGTTGTTATTACACTCAGATATTGCTCGGAACATCCCGGGCAGGGCTTCCCTTGGCAGGCAGGATTCCCACCCAGTTCTGCAGTCCCTGCTTTTGCTTTTGCCAGCTGCTCACCAGGACTCCTGGGGAAGCTGGAATCCAGCTGCAGGATCTTATACCCTGTACAGCACTAAAAAAAGGGAAGCCAAAACCCTCAAGCAACCGGCCACCACTCACAGCAGTTAACAAATACAGCACTTGGTTTATTTTTGTTCTCAACTGAAACAAGACTCAGTAGGTTCCTTACCCAAGGACTCCTGAAGGGAGCAGAGACTTGCAGCAAGAAGTCTTCAGAGGTACAGTATTTATATCATACAGAGTACACAATAAATTAATATCTACATGCCACAGACCTACAAAAAGTTACATACAATGTAAAAAAATACAGTATTTTCTGCTTGGTTTTTTAGTTTTAAATTTTTTTTTCTGTACATTTTTTTTTAATTTACATTTTCATATACATTTTTTGTAAACTTTTTTTTGTGTGTGTTTTTAGAAAACTGAAATCACATAACAGTTATGGACTTACACAGCATCACTCTCACCTTTCTAAAGCAACGCTTGCACCTACAGGACAGCTTTTAGCTTGTTTGCTCCTTCATTTCTACTTTGGCACCTCCACCACAACCTCCCAGCATTATCCTGAGCTCCTTTCATCTGCTTCAGCCACGTCCTCACCATGGAGAAACACCATCATACTTCAATTTGTGCTTTGATAACAAGACTCAGAGGAGAAACCATTACATTAACTACTTCACCATCACATTTACCTGATATTACTGCATAATACCAACTTCTCCTGCACTAACTGCTTCACATCAGCATGCAAACAAGTCTGATTACGACTCAATCAATAACATGGATATACTGAAAAACAACTACAAAGGTTAAATATTCAAAGGAATGTAGACTTAGCAAGGTTTACCATGTTAAGAAGTCTAAGCTAATAGCATGGATTGACATGTTAGGATTTGAAACACACTGAAGTACACAACGTGGATTTCAGTGTAAAAACAGCTGTAGTAAAGGAAACATGAAGTTACTCCTTGCCACACACTTTGTATTGTCTCATGGTAAGAACTATATTGACTAGAAAGCTCCTCTTTACCAAACATCCTCCTGGTGTGAAATAGAGATCCCTGAAGTTTATAAAAGCCAAGCTTCAAAAACTGCTACTTGAAGTACACAACTCAAGACCCTGCTGAAAAGGAAAAGCTGTTTCAGTGTTTGGCCCATTGGAGAGTAAATCACTCCAGCCTGGCACTAAGTACACACACCATTCCACATAACCCAGTCAGCCAGCTGGATCTAATCCCAAAACAGCAAGGAGTGGAGGTGCCCTCAAGAGGGACTCCACTCCAAGCTCCCGCTCAAAGCAGGGTCAAAGCTGAATTCAAGCCAAGCTTGGGGGTCTGTCATGTCCAATCCCGAGAACAATCCAGGACAAGGACTGCACAGCCCCTCTTGGGCCACTCCCATGCCTGGCTGTCCCCGCGGAGCCCATTTCTTCCCTTAACCCAGAGCTTCACATTTGAATTCCAGGCAAGCCTCTCACTCTTGCTCCATGCTTCTCAGTCAAGACCCTGAAATCAGCTCAAGTGTTGAGCTGCTGGGGGTTTTGGACCACCAGGTACAGGACTACATTCATGGCTGTTGACAACAGAACTATACAAGAACTTTTTTTTTTTTTTTTTGCTGATCTGGGGACCTGAAAGAACTTTTTTTTTATCTTAAATTCCTTAAAATTACAACAAGAAGAACCAAGGCAGGCATTCAAAGCATTGATACACCACAGCAACTCTTTGCCTTAATACAGTTTACAGATTACCACCTCATTTATTATTGCCAAAAGACTCTATGGTGCATTGGAAAACTCAACCTGATACAATCCAGACTTAATGCTACGACCGGCAGCTGAGAGTTTGCCACTTGGGTTTAGGTTTGAGTTCAAAGAAGAAGGTGCCTTCCAGATCACTCGGGGGAGAACTGCTCAGGCTTTCCTCCCCGCTGCTCATGTCTTCACAGGAGTCTTCACTAGAAGGAACAGCGGGAAAGGTCATTGTAACAAAGCCTACTGGGACAGAGCTGCCATGCACACCACAGGAAAGGAGAACCCTCAGGGGGTGTAAGTCCTACCAACCTCTCGCTCCCGTTGAAACATCCCCCCTCTGGTATTGTTGGCAACTCGGGAACGCTGTAGTAGCTGCTCTGGAGGTTCTGGGCCGTACGCCTGGAAACGATCCACACGAGCTTCTTGTGATCGGGCTTGCAGCACTCGGGAGAGGAGTAATCTGCCAGGCATTTCGAGACCAGCTCCCTCCAGTAAAGTAGGTCACTATCACTGATCTAAACAGAGAAAAAAAACAAAGAACTTATTTAGTCTGTTACCCACGGGCTCTAAAGATAACCCCTCCTTCCAGTTCGCCTCCTTGGAAAAAACATCAGTCGAGATAGTGAGTCACAACTGTGATACCTTTGTCAAAGTTGCTTTTGAAGGTGAACTCCTACCAACACCTACACACCTCCCAGACAAGGCCATGTTCAAGTGTGAGCTGACAGTTTGCCTGTCAGTTGTTGTTAACATTTTCATATCACTTCCAAAGAAGAAACAGAACGAAGGTTATTCCATTTTAAAATGGAATGAAAAATTTTAAAATTCCCTTTTAAAATGGAATAATACTGTACTTTAAGGAACTACTTCCACCACTCAAGAAACTGAGGCTGTTCAATTCTTGCTCACACCCAGCCACCCTCTGGGTGAAGAGACTTTCCCTACTATCCATCCTGAACCTCCCCCGACACAGCTCCATGCTGTTCCCTCGGGTCCAGTTATTCAGGCAAAAATAACCTGCCCAGCAGTCCCTGGCAGCCCCATGAACCGACTGGAAGGTTCTCCAGAACACACAGCTAGAGCTGTACAAGTCAGCTGCTTGTTAAAGCATGTATTGTACAGGCACTGGGTCAGCAGTTCTCCTGGTTTTATAGATTTAAGCTCATTTTTTAGTTGCTTCCTCCAGCTGATGCCAAACTGAACCTGCAAAGACACACTCAGGGACCCTTTTAAGGGTAAATGTAAATGTAACGTCACCCGTCACTAAGTGCCAGCTCCAACAACTGAAAAACAATCCACTGAAAATACTGACCTTTGAATGCTTCTGAACACGCAGAAGGATCTCCAGCAGCTCAACGGATTTCAACAACTGAACTTCCAGAGTGAGAAGGCACAAGGCCAAGACAGATGGCTAAAAGGACAAGAAAACAGCACTCAGTGTAACAGGAATCATAAACCTATCCAGAAGTTAAACAAAACCACTTCTACCTACTTTTGCTTTAGAGAAGACAAGACGGCAGTTGCAAGCTTTTAGCTGTGCTTCCAACTTGTCCAGATTCAATACTTCTTTCCTGTGAGACACCCAAGAGGAGAAGGATGTGGATCAACAAGCATTCCCTCATCAGGAAGTACAAACTAAGGAGCTGCCTCCTCCACAGCCAACACTGTGATCATTTAGGAGGGAATTAAGAGAGCACAAGGGCTCAGCCAACACCCAGAGCACTCACCTTTCTGAGGTATGACAGAGTACAATAGTATGGTACAAGTGCAAGAAGGTTAAGGCAGTAGTAGCTTTAAATTCAAAGTGCAACTTTTCTGAAATTATCTTTTCCATCCGTTTCAGGTCGGACACAGTGCATTTACATTGGCTGATCCGGATGATCTCGGGAGCAGCTGGGACATTGCATTCCTCTTCCACAACACGGGCAGCCAGCTGGATACAGCAAACTCCAATGCAAGACAAATGCTTTGGCTTCACCTGAGAAAGCAGAGGAAGCACTAGGAATACGTTCCTCTCATCAACACTGTGACTGAACAGCAACAGTGCTTGGAATACTCACAAAGATTTGCTTATCTGAACTAAGCCTGCTGTCAGGCAGCTCCTACACCTCCCCCAGGCAAACCCAGTTCCACCACTGCAGTTGGAGCAAAACCCAGCTGGCAGAGCCCACAAAGCAGCATCGATCTGCCAGGGCAGAGGAAGTGAGGTCCGGCAGCTGGGCAGCCTCTTTTGGGGCTGTTCCACATCACTACACAAATAAACAGCAGCGAGAGCTGTAATTCCTCCCGTCTCCGAGGGGCAGTGCTCACCTACCCTCACTGACAGCCCACACAGATCCAGTCTGAGCCTGTTCCAGGCAGCCCCATCCCTACACAATTCGTTCCTGCCTCTGTTTTTCTCTCCAGTCTGTTTTGTGCCACCCAAAGGACAGTCGGACCACAAACCTGGTGCAACTTCAGTGTTTCTGCTCGTTTAACAATGGGGAACTGCTTTAGGGTCAGGGTTCCTGCCTTAAAGCAGCACAAACACGACAAAAACAATCAGGAAATTATCACTTGGTATCAGTTCCAGAGCTAAGCTAAGCTTTTAGCACAGTACCCAGAGACAGTCTCTAAGGCAAATAGGTTTGTTCTTAATTTCTCCCTTCTTAGACATCTGTATGGTGAAGGTTACAGACGTGTTAGAGGAAATACATCAAGCTGCTACTTGTCTTTGGAGGTAAAAGGACTGTACTCCAGGTTTCCAAAGGAGACTCCAGAACTGTTGCTAGCACAGAAGGAATCAACAGCCACACTTTTACCTTCATAAGAGCCAGGAATCTGTCCAGGATGTTGACAGCCAAAACAAACGTTTCAGTTGCAAATCCAAAGAAGTTGGTCAGACTCCAAAGATCTTCCACCTTGGCATTCCTTTGTCTTGGACACAGAGTGTTTTCGTTCTACGGCAAGAGAGACAAAGTCAGGATTATTCCGTGGCAGTGGCAATGACTGTGACCACTCACTCCCTAAATCACCTTTTATTTAGATAAAACAGAAGCAATTATTTTCCTTAAATACTTCACTTAAGAAAAAAAAATTTAGACACTTGAGATCCAAATCACGACCAAAGCAGAGAGGTCACAGCCAGGTCCTGAGTCTCACTAGAGCAACACCCAGCACAACCACCCTTCCAATTCTTACCTAAAGACGTATTTAAGACTTATTTATCAAGTGCAGGCATACACAGCTCCTGACCTTAAAGATGACCACACAGCTCTCTGCCTTGCGTGTCAATATTTAAGCAACAACAGCTCTGCTTTCACAACAAACAGGCACCTCGTTTCAGAGACTTGTTTTTGTTAAACATTAAGGCCTGTCCCAAAAAAAAAAAAAAAACCCTCCCAGGCACCCGACCTTAAGCCTGCCCTGAACCGGGTAAGGAACTTTGGTCTCGTTAACGTGGAGATGTTTACGGTCAATTCACATTTTGCTGTTAAAGCGCTGAGCGTTTCTGGGCTCGTTTCCCCAGACCTCGCTAATGAAACGCTGCTGGACATCCCACCTTCCCTGCAGCGCCAGGAACCTCCCCTGACGAAAACAATACACGGCCTCTCGCTCCTGTGCTCGCTCTAAACTTAAAAAATAAGTATTAACCGCCTAAATATTCCGCTTGCCCTGTAGGTCGCAGCTCTTGGACCACGTAGCGTCGACACCTACAAATTCACGCAGAGTTAAGACAAAAGGGGAGCGGCGCATAAAGAGAAAAGAATTAACTTTCCGCAGTTAACGCACGGTCGCTACTGGACGGAATTTTCTTTAAAAACACGCGTTTTCTGCTCTGAGGATGCGACCCCCCCCCGCCCGCCCCCAGCGCAGCCGCCCGGGCGCCCCTCACGCACCTCGGCGGAGGCCTCGATGAGGCTGAGCCCCTTCTCGCGGGGCTGGAACCGCCCCTCCAGCTCCAGGTGGAGGTTCAGCTGCTTGAAAAGCCACAGCGCCTCGCTGCTCATCTTCCCCTACCTCCGCCTCCTTCCCCTCCGCACCAGGGAAACAAAGGCGCCCGGCGGGCCGGGGCCGAGGGGGCACCGGGCCCCCCCCGCGGCCCTTCAGCGCTCGGGGAGGGGGAGGCGAGCCCGGCTCCCGTCACCGCGCGGATGGGTGTGGGCTCGGCCGCTGGCCCCGCATCCAGGCAGGCCGGCCCGGACTCCCGCGGGGAGTCACGGCACCGTCACGGCACCATCACAACACGCCCCCGGCCGCCGCCGCCGCCGCCTCCGCCTCCTCCCCGACCCCGCTCCAAGATGGCGGCGCCGCGGCCCCGCCCACGCCTTTTGTTGTCCCGCGCGGAGCGATCCCCGCTGGTGATGCGGCCCGCGGAGGAGAAGTAGTCCGCCGCCACCGGCGCGGCGGAGCGGTGCCCCGAGGGCTCCCGGAGGTCCGGGAAGAGCGCGGCAGCCGCGCGGAACTCCGCCTCGGCGGGGAGCGGGCCGGCGCCGCCTTGCTCCCGAGAGACGGCGACGCCGCGCGGAGGGACACGCCGAGAGGACGCATCGCGCCTTTAAAGGGCCGCGAGCGGCGCCTCACCCGTTTTGAAAAGACCGCCCAAACCCTCCCGCGTCCTGATTGGTCCGCGCTGCCCCTGCGGGGGGGCGTGTTGTTTACTGGCCGTGATTGGCCGCCGGCAGGGGCCTGCTCTCTCCTGATTGGTCGGCCGAGTTCTGCCTCTGCCCCGCCCACGGCTCCGGGCCCTGGCAACCGCGACGGGCGCGCGCCCCCTGAGGCGATGGGGGGGCCCGGCCGACCCCGCCCCCCACAGCGCTCCGTGTCGCGACAGGCCCGGCCGACCCCCGCCCTCCCACAGCGCTCCGTGTCGCGACAG
>JAWWEU010000125.1:1237730-1307217 GCA_035583155.1 Acropternis orthonyx
CGCCGCCGCGGGCATGGGCCCCGCGCGGTGCTGAGGCGCCGCCGCCCCGCCATGGGGTGCTGATGGCCGGGCCCCGCCGGGCACCCCGCGGCCGCGCAGGGGAGGTGAGAGCCGCGCGGGGGTTGGGGTGGGGGCGGCTGTGTTTGTGTTGGGGGTGTGTGTGTGTGTGTGTGTGTCTGTGTGTGTGTGTGTGTGATAGGGCTGCGCCACGGCAGTGTATAAGTGGGGCTATAAGCGCCGTGATTGCAAAGCGCGCACAGTTAGGGGCGCGCGAAGCATCCCGAGAGCGGCGCTTTGTGTGCCCGTGCGGGTGCGGTGCCCCCGGTGTTGTGACTCTCCGGTCGCAGGGATTTGGAATCGCAGAGTGTTAAGGGGTTGGAATAGATCCTAAAGATCATCTAGTTGCGACCCCACCCCCCCGACGTGGGCCGGACACCTCCACTAGACCAGGTTGCTCCAAGCCGCGTCCAGCCTGGCTTTGAACAGTGCCAGGGATGGGACATCCACAGCCTCCCTTGGGCACCCTATTCCAGTGTCTCACCGCCCTCAGAGAGAAGAATTTATTCCGAATATCTAACCTAACTTTCCCCTCTTTTAATCTGTACCCATTACTCCTTGTCCTGTCACTACAGTACCTGATGAAGTCTCCCTCGGGATTCCCTGCAGGCCCCCTGGTTTTGTCCGGTTTGCCTTCATGTACTTCATTTGCAGAGATGAGGTTTCCTTGAAGGAAGAGCAGCGTTGTGTTCCATAAACGCATCTCCAGAGGGGTGAACTGAAAGGTTGCCATGGGTTGTTTCGTGCCTGTGGTAAAAAGAGAGCAGACTGGCAAAGGAAAATCCTCCTGAAAACTAAGCACAAACACCCCTTTTTCTATAGTCTCCCCTTTTGACCCTGTGAAGGAGGAGAAAAGGAACAGGCCCTCATTTTCCTGCTCTTAAAAATAAGGGTGTTAGAAGGCAGACTGTTTCAAGCCTGAGTTTAAAAATGCTTTTCAGCATCAGCCTTTGTCTGCTCCCAAACATTCTTTCCATGGTGCGCTGCAACAGCCTGTACATGGTACAGCCCCTTTTTGAGACAGAAGGGTGAGATTTTTTTATTAACTGAAATACTTAAATTGAGCAAGATGCATGTGGTCACGATACACTCTGGAAAGGGAACATCTCCCTTTTTCCATGCACAGGTGGCAACTGTGGTGGTGCCCCCCAACTCTGCCCCAGTGCAGGTGCATATGGAGCCCAGGTTAGCCAAGGTGAAGCTGGGGAGGAGTTTGCCTCCCTAAAAGCAAATCAGGCATCTTTTCCTTGTCTTGAGGGTTTGATTTTGGATCCTGCAAATGAATCAGTTTTGCTTTTCAAGTAGCTTGGCTGGCTCTCATCTGTGCCTACACAGACCTTGGCGTGGGGTGTGAGAAGCTGATTTTTGGCTTCTCCCTAGGAGGAACTGAACTTTCACATGGTGTATATATACATATACTTTTAATTATCCTTCACCCTGATGCAGGGCTTGTGTATAGTTTGATGTGGCAGAACTGACCTTAAATGCTCCTTTTATTGTGTCCATTCTGTATTCCCAAATCCTGTGCTTTATTTGCTCTGGCACCCTGCTTAATAATACTGATATTAATTCTGGTAAGAGCCTTGCTGGGGTGGGACCCTCTGCAGAAAAAGTTCTCCTTGGGGGATGCCTGCTGGGGCCAGGCTTTCCCACTGTTTCATGTCTGGGCTGTCATGGGGCTGCAGCCCGTGTACATACATTTATCAATTTAAAGAGAGGTCAGCCTAAGCTTGAGGCTGTTCAGTGCTGCTGCCGTTGCTTGTGTCACTGCCTCAGGAGAAACTTTTGGTGGACAAAGTGTTTAGTTTGAGCTTTCTTAAGCTTGGAGCATCTCCCCTGTAATTATGGTCTCTTGCATTTTCCATTCTCAGTTCCTCTGTGCTCACCTGCTTCTCACGTAGTTCATGCACGGGCAGAAATGAGACCTCAAGCAGCATCTATGTGGTAGAAGGTGCCTTCCCTCAGGGCCTGGTGGAAGATGCTTCCCCTTTGCACACCTGCAGCCATTCAGTGTTTAAAGCAGTAATTAGTTTTGACCTCATGCTGAACTGGATTTTTAGGAGGGACATACTCATAGGTCTAATCTTTGTGTTTTTACAAAAGGAGGTTCAGCACAGCTGTCACAGTGATGGAAATGATCCATCTGAACTGGGTGATGGAAGGGATAGGTAAACAACCTGCAGTTTATTTCACCCTGAGAGCTTTTAAAAAGCCTGGGCAGGACCTCAGGAAAGCTAGACACCATATTTTGACTGCCAGATTATAACCCTTAAGACTCCACTCCCCAGGCAGGGAGCAAACAGTCAGTGAAGATGACCTGAAGCTCCAGATGGAGTGAAATGGGGTACCTGAATTCCTCCCCTGCAAGATGTAGAATGGGTGTCTAGAGCTAACCTGCCATTTTGTGCCTTTTTCCCTTTGCTCCTGGGACTTTGTGGTTGCAGAGCGGGTACTGACCAAAGAATCACCAGGACACTCCAATGAAGCACCAGGACACTCCAATGGCAATCCAGGCTTGCCATGAAGGAAGTGGTTTTCAAGGAGGGATTCTGGTTCCTTGAGAATTCAACACAGTAATAGCTGTTTTCAAAGGCTGAAAAAGCACAGTGAAGTCATTGAGATGGAAGGAAATGTCAGGTGTCTCCTGTCTCGGTACGAAGCAGATGTGGTCTGACATTTTCCCTTCCTGTATGTTTGCTAACTGCAAATATTACCAACATTGATTTATTAACCATAATGGGTATTTGCACTTTTTATGCCATAAACTCATCTAAAAGCTCACTCATGAATGACATGTTACTGCAGATACTGTCTATTGCTCATCAGGCCAGACATCAAACATTTTCTTTACAGGAGTGATGGGAGGTGCTGGATGAACTCGTCTGCCAGAGGCTTTTGTGCCTTTTTGGTGGTACTGTGCTGTATGCCCTCAAGGTCCCGTTTCTTGGCTGGGGTAGCTCTTGACTACAGTGGTCTGTTAGACAAGAACTTGGCTCTTACAGGCTTCCACCTTTACTTTTTTAACAATTCTCCCTATAGATCTTTGGTTTAAGCACTCCTAATTGTGGCCATGCAACTGCAGAGCCGTGCTGTAATAATACCCTGACCATCAGATCCAGCTGAGTCTCCCTCCATTTGTGAGAGCCCTGCAAGTGTCCGTGTGTGCAGCAACAGGAGCAAAGTGGGATTCACACAATTCATCTGAGAATGGACAGCAAAAGCACTCCAGCTGCCATTACACACTGCCTCAGACACACAGCTTCTTTCCTCTTTATCTGTACCCACCCTCTCCCAGGGCTCCCTTCCCTGGCTTCATTTTGTTTTAGGCTGGGGACTGTTTTCAGTCTGTCCAGAGCCACAGATATCAAGGTTGTTATATTCATACTCGTAAGGCCGGAGAGGTAAATACATAGGGAAGAGCCAGGACTGTGCCTGTGCCATCCTATTTTTGCAGACAATTGGAATTATATCCTTTCTTGTATTGTCTCAACAAGAGGCTAATTAGCCAGCAAGCTTGAGCTCCTGGAGGATAATTAAGCTTCATAACTCTGGGTTCTCTTTGGTTGATGAGAAAGAGGAGACAGTACCCTCAGAGCCCAAGAATGCTGCTCTGCAGCTACTGTGCTGTACCTCATAATTGATCTATTGTTTCAACAGCAGATAATTCCTCATTTCCTCATAATTACCTCTTTTTACTGCCTCACACTGTATCCTGATATTAGCTGTAATCACTGATAATTTACCCCAAAGCCAATCAGAATCTGCAAAGCAAAATATTGGCCTTGGTGAGCACTTGGGCTTTCAGGCAAAATTCCCTTTTGTTGTTGTCAAGAGGAATCAAGCCATTGTAGTCAGACATTTTTTGGAAGTGGGTGTTGAACTGGGTATAAACTTGTTTGGTTTATTGCTGTTCATTGATGTTAATGACTGACTACTGCCGAAAGACAAAAAGAGCTACTGCTGAGTCCTGTCTCTGTGTTTTTGCCCACAGAGGCATTGTATTTATTTGGTTTCAGGGGATTATATTACTCAAAAGGTGGTGCATGATGCTTGCAATTCTGAATGCCTGTTGGCCCTTGCCTGTAGAGAGTTAGCTTTTATGAGCATGAAAGCCTCTGGCCCTACTTTATGAAATTACTGCTCACTCCTATACTTTGTGAGCTTGCTTTCCCTTGGAGTGGCTTCCTTCAAGGTACTGTTGGTTTATACCAAATTATATTGGCAGTGGGAGATGTAAATCATGCTCTGCATGTGTTGCTTTTAGGAGACTAGCAGTGAGACATTACATAATACCAGGTTTGGTTTGCCCCTTTTTTTCCCTTTTAAAGCCTTCCTGCTCTGCTTTCAGCAGTTGCTGCGTGAAGAACAAACGAGCTGCTCTGGGTTTACACATCACCCCAAGTCCTTTGTTCATCATCCCTATCACTCCCATGGGGTTCCCTGCATGCTATACCTAGTTTGAAGGCCTCCTTAAAAAGGTTAGTCATCCTGCTAGCAGAGATACCTTTGCCTGGCTTGGCAAGGTGGATACCATCCCTCCCAAGCAGCTGCTGCACCACAAGCAGGATCCTGTGGCTGTGGAACCTAAAACCCTTTCACCAAGACCAGTTCTGCAGCCAGCTTGTGGCCTGCACTATGGAGAATTATCACCAGGGCCTAAGAAGACTTTGTCTGCCACCTCTAAATCTCCACAGTCACTTGAATCACCATTGCAGTCACACACCTTCTTCCTGGAGATCTGGCCTGGTTTTGAGGCAGGCAGCCCATACTTTTTGCTTAAAGACACAGCTGGCTCCTCTTTAATAAGAGTAGTGAACCTGTTTTGTAGTTAAAAGCCTTTTGGTGGGGCAAGAACTTCGTTTTTAGTGCCAAAAATCACTCCCTTCTACCCTTGCTCATCTCCAGACATTCACACTCACCTTGATGGTGGAGGTGGACACTGTCTGCTTCTCTGTAGCAGAGAGGGACTGAGGCTTTCCATGCTGCTGAGTCCCAAACAAGGTTCCTGGCCACGTCCCATAAAACTCCTCTGATGTTGTTGTGCATCCTGCTCGCTTCCTCCTAAAATTCCTTCACTTGGCACCACAGCTCCTGCAAGACAGCCACCCTTCTGCAGGAAGAGAGGCCAAACCTCTCCCATGGCAGGGCCAGCTGCTCCAGCACCTGCTGGGGGAACTGCCCCACAGTGTGCCACACCAAACCCGAGACTGGTTATACTGGAAGAGGCTTACCTGACTCCCCCTTCGTGGCAACCTCCTTCCTTCATCAGATTCTGCAAAACATAAGGGTACCTCGAGTTGCTGCTTATATAGACCTTGCCCAGGTGCTTCTAAAATGGTGCTTGACCCTCCCTGATTAGGGGCTCCTTAGAAGCTGCTATGGCTCCCTCAGTCCTGTGGCCTGGTGGCTCTTCAACAGCAGCACTCTAAAGTTTTTCAGAGGGTTCCCAGGTGTTTCCCAGTAATCCTGGATGTTGTCCATAAAAGATCCAGAGGGTCCCAAAGTTGCCACACAAACCGTGGTTTGTCACCTCTGGGAGCTGTGCTGATTCCTGTGCCTATGGTGTACACAGGATTTGGTGCAGGCCTCAGCCGTGGATTTCTTGGATTTATTTAGGTTGGAAAAAAGCACAAAAATAACGGGCATCATTCCAGCAAATGGTTGTTTGTATTTGCTTTATTCCTGTCTGGTGCTTCAGTTCTGGACACAGAGGTGGCACCATTTTTTCAGCATGTGACCATGAATTGTTCCCGCCCTTGCTGTGACACCCGAGTGCACACAGTAAAGGCTCACATTCCTGACCTGGCAGCAGGGCTGTTCCTGAGCCTTGGAATCTGCTGCCGAACAATAGCAGGGCCCATTCCTACTGAAACTCAGATTCTAATAAGCGTTGGGGCGAGTTTACATCTTCCTTTGAGTTTAGGTTCAAATGAACCAAATTCTGGAAGCAGAACTCATTAGAATATATTGAGTTTCATCTCCTCTTTGCATCAAACACATACATTATGTAGCTGAAGCTGGTCTCCTTGGGCTGCATTCTGAGTTTAGCTTTTATCCACAGTTTGCTTGATAAGTTGCCACACGCTGCCCCAAAGGGAAGGGAGTTGTGATTAAAACAGCTTGTTTGCATCGCTTGGGAGCTATGGCACCGAATATTTAAGCCATTACTGACCAAAGGCCTTTCTGGGCAAAGGCTGCCGGAATGGACTCATCTTGGCTGTTTTTAGACAAAAACGAAATGCAGACCTCCTCCTCTGGTGTTTCCAAACAGAGCCATTAGAACAGGGAGTAGGGCGGGCATGGGTCTGGAATCATGCCCGTGTCGCCAGGAGGGAAGAATGGTGACATTGTGTGAAAGTTCAGTCAGGAGTTCATCCTCTACCTTGTTTTTTAAAAGTCCCTACTTTGGAAAATACCGTTTAAGCTTCCTTTAAACAGCAAACCCCTGGTGTCAATCAAGAGGACAGGGGAATGAAGTAAAGCAAAGATTTCTTAGAGCTAGTCCAGCTTATGGTGCAGCCCTTTCCAGAGAGCTCCTGTTCCTCCTTCCTAGCTGCTAAATGGACCATGGGATTTCTGTTTCAAAATAGACTTAAAACTCCTCCCTTCCCTCCCGTCAAAACATTGCTCTGCCTTCTCTTTTTGCTGTTGCTGACCTGTGGTTTTAGCTGGCAGGTTCCTTTAAGATGTTTGGAAAAATTCATCCATTTGGAAAACCAGCATTAAAATGAGGTCAGCTCTATTTGCACTCCCAGGAAAAATCTGGTTGGAGGAAAAGAAGTGGCGAGCGTATGATTGTACATGCGTGGTGCTGCCAAAATATCTCACAGACTTGCCTTTGTAGCAGGTTGTGGGAGTGAGCTCGGGGTGAGTCACACAGACAAGTGGCAAGAGCCCTCTTCATCTCCCAGCCTCCATAAAATTACCTTTTTTCGAATTTAGGCTTAGACACAAACTCAAACAGGCTGCTGGCTAAAGGTGCAATATCACTTGTGGACCTGTGGCATGTTTAGGTCTGATATTTAATGTGTTCCTCATGGGGAAAATTTGTATTTTACTGTATATTTGACCAGACATCAGTTTGTTGCTTCAAATATCCCAAACATCTTTTTCCCAGTCATTTAGCTTGAAAAATCATCTATTGTCTCACAACACTGTCAGGTATTTCCAGTGGCCAGGCTGCACCATGATTTATTTAGTACAACCCAAACCAATTGATTTTAACCCCTGCTGGTCATCTGCCTATCGCTGCCACATCAGGCTGTGCTTTGGCAAGCTGGAAAGGCAAAAAGCGAGGCATTCCTGGGACCTAAACCACAGAAACATTGTCCTCTTAGAACTGTGGCAGATACATCAGCAACACCTTAGGCATTTCCCTGTGCCTGGTGTAGAATTCCAG
This sequence comes from Acropternis orthonyx, assembly GCA_035583155.1. Taxonomy (NCBI): domain Eukaryota; kingdom Metazoa; phylum Chordata; class Aves; order Passeriformes; family Rhinocryptidae; genus Acropternis; species Acropternis orthonyx. The sequence continues at coordinate 1,245,187 of JAWWEU010000125.1, forward strand.
ACTGCTTCACTGGTATGGTGAGGAAAGAGTTAAGTTGAGAGAAAGCCCCTGGTACTAAAATTAACATCCATCCCAGCCCCCCCACCCACAGCTTTGAAATTTCTAATCACAACTTGCAGTTAGAGGATTTCTTCTAGCAGTGGGTTTGGATCCTTTGAAATCACAGATGGCTGGCTGGAGCTCCAAGGAATTCAGTCTCCTCGTCTCTTCCTTCTGCTTTGCCTTCCCCCCACCGCCTGGAAAAATCTGTTTGCAGGTCATCTGTAAGATTTTATTATTGCTTGCTAAAGCTGAAGCGGATTTGGCTGCTGGTCGCTGAAAATACTTAAGCAGAAATTGGTGGTTGAGCTCTACTGGAATTACCCCTCATGTTCAGAATACCCACCTGGACTGATGTGCAAAAACAAAGCCAGTGGGGTTTGGGCTGTCTGTAGTCCTAGAAATCTTCTTAATTGTTTATGAACTTACCTGTATGAAAAAAAGCAAACAAACAAAAAAAGCCCCAAAGCAAACAAAAAAACCAATGCCCAACCAGAACCAAAGAGGTTTTTCTTACTGCCCTGGATGTATTGGCAGAGTTGCACTGCAACTGGAGGCAGGAAAATCAGGAGCTGTGTTAGGAGCTTGTTTTGCCAGTAGATAATATGTTCCTGTAAAGGCATCTTTTATCTGCAGGAGCCACATTTTATTGTCAGTGCAAGTGATTACAAAACCTAAAAAGAAATAAAACTCCTATTTTGCATCCTACACAAATGCATCCCCCCAAACCATAAAGTGTTTCTGTCCAAGGAGCCATCTACCCCAGTTCCTGATGAAACTGCTCTTGGAAATCATAGCCTGCAGCACTTTGCAGCCTAAAACTTCTCCAGGGAAGGTGAAAAGTATTTTTTTGAGTAAAGTTAGATATAAACTTGGACCAAAGATAGATCTTTATGGGGTGGGTTACATTTTATGGACCAAGTCAAGGTATTTTTAACAGATAAGCAGGTGACTTTTAACGCCTCTCACAAGTGAAAATCTCACACCAAAGTTTTGACTGTCTAATTTCAGTGCAAGATCCGACCTGCAGCTTTTGACCTCACAGGAGATGTCAAATCCAGTGCCTTGACTTGACTCACTTCTCCTTTATTAACTTCCAAACTGCTAAGAAGTTCGAGCATAGCAAATTGACCTTCCAGTGAAGATTAAGAAACTGTAGGAACCGTTGAGGAGTGGTTTAAAAACTCCCAAAGTGACCACAGGGGAAAAAACCCAACCAAAAAGCCTCCACCCTGCAGCTAAAGTTTAATACTAAATCAGGGAAACAGAAGCAGAAAGCTGGGGTGAGTTAGTTCATGATGACTGTCCCATCTCAGGCACCTCCTCTGGCTGTGGGTGTCAGAAGAACGGGGAAAGTCTTTAGCTGGAGCAAGTGTTTGCTGTCAGGGCAGGCTCAGCCCTCCTGTTCTTCTCTGAGAGGTGCTGCCACACTGACAGGGATCTGTACTGCTGGTGTTGCTTTTCTGCACTGCTCAGGTTTTATCCTGACCTGAGCAGAGAGAAGAGAATCTGGTCCCTCCGTGATCTTCACACGGCTTCCCTGTGCTGGATTTTGGGAAGCTTGCTGGCCCTCCCATTTCTCATCCTTTGGAAGCCTGCTCTGCTGTGGCTCCAGTGTGTTTTGGGAAGCCTGGATAGTGTGCTGCTGTTTTTTTCAAATGGCATGCCTTTATCTGATGGAGAACTATGTAAATGGAGATGCAAACTGGATTCAGCCCTGGGGTGCTTGGCTGGTTGCCTGGCCCTGCTCTCTGTGCTGGAAAAGTCTGTGCGCCACTGTTGCTCCAAGGGAAACTTTCAAGCGCGTCATTCCTCTTCTTTTTTCCCCTTACAAAGGTTATAAGACCTCAGCCCTCAATTGAATTACGTCCCCAGTTCAGAGAGGAAAGGTTATGTTCCCCTCTCTTTTGCCCTTGGCAACTGCAGAGGAGTTGGCAGTGCTGCTCACTAAAAATGTCCCTTGCAGGGCCATTGGTGTGTCAGGGTGCTCCAGGGACACCCCTGAGCTCTCTGCTGGGACCACTGAGCTGCCCAGGCAGCAGCAGGGACAACCTCTGCAGGGATCAGTGTGACGGAAAGTTCTTTTCTGGGCTTGGAGGGAAAGTTTGCCAGTCACAGCAGAAAAAACAGGGCCTGAGGATGCTCAATTTGGTCTGAAATTTTTCCTCTGTTTTCTCTAGTGGTGGCTAATTACTCTTCCCTGCAAAACCAAGAAAGGACTATCAATATTTCATATTAGGAGTCATGGTTGGGCTAAATATAGCTCCTGCTTTTTTCCTAGTGAGCATGCAGCGAGGGGCTCCTGGTTTCCTGGCTCTCTGTGCTCAGCACTGCTCCCAGCTTCAGGCTCTCTGCTGGCTTGGCTGAGCTGTGGGTCTGGTCCTAACCTGGTCCTAACCTCGCTGGGTTTCTCCAGGCACATATTTCACCTGGTACAGCTCTCAGGTCTTCTCCAGGTGTGGCCTCAGGCGCTGTAGCTGATACCCTGGTGGAGGTGACCCAGGTAGCATTACCTGCGACATAGCAGCTGGCAGCCTACAGGCTCAGTTAATAATAAACAAATAAATAAGTCACCCATCTTCTGCTCTGCACACAGGCCTGGAGAAACCCCTTTTTGGGGCTCTTGACTTGCAGGGTGGGAAGGGGTCTCCCAGCTCCGCCGCTCTGTGCTGAAGGGAACAAAGTATTTCACCTGTCCCTTGCAATTTGAACTGGTCTTTTCCATCAGTGCCATCGGCATTTCCCAGGGCTTTACACCTCCTTTGGTGGCTCTGGAGGCGGTAGGGAATCTGGCCTTTAGGATCTGGCCTTTGGGCATCCAGCCTTTGGGAACCTGCCCAGCCCACAGGGAAACCTGTGGTGCCTGATGGGAGGATAATGAGATGCTAATGAAGTCTCTCCAGGGAAGGAGCTGGAGGGAGGTTGTGGATGTGCATCCCTGTTTCCCCTTCAGCCCCATTTACAGTGAGTGTCCTTGGGATCAGGCCCAGGTTTAAAAAAGAAATGCAAAAATGACTAAATGCACATAAATAACGTGGTCTGAGGTTCTGGAGTTTCACTTCCAGTCAGAGTCTCCCTCTGAGCAAGTGAGGAACTTCTAATAGGGATTTTTCAGCCCACACAGGCCCTTTGGGGGCTGATGGGAAGTCACTGTGAGACACACTGCACAGCTTTTGGAGCCGTGTTCAAGAATCCTGGATTCAAGGTGTTCCCTCTGGCTGGAAAACCTTGGGTCATTCCACTGATACCTGGAAACCTTGTGTAGGGGTATGCCAAGCCAGTACAGCCTCTCCCTTTTTCATGACAAAGCATTTGTTTTATAAAAACGTACTATAAAAGGAGTTTCTGTTCAGGACAGAGGGCCATGACATTTATTTGCCACTTAAAACCTGATGGGCTATAAGTGGGACTGGAGTGTGGTTTTATAGCTGGTGCGGGATGTGTGAATAAAGAACAATATTTGTTCTTTATCAGTCTTTAAGGTTTCCCTTAGCCCTGGGAAAGCACTTTGAATCTTCATTTGTTCAGAGCTGGCGGTGTTATTATTTATAATATCGGATTGTTTCCCTGTGGATTTTGTTTATTATTTTCTCAGAGTCAGCACCTTGCCTTATTTCCTGTAAATAGAGCCTGAACTGTTGGATCCTCAGAGGAGCTTTGATGAAAGTGCCTGGTTAGCATTTGGCCAATATCCACCTGCTGGGGATTGTACAAGAGCTCACGCAAGGAACTGAAAGTTTCAATAACTTTCCCATGGATTTACCCTTCAGAGCTGAATTGTTTTGCTTCACTGATTTAATACTGCCAAGATATCTGGCCAGAGTCATGGTAGGCAGTCTTAATCTGAATAACCTTTTCCATCAGATCATGTTCGCCATTTGAGAGCAGGTGGTGAAATCTGTTGTCTTTAAAGAAAAAATCCAAACTTGTCTCTGCTTTGTTTTCCATTTCTAATTTACAAGTTTCTTGACACACTTTTACTGCTGAGTGAGGCTGCAGTAGGGCCAGGAGAACCCCTGTTTTCTGTTCTGTGTATAGCGAAGTGTCTTGCTTTAAATCACAACTTTTTTGTCACCGCTTCTATTTCTGAGGACTGTTGGCTTTGCACAAAGTGTCTCCATGACTTCCCTGGCTGCCCCTGGGTTTGCTGCCTTTTTCCCCACTCTAAAACCCATTTCCTATCTAAAATCACAGATGGACCCTAAAGTACTGGTTATACCTGAGAGGAGCCTCGCAGAACTCCCTGGTACTTTTGTGTTGCACATGAACCAGGCCTTGCTGAAATCCCCTTGATATTTGCTGTGCAGCTCCTCCCTGTCTTCCGTGATTTCCATCAGCCTCTCCCAGCTCTCGGTGCTGAGGTGGGAGAGCTCTTGCAGAAAACCTCAACAGGTGGCAGGAACCTCCAGCACATGGAGGGGTTGGAGACCTGTGGGTGATCTTGGCCCAGCTTCATCCGAATCTGAGCAGACTGGGTTGGGTTTCCATGGGTAGGTTTGCCAAGACCGATCCCTGTGTGTCCCTGATGAGCCTGTTCGGTTTCCTGCAGCTTTCGCCCCCTTTGTGCTGCCTTTGGCTCAGTGTTTCATCAGGCTGTCTTTGGTTTTGCAGGTAGCTGTATCCAGCTGGGTGGCAGGTGGATCCAAGGGTTACCATGAAGTTTTCAGGACCCCTGGAGAGCCAGAGGTTGTCTCTCCTTCTGGAGATGGCAATCTCTAGGGAAGCTCAAATGTGGAAAGCACATGTGCCGAAAATTCAGCCCAATCAGGTAATGTCTCTTCTTCACATCACTGATCTCAGCAAAGGCAGGAGGCTGTCTTGGGTGTGTTGGTATGGGAATGGCTGGAGGTGTTCAGGAGGCCTTTGCCTGAGGCCTGGGGAATTGGCCTCTGAAGGAAGGGATTTCTCCTCTTCTGAGGGGCACACCTGTCCCCGGGGGTGCAGAACACACTGCGCAGCACACAGTGATACCTGCTTGTGAAAGCACATACGTACATTGTCTTAATTAATTTTACAAAGTGTGTGGATTATTAGTGCCCACTTCTACTGGGCACCAAGTCTGCAACAGTTCTTAGAAGCAGCTTCATTTCTTGGACTACTTCATTAATAACAGTGTTGATCTGACTTGGGAAAGGCACTGCCTGCTCCACAAAGAACCCCTCTGACTCTAGCAGACTATTTATGGAGCAGGGTGCAAGCTCGTGTCAAGGGAACCAGAGCCAGGCACTGGCCTGTTCCAGTGAGGAATGTTCTCATAGGACTGGAGGAAAACTCAGAGTGGAAGGGACCACAGGGGCTCCACAGTCCAACCCCCTGCTCGATTTGAGCAGCAGGGAGGTTGGAGCAGGCTGCTCACAGCCTCGCCCAGCCTGAACTGGGTTTGTGCTCCTCTGGGAGGTTTCTGTCTCACATGTGCACTCAGGAACACCTGTGCACTCCACAGAGTTCTGTGCAAAACAAAGTGGGAAATACAGGGATGGTTGTCACAGAGTTTCTGCTCCTTTGGTCTGGGTTGGGCTGAAATAACCACACCAAGGACTCGGATCCCGTCTTGCTGTTGTTGCACCACATGAAACATTCACACAGGTAGGTCAGCTGTTGTCGGAGCTAATCCCCGTGCTGTTTGTTCTTTTCTGTCTGGCAAACAAGAAACTGCTGCTGTTGGGTAGGAGCAAATACATTTTTAAGGGTCTCAGTATTAGTTTTGTTAATCCACGTAGCGGTTTTTAGACGAGTGACATTGTTGTCAGAGGTGTAGAGTGTGTTGTAGCTGTGGCTGTCTTGGGGCACACACAGTTTAAGCCTCTGGCTTATGGTAAACCAAGCTGTCACTCCCTGCTGGCAGTATTCCTGGGGAGATTATAATGTAGGGAGGTAAGATTACAGGATAACAAGATAGGTTAGGGACTCACAGAGTGTAACCACACCAGATTCATGGGGGAAGATTGCACAGGACAAGGCACTTGCATTTCAGCCTTGGTGAGGCTGGCTCAGAAACCACCACCTGCCTCAGGCAGACCTCCCTGCAATCCCTCCTCTGTGCTTGTCCCTGAGGGTTTCTGCTCCTGGAATTGCCAAAAATTCTGCTCCTGGAATTACCCACAAAACACTGTTGTCTTGGTGTCACCTTTTTCTTCCTATTTTCCTGCCTATTGGTTCAGACATTGACGTTGTCAGGGCTGTGCTATGAAATGTTTCCTGGCAGTAAGTAGTCACTAAATTGGGGCGGGAACTGCGTGTGTGTGAGATGTAGGAAGGTCAGACGGAGAGGAGAGCATAAACACAGCTGCTGCTTCGGGGGGAAATCCGGACTTGTGCGGCCGCGGAGCAGCAGAGTCTGTAACCACAGATTGCTCTCTGTTCCTGCGGTTCAGACACCCAACTTTTCCAACTATCCCATGCTTCCCCAGCGTTCATTTTGGCCATGGTGCTCAGTGTGAATTACTGGATTTTCTGTAAAATCTGGAAGGTGGTCAGATTCGCTAACACACACTGCCTTCTGAAAACAGCTGCAGCAGCCTCAAACCTCACTTGCACGACACTTCTTTATTTCCCACGACAGTCGGGAAATCTGCATCCTTCTGTGGATCAGATCTGGCAGCCCCGAGCGTGTGGAACTTTCCATTCCCTGCTGCAAGGGTGGGCTGGCTGCACAAAGGTTTAATGAGCTCACCTGGTTTGCCAGGGACCGACCGTGAGTGCCTCAGCAGAAATCTTAACAATCTGATTGGAGACACATTTGGGGGTATTTTGCAGGAGTAAACTTTCAGTTTTGACTCTTGAGGAGACGTTTTTGGTTCTGATGTGTCAAACCGGAACAAACGCAGTTTCTAAATATGTGTCGGTTGAGGTCTTTGAAAGGAAGAAACAAACCCATAGTTACAGAAACAGGAAGACTTTCCATTTTTGGGATGGGGTGCAGAGTCTGTTGGGGACTTTGTTCCTGCTAATTTAATGTATGTTGATTTTTGTGTTTCCTTGGTACTTTTTGTCTGAAAACTCCCATTCCCTCCTTTAAATGCATGCCAGTGCTTTGGGGATGTGCACCATACCAAAGCCAGACCTCACAAGGGCTTTTCAGCCTGAAAAAACAGGTGGGCTGAGTCTGGAACCTCCTCATGCTTCTGAATGGATTTTGTCTTTTTCTTCTTTTTTTTTCCCTTCTGGTTTTCCTGCTGTCTTGGCTTCTGGGAGATGCAGGTGACAAGTTTTAATGGGATTAAGGCTTGAGAAATCGAGCTGTAAAGACTGGTCAGAGGTTGATTTTTACGTGTTACCAAGTAACTTTGCAGCAGAGAGATGTGTGAGCAAAGAGTTTTGGGGCTTTTTTTTTTTTTTTTTTAATAGAAACAGTGTCCTTTGTGTCACGTCTCCTTCCTTTCCTGTTCTGGCTCATTCTTTCTATCTTCCCAGTTGTTCTCTGTACCTCTCGAGGTGTCAGCATATCTCAGTTTATTTCCAGTCCTAATAAAGGTCAGCTGCTCACTCCCCAGGAGCCCACACAGAAACCAACAGGGGAAAGAGCAACAGACCTGTCTGGGCCAGCAGACATTAAGGAAAAGATTATCAGGTCAAGTGTTTTTCCTAGATGGGGCAGCAATAAAATTGAGTCATGTTTGAGTTCACAGGTAATATTTATTTTAGCCTGTATATTCCAGAAGTCTCAAGGCATTCCTAGAGATGATTTGTGCCTGAGTTGTCCTCTGCCCCCCCTGCCTGGTGCAGAGGGGACAGAGAAAGTACCTCTGCCCCAGGGGGAAACCTTTGCTTTCCAGCCCAGAGGGACTGTCTCACTTTCAGCCACTGGAGTGTCTCATTACTGCTTTTAGTTTCAATTAACTAAGGAACAGTGACCTTGCTGCTTAATTAATATTACTGTGATGCATTTATTTGTGTTCTGAGGGTGGCACAGGGACACCTCTGAGGGAGAGGGATAAAACACAATACTTTGTGTGGGAAGCTCCTTATCCTGCATGGAAGTGAAAGCAGCAGTGGGATTTGTGGGTGGAGCGGGGGATCAGTTCTCATTTCTGCCTGTCTCTTAAACTGGGCTTTATCAACCTTTCCTAGTGCCAGTGGGAGGAGGCCTAAACTCACCTGGTCTGTCTGTGTCTGTGAGGGAATTCCGCCCCCTACTCCGGCTCCTTCATTTGCAGTTAGGGACTGGAGCAGACCCTTTCTGTAGAATGGTGTTGCCAAAAAGAGCTGGAGACTCACCTCCTTTTGTTTGCTTCCCCACGTCGTTCTTAAGGAGCCAGTTTTATTTTGGAGCCTTCGTTGTGCTGCACATACACGAGCTGAGGGTGTTTGCAGTTGTTCCTTCCTATCACAGGGCCGTGGGGCTCTGAGGGGGATGGGTTGTTTGGTTTGGTTTTACACCTTACATACACCGTGGGTTTGGGTCAAACACCATTTCCCTTCTCACAGCAAGGACAGGCCTTTGTGTTACAGCCTTGCTGGTAAAGATCACTCTGGGGCTGAAATGGGGCCTTCTGGCCTCATGCTGCCTCTGAAGGGCAGGAAGATCCAAGGACAGATGTCGGGAGGGCTGAGGATGAGAGGCAGCACGGAAAGACAGTCTCACCCTTCCTGCCTGTGCTGTTTTTAGGAGAAGGCCTAACCTTTTACTTTGGCAGGCACTGGGTAAACAGGTCCAAGCCAGGGCAGACACTGCCAGGAGCTGTGGAAGGTGATGCCCGTTTCTGCTGGGATCTAGCAGGAATGGGATTCCCCAGGGATGGGAGGGGCAGGGCTGTGGTGGCATTGAAATGCCCCCACGCTGCTGAGGCAGGGCCCTCCCTCCCAGCCAGGAGCAGCACAGGTGCCATTCTCAGCCCCTCCAAGCGTTGCCCTTTTCTCTCTGCAGGTACACCCTCAGTCCCCGTTGCGCTGCCCGCAACAGCCTTAGCAGAGCACTCAGGAACCTCTCCTGGGTGGCGTGTTTGTTGTGCTCCCAGCACACCCTTGGGGAGCGGGTGTGCTCCCTTCCTGGTGTTCTGCCCCTGGGAGGGGGGATCATGTTTCACCCTGAAATTGTATTGATGATTGTAGAAAAGAACAGATTTCTTGGAATTGAGAAAACAGCAGGTACTTTTTATTAAAGAGTTGAGTGGCACGAGACCAGAGGCCCATCTCGATCACCAGACAGTTCTGGTGACACCAGGGCACTGTCGGGGCTGGGGACAGACTTTGTTCTCCTGGGGGCACACCTGGTACTGCATCACTGGCACACTTTTCCCCAGGGAAATCAGGGGACACGCGTGAGCAGCAGCAACCTGCTGTGCCCCTGCTGTTCCAGAGCCCAGAATCCAGCCCGTGGTTGGAGCCCCGCCGCCTTCCCTGCCCCTTCTGTACCCCCAGGAAGGGAGTTCAGTGCAGAGTGAAGATGTCACACTGCCAGGAACATGGCAAGGGGTGGCACATGTGCCCAGGGAGGCCCCACCAGGATTACAGCTCTGCTGCCACCTGGGCTGGACTCCAAAGCAGGAGGGGCAGCAGCCCTGGTAGAAAGCAAGTTACTGTCCATGGAAGATACACAGTAGGTGTTTGGTAGACACAGGCTGAAGTATTGATTTTGCATTCATATGGGGTGGTTTGGAGGACAGGAACAGCCCAGCTGTTTGTGCTTCTGGACACATCCTTGCTAATCATCCCAAATAATCTCCACTAGAGTGAGACCAGACAGTTACTTGGTTGATGTGAAAGGCTCCGGAAAAGCCATAGATACTTCTAAACTAGGTCACACAGAAGGATTTTATGTCAATGACCAAGCTGTACATGTGGTTGGAATTTAGCTGTTGTCCAAACAGATCAATGGGGAGGCCAAACACTTCAAACAGCAAACCCAAAGCACAGGTGAAATTGTACCTGCTCCACCCCAGTTCCCAGTAAACTGAGCCACTAAAAGCCTTTTGTAAGCTGTGTGCAATTTTCTTTATTTTAACATACACAGAGCCAAAAAAAGCCCCATAATTTGAAGAAAAACCAAACCTTTCCTCTCAAAACCCCAACTGGGTCCCTCCCTCTGTTGCTGTCAGGGCTGGTTTTGTTCCAGCTGGGCATTCCTGTGCATCCACATGGTTCTGAGGAAGTTAAAAAAATAAATTTCTGGGAGCTAAGCTGGAGCTGAGCCTGTCGGTGTGCGAGAAACTACAAGACATCCTTCTTCTTATTCCCACTGTACAGTGACATTGGAGTGAGGTTTGGGGTTGCTGTAAGGAAACCTTCCTGCTTCAGGGCAGGTTTTTGGGATGAGGTAAGTACCTGCAGGAACAAAGTGGTGATTGAGGCTGGCTCGAGGCTCCCCTTCCCAAAGGAGGCTTTGTTCCCGTACTGAGTGACTCCTGCAGAGGTAAAACCTTTGGTCTTTCAGGACTAGCTCAGCCCGTGTATGGGAACAGTTTGTTTTTCTCTCCTGCAGGATGCAGCCATTTCTCCAAGGCAGAGGGATGAGGTCATCCAGTGGCTGGCCAAGCTCAAGTACCAGTTCCACCTTTACCCAGAAACGCTCGCCCTGGCCATCAGCCTCTTGGACAGGTTTTTAGCTGCAGTAAAGGTAAGTATTTGTGACTCCTTAAACTGGACTAGATTGCTGCCCTTTCTCAGCTTCCTGGGCTGGTACCTGCTGCTCCAGAGCCTCACCTGGGGGTGGGCTCTGAGGTACCGAGAGACCAGTCTCATCCTGAACCTCAGCTGGCTCAGGAAGATGAAGGCAGTGCCCACAAACTGTTTTACGTTACCACCCGAGGCCCAGCACCCTCGGACAGAAGTCTCTGCTTGTTTCTCTGGAGTTCCAACTGCATTCACTTCATTTGTACCAACTGCTGGCAGGAAACTAGCTCGGAAAAAACATTTTGAGATGTCTGGGCCTGGCAAGTGGGCTGGTACAGAGAAACGGGGCAAAAAAACAGTGAGGGAGAAAGACAGAGCCAGAGGCCACTGTTCTGTGGGAGTAGTTCCCCTGTGAGCTCTCCAGCAGCCAGTGTGATGGACTTGCAGCTTTAGGCTGATGCCCAGCAGGTGTGACAGAGACAGGGAAGCACACACGGGTGCAGGCTGTCCCATCCTGCTGTGCTGAACCCACAGCATACTCCCAAGCGGGGAATAGATGAACCCCTTTGTTTTTAAGGCTATTCCACCATAGAAACTGCTTAAAAAGAGGGGAAACCCCAGTATCAGGGCTCCCTGCAAGTGGGACCTGCTGCTCCTCTGGCCCTGTGTGTTAGCTGGGCTGTGCTTGGGCTTGTGGTTTTGTACCTGCCAAGTGACTGCTCCAGCCTGGAATCCCTGGCCTGGAGCTGTGAAGTCAGGCTTTGGGAAAGTTCGTCTCTTACTGTATTTGCTCAGTTACATTCAGTGCTTGGCAAATCCAGTCTCCTGTGCACATGTATGATCTCACCACCAACATGCTGGGTAAGCTACATCCCTTGGGGGATGGAAGGAGGATGCATTCCCAGCCTGGGCCCTTGCAGGCCAATGCGACCGAGTTTGGTACAACACAAGTGACATCATTAATTAACCCATCCTTTGAATATTAATAAATACCGACCGTGTTTTCATACAAGCTATGGAAGTTCTTGTTTTTAAGGAGATCCCAAAGTAGCTGATTTACTGAAATGCTGAGATGAGAAAAATTTAAATCCATCAGCAGGCAATGCCCTCAGGGAGAATTTCTTTCAGTAAGTTGGAGTGGCCAAAGAGTGTACGGAAAGCATGGGAATATGAGTCAGGAGCACTCTGTGTGCTCGGGGCAGTGAGCAGGAAGGGGGAAAGGTGCTTTGCATGGATGAACATCAAGGCTCTGTGAGCCTTCCCCCAGTTTTCCTCTCCCATAAAGCTGTCATTCCTCTGGTGCAGCTCAACTCCCGGTTTTTTATCGGGTGCTACTCTGTGGATTTTATTACCAAGATCACCAGTGCCTTCCCCTGCCCAGGAACAGAGTTTGGGATTGCTGGGACTGGCTGTGACCCACAGCCAGCTGTGGTGGTATATCTCGCTGCACAGCACTCCTCAGGCCTCAGCAGGGCCCAGACCTGGTCCTGTCCTAGGGAATTCATTCTCTTGGACACCTGACTGCACAAGTGCAGACTGGGAGGGGATTTTCAGGTTTGGCCCAGGGTTTTCACTTACCTTTGCTTTCACCATCTCCTGACCGTGGGCTGGAGGCCCAGCTGTCAGGAGCTGCTGGAGGTGGGGGCACAGCCCTGCAGCTGTGCCAGGGTTTAGGAATGGCCTCTGCCTTTCCCAGCCCCTGGCCACTGTGGTCATTACACTCACAGAGGGACGAAACCCTTTGTCAAGACAGTCACACAGACAAAGCTCACAAACAAACAAACAGCTTTCCCATCCAAGTTTCATCTACCTTGCTTAAACCACCTCCTCATGGAAGGGACTGGCTCTCCTCCACTAATCCCCAGGCCACAGTTTTGGGAACTGTAGTGCAAACCTACGGAGTGGTGAGTTACTCCTTCCTGTTTGTGCTGCAGTGCCTAAGGCAGAGCTCTTTCCACTCCAGTGCTGCCCGTTCTGATCACGGGGCTGGCAGATTACTGCTCTGCCTGATGTCACCGAGCATGGATTTGTGCTTGGCAGAGCCTGCCACCGCCAGGGCGTAGTTAAGAGGTCAGCCTGCTGGTCCAGAAGGAGACCCTCGGGCTCAGGATGTCCAACCAGAAGCATCAGGGCATCATTTCTGCATCACATTGACACATGGACTTCTCTGCTCTTCTGTCCTGCAGGCCCGTCCAAAGTACCTCAACTGTATTGCAATCAGCTGCTTCTTCCTCGCTGCAAAGACCATTGAGGAAGATGAGGTAACTCTGTCCTTCCTACCCTGGCATTTCTGGAATGTCTGTCCATCCAGTCCTGCCTTTGCTTACACACAGTGACTGACACTTGGCAGGCCAAGGAATGATGCATTTGGTGTGATTAACAATTGGGTCCTGTTTCTTTTTGTGTGCTGGTTTTTGCAGAGGATTCCAGTACTGAAGGTGTTGGCTCGGGATAGCTTTTGTGGTTGTTCTCCAGCTGAAATTCGCAGAATGGAGAAGATCATCCTGGATAAACTGAACTGGGATCTTCACATGGCAACGCCACTGGATTTCCTTCATATTGTAAGTAAGGGGCTATTGATGATGGTCTTTCAGGTGTCTGTCAGCGCAAATAACATGTTGAGAAGCACCTCAATGAAAGTTGTACCTGTAGGGGAGCATAGACCTTGGGATATATTTGTAATTCCTGTGTAGGAGTACTTTCTGAAAGGAAAAGCCTTGGCAGAGTAGCCAGGTGGGTCCCACTGGAAGGGCTGCACCAAGCTGTGGTGGGTTCAGTGCGTTGGGGTTTTTCCCCACGGCTCAGAAAGTGCCTCCAAGGCTAAGCTGGCAGATCCCGGAGTGTCCTGTGCTGTTCCCGAGGCCGGTGCCGCCGGCTGCCCCCTGTGCTTGTCTGCCCACAGTTCCACGCCGTGGCAGTGTCCAGCAGGCCACAGCTCCTGGCCCTCCTGCCCACGCTGAGCCCGTCGCAGCACGTGGCAGCGCTCACCAAGCAGCTGCTGCGCTGCATGGCCTGCTTCCAGCTGCTGCAGTTCAAGGGCTCCATGCTGGCGCTGGCCATCGTCAGCCTGGAGCTGGAGAAGCTGCTCCCCGACTGGCTGGCTCTCATCATCGAGCTGCTCCAGAAGGCACAGGTGAGGGGACGGCACCGCGCACGGGTGAGGAGGGCCCGAGCGTCCTGCTCAGAGCTCTGGCCATCCAGGGCTTTGGGATCCCTGGCTGCCTGCTGGTACCCTTGGTGGGATGGCTGGGCTCCAGCCCGGAGGGACAGTCCTTGGGGACATTGCAGCCAGGGCTCCATCCTGACCACATCCCATGGGTGACAGAGGCGGGAGCTGTGTGCCCTCATGTGCACAGGCTCAGGCATTCATTCCCAGCATACTGACAAATACTGGAAACACACTCTGGCAGTGAAACCTTTCAGTATCTTTTCAGTTTTTTCCTCACCACTATTTCCATGAGGTGTAAGAAATCAGGGGCTGGATCCTAGGAAGTCATCATGGTAGGGCTCCTGTATCGCTTCTTCCTCCTGTATCCGGCTTGTCACTGGGGAGTGAGGTGCAGGGTGGGAGGTGCTGTCGGAGCCCACGCCCTCTGCTCACCGTGGCAGCGATCCCACAACGCCGGTACCTTTGCTTGTGTTCCCAACTCCAGATGGACAGCTCGCAGCTGATCCACTGCCGGGAGCTCGTGGCACATCACCTTTCCACTGCGCAGCCTTCTCTGCTGCCCAACTCTGTATATGTCTACAGTCCCCTCCAGCAGACCCTGGTGACCTGTAACAGAGGAGCGTTCCAGCGCCAGCCCTCCTCTGTCCCAGGGCCGGGTTTCTCCAAGGACAACGGCCGGCCAGAAGCGCCAGTCACAGGTACAGCCGCGCTCTACCCGCGCCTGCCCGCGCCCGCCGGCGGCTGCAAACAGGCCTCGGCCAAGCGCAAGGTGGAAGAGATGGAAGTGGACGACTTCTACGACGGCATCAAGCGCCTCTACAACGAGGAGCTCGCCCCGGAGGCCGCGGCCCTGGAGAGCGTGGGCTCCGCATGCGGCGCCGACATCTCGAGGCAGGAGGGCAGCGTGTCCCCCTGCCCGCCCCTGCAGCCCGTGTCTGTCATGTAGCCGCGAGCGCCACCGCCCGCGTCCTCGGTGGGGGAAGGAGGGGCCATACCTTGTCAGGCTGAACTGAAGGGAGCCCAAAAAAAAGAAGGAAAAAAAAAAAAAAACCAGGAAAAAAAAAATCCCAGCCCCTTTTTGAATTTTATTTCTTGTGCGGCTAATTATAGTTCCACTATTTAAGCACTTAAAAATACAAAAAAGTATAAAAATCTAAAAAAAAGACCCAAAAACCAACCAAAAAAAAAAAGTAGCAAAAACCTGTTCCTTTCTAGTGTTGTCAGTTCCACTGTTCTTCTGCTCCTGTGTATTGTATCCCATTCTCCACGTCAGAGCTCTCAGCAGCCCTGCAGAGCTGTTCCAGGTTTCCCAGCCAACTAACATCTCTCTGCTGCTGTTCCCACCTGCCCCTTACTGCCTTTGCTTGCTCCTCTTTTAATTCTCAGCCAGTCTCGTGCTTGACGTTCTGTCCTGCCCTACCTGCACCACAGCCTTCTTTTGCCCTTTTAAACAGAAACCCTGTTTTGTTAATACTTGGGTGTTTAAATGTGATAATATTGCAAAACTGGATTTAAATAAAAGGTTAGGCAGGAAAACCCCCCAAACCAATTCTTGCAAGCTGCTCCGCACTTCAGTAATGCTCAGAGGAGTGTGAAGGTGCGCTGGAAGAACACCAGGGCAGCCGGCCCCCATGCTCTGTGCCTCACACAGAGACTTCCCCAGTTTACACCAGTTTGCCTCTCCCAACACAAAAAGCAGTTACTGGATTTTGTATCACTAGAACCAAAACGGTGTTTTTTTTCTTGTTTGCACCAAGAAATGTTGCACTCAGTGTAAATTTTCACCAACGCTTGACACTCTCCACGAAGTGTAAACCTTTAAATGTGCAGAGCCTGGTTTTCCTCACCCTTCTCCCAGCACTGCTGGGTGAGGTGCCAGGGTGGCTGTGGATGCCTGAGGTTTGGAATGTATGTCCTTGTCAGCCACAAAACCAAAACAGAAGACCCTGATCCTTGAGTTTTGTGTTCATGTAACTTCTAACCAAGAGTCAAGACCTTTAAACCCGTCTCCTCCATGTGACACCCCTGTTCTCAGAACACCCTGTCCCGACCGTAAGCTCTCTCCACAGCCCTGAGAAAGGTATCCTATCCAGAGCCATTGTACTGATGAAAGCCTTCTGGTAGCAATAAAGAAAGTTGTCCTGGATTCCCAGTCTGGTGTTGTGCTTTTCACCCGAGACCTGGATCAGTTTTACCCGGACACTGCCAGGGAGCTGCTCCGTGCCAGGCCCCTGACAAAGTGCCTTCGGGGGTGCTGGGCAGCCCTTGGGGTGCCAGGGGAGTCCCCCAACATGAACTCGTTGCCTCCAGCAGTTCTGGCTTTAGTCCCAGCTCTGGTGCTCCTCACTCCTGGCTGTTCCCTTCCCAGGCCAAGTGCATGGCTCGAACACTGCTCCCTCTCCTGTCCTGGAGCCCGTCCTGCCCTGTGCCTTCCAAGGTGCCGACTTGTGCACAGTCCACCGCGACAGCCTTTCCACAGGTTCCAACTCTTCCCTGCCTGGGTCCTGAAAAACCCCTCCCCAGGCCATATTTCTCAGAGGGGTGTGTGTCTTCCTTCCCTTCCAGCCCTTCCTGCCATCCTTACGCTATTTCCAGTGCCTGACCTTCTCATCCAGCGGCTCAGTTTTCTCCAGCCAGGCTGCTGTGCAGTCTCGGGGTGTCGCTAGCACGCCCCGAGCAGGGTACCCTGTCACTGCAGGACAGCCCCACTGGTGCTCACTGCTTCCAGCTCGCAGCACGTTACACATCTTTCCTGGTTAAATTACACTGGCTTCTCCACACACTCCTTCCCCTCCCAGGTTTAAGGGCACGTTCCTCCTTGTCCCACTCACAGCATCAGCACACAGGCACTCGTGAGGATCACAGTCCAACCCCACCACAGGGTCACTGCCCAGAACCCTTCCCAGCCTCCCTGTGCTGCCCAGAGCCGGACAAGCTGCAGCACTGACTCTGCAAGCTCTGGGGAGGCAAAACCTGCAGGGGCAGAACCGTCTCCCTTGCTGCTGCCAAGGGAGTGCTTTCCTGCTCCCCCAGTCCCAAACAGGCATCCCCCAGCCCTGGTGGGTTGGTAGAGAGAGACACTTTAATTTCATTGGTGCCATGGACAGACCCACACCAATTACCAACTCCAAGAGAAAAGGCTCAGACATGAAACCTGTCCCTGGTCTGTGTGACCCACCTCTGGAAAGTCCTGCTGTCCTGGCACAGGCTCTGGACCCTTGTGGGCAGCTCCCTGGCTGTGGGGTCCTGTTGCTGGCACTGGGGTACACATTTACAGTGCTATGTGGCTGAAGAGCAGACCTTCAGGCACAGCCTTACCTTGGAAAAGGAGCTCACCCAGCTGCCCCATGAGGCAGGGTGCGGCCGATTCGGAAGTAACCCACACGGCCAGAGACAAAAGCCATTTCCCACTTCCCACATTTTCTCCCCTCAAAATCCCCAGGCAATGACGTCTCCCAAAGCTGCACCTCCCACATCACCTTCAGCAGCAGGCTGACTTGTACGCAGCTCCCCCTATCGCAATACAGGCCAGTCCTGGAGTGCTGCCAGGGCTCCCGGATTCCCACAGGAAAACATTCCCTGATGCGCCCTCGACTCCTCATATTCACGTGCCCTTCCCACAGGCTTCACAGCACCCCAGCGCTTCCTGCCATGGGACCTGCACAGGCTCCGGCCCAGGGCAGCGAGTCCAGCCCAGCACATGGGGCAGGGGAATGGCTGGCTGGGGATGGCACCAGTCCCCAGCTGCAAGCTCAGTTCCCTGCTGCCCTCTGTCCCTCACGAGCACTGGGATAGCACCACTGCTTTCACAAAGCCAAGCATATCACTGCTCGGTCCCCAGGCCCAGGGAGCTCCCCAGGGCACGGCAGGGACATGCCAGCAGAGCACTGCTGCTTGTGGCCAACACCGTAATCCCGGCTCACCCTCCCGGCAGCACCCCAGCTGCCCTCAGCCCCCGGGGGTTTGCCCCTGAGGACATGAGAACACACATCCTCTCCAGCAGCCACAGCAGGACCAAGCCCAAAGCATCATTTTTAACTCAGGCACCCACCCACTCCAATGGAAGAGGTGGCTTTCCCAGCTCTGCTGGGGACACCTGGTGACAACGAACCTCTCTGTGCTGCTCACAAAAGTTCCACACTGCTGCCCTCTCCCCATGCTGGCACCTCTTCCCCAACAGCTGCAGCCATGGAGGAAACACCAGAAGGGCACATTGCCATCCTTTCCCCAGCCCCAGGATGGGGGGAAGCCTCCACCACCCTCCTGCAGCTCAGTCTCCTTGTGGACACCACTGGCAGAGCCTTCTGCTCCCCTCCCTCTGCCCCAGTATCCACCACCACAGCATTATGGCTGCCAGATGTTTCATCTTGTTCTCTTTATGAATCTGTTCTGAGTTTGCCTTAAAAAAAAAACCCCACCAACCAACCCCAAAACCTTCTGCTGACACACTCTGCCTTCAACAGCCCAAGGCAACAAATTCCAGACGTTTACTACCTGCTCCTTAAAAGTTACTCCTCTGATCTAATTGTGACGATTTGCTGACTTAGCAGGTCGGCACTCACCACCATCACAACCTGGAGAGCTCTGCAACAAGAGTCACGAATAAATCCGGGCTGCAAGGGACCTCTAGAGGGCATGTGCTGCCACCTCCTGCTCACAGCGGGGCTGGTGCTCCCTCACCTCTGCCTTCCCTCGCCAAACTGAGCCATCTCACCCGGCGGCTGCTGCTCCGTTAGTGCCCTTCTCTAACTCCACTACGTCCTTCTGGAGACACGAAGTCCAGAGCTGCAAGCAGGACTCAAGGCACCAGCGCAGCAAAACTCTTACAGAGCTGCAAAATAAAGGCAGTCTCTGTAAGTGTCAGTATTTGGCTGTGCTTCTCTTCAGGCTAAGCTTTTAAACAATTTCCATTTGGAGTTCAGAAGTCACTGGGGAAAAAAAGAGAGTGTTAGCCCTCTTCTAACCTTCGTGCCACAGCAGCCCTACAGGTGGGTCACTCAGAGCTGAGCCCTGCAGGGGATGACCCACCACCTCCCCAAGTCCAGCCCAGCCCAGCCCCTGCCAAGGGCAGAACAAATGCCCCAAAGTCATGGTCTCGAGAGCAACTTGCAGACTCCTACTCCCAGATAAAACCCACCCTTACAGTTTTTAAACACGACAAAAGAGTCCAAGGAGTGGGAGAAACATAATTGTTGCAGAAAGGAACAGCTTTCTAGATGTGGCCATCTCATGGGAAGCACTAGTGGCTGGAGAGCAGGTACCACTGGGACCCCTGCAGCCTGGAGAGCAGGGCAGGCTCTGGTGTTGGTATTAATGCAAATGCTGTCCTAAGCTACATCTGTGCAAATATCGATAGCCCTGCAGTCTGAGCAATGGTCAGCAAGTGCAGTTACATACCAGGCAAATCAGAACGGCACACGCACAAGGCCGAACACTGAATAACCTTTCTGACTGGATCTGTGAAGTCACTTGGTTGGTTGCAAAGGTTTCCAGGACAAGCACTTTTCCTTCCACCCTGCTGGAGGGAGCCAACCCTTGTCACTGCAAAGTGCTGCAAAACACTCTGCTTCTGAAACAAAACCCCAGTAGATTTCAGCAGAGCCCCTCAGCAGCCTGCACCTCACACACGGACTGGGAAAGGCCAAACCTAGACCATTTCTTGGCTAAAGGAGGGGAATTCCTTGATTAAGGTTCACAATTGCAAAGAGTAAGTCACTAGTATTCGGTTAAAAAGTGCATCACTCCACACGAAAAAACATCCCAAGAGGCTCAGGCTGCCTCCTTCCCTCCACCCCAAACCAGCTGGAGGTCACTACACACCACATTTATAGGCTTTGTTTTAACCTTCAGACAATCCTTTGGCATTTCTCAAGCTTTTTGAGTGAATTCAATTCCAAAGTAAACAAGATACAAAGTTTAACTCACCCACATTCAGGACTGTTAAAAAAATAATTGCTAATTAGGCTCCATGAAAACAAAGGGAAGCCCTCAATCTAAGTAGGAGTCAGTGCAGTTCAGTTGTACAAGAAAATCCTACTTTGCTACATCAGTCAGCAAATAAGGCCTTGGCTGTCCAGAATAGGCTCCCATCAGCACCGCAAGACGTGACACCCACCATCCCCCCTTCGCACAGTGACATGCTGAGAGCATTCCTGGGACTAAGGACCGATTTCCAGCCGTGTCAGAGGAGCACAGGACACCCTTGGGATAAAGCTGTGGTGTCCGAAGCAGCCAGACTTGAGGCAGCAATGAAATCCTCCAGCTACCACGCTCAGCCCCGCTGCGTCCCTCTGTGCGTGGCCAGCACCACGGGCACAGCACGGCCACGGTGGGAGCACGGGGAGGGAGAAGGAGATCCAGGAGAGCCCTCGCCATCTGTGCCCCCGGGGCCGAGCTCCCTCCTCCGGCCGGTCCCGCTGGCGGTCCTGGACGCTGTGGGGGCCGCGCCGGGAGCCACCGATCCCGCACAGACACACAGCACAGAGCACGGGTGGGGACAAGGGGGAAGGAGAGAGGGCAGGCGTGATGGAGGAATGAGATGGCTCTTCTCCTGGCAGGGGTGCCCGTAGCCGCAGGCTCTTCCAGTGCCCTACAGCCCACTGGGAGAGAGGGTGCGGGGGCTTTGGCAGGGTGACGGTTACATAAAGAAGAAGCTACAGGAAAAAGAGAAAAAAAACAGAAAAGAAACAGAGGTTCAGAATTGGAATGAAGGAGTGAGAAGGGAGGGGAAATAAAAGAGGAACAACATTTTAAAATAAGTCACGAAGGAGGGAGTGTGCTGGGGAGGGGTCACACACACCAGCTCCACCGGGGAGCCCCCCAAGACACTGGCTGAGGTGGGGAACGAGCTCACAACCACCACAAAAAGTGACTGACAAACATCAGCACGAGGCACCTCAAAGGCACAGGACAACCTGCTGGGCAGGCAGAGGGTGACAGGTGACCCTCCTGTCACACTGGTACAGGATGGCACAGCAAACGTCACAAAGGCCACGCAAAGACCAAAACTTTGGGTAAAAATATATTTCCTCTCCCCTCTTCAAGTGTTGGCACTATTTGGATCTGCAACCTGAAGCATATACAGGAAATAACTCGAGCTTATGCTATAAGGTTATTTTTCCATCTGTAATTCCAAAACTGAAATACTTTCACATCAAATAAAGTGACAATATCTAACAGATGCATACATATCACTTGCATTAACACTGTATGTCGGTTACACAATTATTTAGTTACAAACACGGGTTATTTTCCAATAGCAAGGTAATAAAGTCCTACATCTATGGTTTAAGGCAATCAGGATATTAAAAATGTATACAAATACAAGATTTCTACTGCTGTTCACAGCTTTATTTTCCGTTAATTAAAAAAACCCTTCATATTTGTACAGCTCCTTGCTGGGTATCACACACTGCAAATGCAACCTGGGCCCTGGGAGAAGGGACCCCCTCTACCCACCCCTTCCAGCACCTCCAAAGGGCAAAAGGTACCTGGAGCAGATGGACAGATCTGATGTGATCACACACAAAAAGACATTTCCATCTGCACTTGGACGGTTTAGAAGAAGCAGAGCAAGAGCTGCCTGGGGAAACTGGTGGTGTTAAACACAGACATGCTGCCAATCTCCCTGGTGGCATTTCAGACTGGCTGTGACAAGGAGGAGCCCGGGGTGGGTGCCAGGCACTGCTTTCCCCTCTCCCCAGAGAGCCACAGGAGATGCAAGACAATTCATTTAATGACCACGAGCTCAAAGGGTTCCTTCCCACTTAACTGCTCTCCCAGAAAGTAACTGTGCAAGCCCTGGGTGGTTCTGGGGGAGTAAATCCTCACCCACCTCCTCTTTTCTGGCTGCCTGCAAGACCCATGGGGGCCCAACCCGTACAGAGCAGTCACAGCCCCTCTCAGCAACCTGATTTTCTTTCTTTTTCCATTCTGGGGGTTTGTTTCATGCCCTAGGAACACCACACTCCCCAAAAAACATGTTTCAGTGTGCTTTTCTGCTCCTTTATGTTAGACTAAGGTTTGAAATCCAGTCAGGAACATGCAGCATCATCAGCTTTGAAGTTACCATTGCTGTCTAATCATGTTCAGTGCTGCAGGGGCTCCCAAGCAAGGCTTTGCCCAACCATGTGTCCAGCTTCTGGCATGCAGGGAAGCTGCCCAGGGTTGCTTCAGGCATTCCACAGGAGCTGGATGTTGTGTTCCCTATGGCTTCTTTACAACACCTCAGCAAAAGCAGCCTGCAGACAGCTTTAAAGGGGTTTTAGCCATGCCACTTGTACCTAAGTGGACTTAAAGAAACCTCCCAGAAAAGCAGCTCTGGTTTCCTGTCAGGAGCAAGGCAGGAAGGTGAGTCTCTTGCTGCTGTACTTACATGCAAAGGTGAAAGCACATCCAGCCAGACCTGAGTGTATCATTCACTCCACGCACGCCAGGGGCTACTGGGAAGAAAGGCTTAAGGGAAGAAAAGCAAGAAGTGCAGCAGTGACAAGCTAAACATGGCCCAGGGGTTCAAGGTGGAAAAAAGTAAGTCATTAACATCTCCTTTGGTGAAAAACAAAACAGTACCTTGGATGTTTGCACATTTGTGCCTTATTCCCAGTTTCTCCAACACAGCTTGCTTTTTTTGCTGGAGAAAGAAACTCAACCAAAAAGACATTAACGCACTTGGCCGCTGCTTTCTGTCAAAAAGGAAAAGCTCAACTCAGCTGATTTCCCCTGCTAAACATCCCTCAAAGGGCTGTTAAATGAAGCAGGACAAATAAATGTTAAAATTAAGTTTTCAACTTGGCACAAAACACTGGTAATTAAAAAGAGGACATGCACAGAGACAGCTGAAGTGAAGCATATTGCCACGAGCACTCGGTGATGGGCACGTGATGTGACTGTAAAAAACTCATGCAAACAACCCAAACTACTTCCTTCATAACTCAAGACTTTAAAGCTGGGTTTGCCAGAAGCCACAGCAACCAGAATCTCATTTTTCTAAACAATCCTGCAGAAAACCTATTTAACTTGACAAAAACTGCATTGTTGGCAAGACCAGGAGGTCAAAAAAAAAAAAAAAAAAAAAGGATAAAAGGGTCAACTATTTTATTTCCAGCTTATTTATCCACTTTTCCATCTGTTCAAGACATGGTATTTAGATATCCCCTTCCCAAAGCCATGTTTAAGCAGTGAGGGTTAAAAGCAAGACAACCCATAAGCTAACCCCCCAGCACACCTCTTAATAGCAACATTTGAAGAAGAAGTGACTAAAAAAGCAGTAATTCTGCCTTTTCTTTCCCTGCACAGTTTTCAGCCAAAAATAAGCAAAGGGCTGCAGTGTGTGAGACTCAGGTAGGAAGAGTTATGCGTAAGAGTGGTTTAAGGAAAGGAACAGGAGACTCCCCAGGCAGGAGCAGAGGAAGTGCTGGCTGTGCAGCAGCAGGAGAGAAAGAAAGGCAGGAGTCATAAGATAAGCATGGCTCGCCACTTCTTGGGAAGGGAGAGACTCTGTCCAAAAGCACTGCCATAGAACATGCACATTAAACAGACCCACTTCCACCCTGCACTGGCCCAGAGCAAGGCCTGGCTTATCCTACATGTCCCTGGCATGTCCAAGGGACACCCAAATGGGACATTGTCCCTGGTGCCGGAGGGCTGGTGGGGAGCACGGAGTGTGTCCAGGTACCTTTCCCTTGACCTGGAATTCTGGATCCCACCACTTTGCAAGTCTGTATTTAAGTTTGTGCAGGGATGCTCCTGGAGGCTCTAAGAGGATGCTGAAGACCATGTGTCCGCCCTGCCCAGGCATTTGACTCCACAAGGGCTGCCAAGCCTTGCTAAGGTCATGCCCGTTGGAAACCAGGTAGGATTTTAAGGGAGGTTCCCAAGGTTTCAGGCAAGTACTGCAGTGGCAGCAGTGCCAGGAATGTCCTTCCCCTGGGAACCTGCAGCTGCTACGCTGAACTGGAAGGGTGGCTGTGGAAACAGGCCAGCACAGGACAACAAACCCAAGCTATGGTCAGGTCAGACAACAAAAAACAGGAACTAATACAAATTATCATGCAAATGTCACGGCATGCAAGGTCAGTTACGCTTGGTTATCTATACACACACGTACCCCCCCTCCCTCTCCCCAGCAGGCAGTGCTGGAACACATCAGCTACTCAAGGAATATGGGTCAGGCCCAACTCCAGGTTTAGCCAGGCCATGCACTGGCTGTGACATTCCTACAGCAGTGATTCCCTAGGGCTGGTTTCTGTGGATCCAGGGACTCCCTCAGCACTGAGGCCACAGGAGCCAGTCAGTGACGCTCACCTGAGCTGCTGACATCCAGCCCTGACCCTGGGCTCAAACTGGGGGCCAAAAATGGTTTACAGCTGATGGTTTTGGTGACAAAAACATGTGGTATCGTTACCTTGTCCCTCCACCCGCCCCTGAACTTCCAGTTGCATACAGTGCTGCACCCAATCCCTCTTCCTTCTTGTTCCCCCTATGTTATTAGATGAGTTAATAGTTATTCATGTTAAAAAATGGAAAAAAAAAAAACAAAAAAGAAAAAGAAAACAGATGGCAGAGACACATTACTGCAAAAGCAGGTGAATGCAGGAACATCCTTGGCTCGACAGGCTTTATGTGAAGCTTGCACTGCAAGTTAAAAAAAGAACAAAAAACAAAAAAGTTAGCACTAATTGAACTTAAAATGAAAAAAAAATAAAAGAAAGCCAGGAGAGCTGACACCAGCAACTTGCTCCGCTGGACGGGCATGCAGATGGATTATGGAATTACAAAGAAATTCAACCTCAAGGCCAGGCTCTACTCCAGCCTATGACAAGCAAACACAAAAAGAAAAACCAAGGGAGCAGAACTACTGACCACCCAACCATGTGAGCTGGGCCAGACCAGCCAGAGTGGACTGAAAACTCACGTAGAAAGGAAACTGGAGAAAAAAAAAGTTTACATTTGGTTTTCAGAAGCAGGTTGAAATGAACTGAAACAGACCCCAAACAGATGGTCCAAGCTCCCCGGGGGGGCTGAGGATGAGCAGTACCCCAGCGGCACATGCTGAGGCATGTGGCCATCTCCCAAACAGCAGGCAGGCACCAGAAGGCTGCTGGCTGCTCCCTTTTGGTCCCTTGCCAGGCACTGCCTCCAGACTGTGCAGGTTTGAAGCACGGCCCCAGCCCAAAACTGCAGCAGGGGCTCGGTGAGTACGCTCAGCCCCACATTCAGGTGATGGCTCGAGCACGCTTCTCCAGTCACCCCTGAAGTGTCTGAGGTACACAGATATCCTGTCCTCAGAACAGCACACTGCTGCCATCAGCCCAGAGCCCCAGTAATTTTAGGTAAAAACTGAGTATAAGCTAGGGAATTCCTGAAGGAATAGCCTGGACATCAAGAAGGCCAAGCTCTCCCTCATGGAGTCAGGCCAGCAGCAGATTTCACCCTGAGCCTTCCCTCCAGCATGCACAGCACAGTGGAAAGTCTCTGTTGTCCAAGTTGGAGAAATCTGATCCCACTCTGAGAAAGGAAAGCATTCCCATGATTTACTTTCTGGGGAGGGTGCTAGGGTCAGGCATGGCAAGGATTTCCTTTGGCAACTGCACAAGAAGCAGCACAGGCCATGTCAGCAGAGAGACAGAGAGGATGGAAGCCTTTAACTACACCCACTGCAGCTGATCATTAGAGTGCAAGGAGAACCTCAAAGCCTTCAGAAACCCAAGGTGTGCTACAGGACAGAAGCATCAGTGTTTCCCGTTAGAGCCTCTGTTAGTAACTCTGACACTAAAGAATGACTGAAGCAGGTACGGCACCTGGTGTGGAGCACAAAGGACACACTAAAACACGGGTATGTTCCTCAAGGCTGGGTTTCTGTGAATGCATCAGCAAAGCAGAACCTGTGTTGGTCACGGTCACTGGGAACATCCCTGTCTCACCCACAACACCGTGCATGTGCCAGCCAATCCCACAGAAGCAAAGAGTAGCTACACAAAGAGACAAAACTCCCCAGACCATTCTACACCGCACTGGTCCTCAGATCTAAGATGAAAAATCTGACTGCAGAGTTCTTGAAAATACTAAGCTACCAACTCTGTTTAAGATAAGAAGGGTCCTCAAAACTTTCTATTCTTTTTACAAAATGCATCACCATGTCTGAATCCTCAGGTGAGAGAAGAGAGGGGTTTCAGCCTATCCTGCTTACAGCCATGGCTGCGGGAGGGTGTTTCAGCACGCCTGGAGCTCAGCACGACGCGCACTGGTCCGTCAGGATTCCTAGCCAAGCAGAGCATGCAGCACACAGCACCGCAGGGACTGCAGCGGGTGCCCACGGCCAGGTTCTCAGCCAGCACTGAGCAGCACGGCTCCATAGGAGCTACATCACTTTACCTCAGCTGAGGAACCAGCCCCAGGACCCCCCACCTTCCCAGGGACAGAAGCAACAAACGGCTGGTACCAAACCAGCAGCAGGGACAGGGGACATGCAGCGAGTGAAAGCTGCCAAGCTATAAAAATATACCAGTGCAGTTGCAGTACAACTGACCCTCCTGGGCTCACGCTCTCACACAGCTAGGACCACGCTTAAGCTCCCGGGTTAGCAAGGCAGACACAAGTGTCTGTGCCACATCCCTACTGGCATTTGGTTCTTCCAGCATTAATTGCATGGGTTACTCTCAGGAACACCCCCCCTGTTCTCTCTCAGCCAGCAAAAGCAGCGTGGAACTGTCATTTTTGTGTGTGGGTTAACCAAGGGTTTTCCAGGGAGATGTGCTGCATCCCCACCTCGACAGCTCTCCCAATGGCAGGTATCAACTAGCACCATTAGCACACGTGACCCAGGAAGGACCTGCAAGAGCACCCTCTTACTAGGAACGGACAAAGCCAATGGAGGGTACAGGATTACACTCCTAAGATACAAATATAAAATAGTAAAAAACGGTGCCATGATCTCTTCTAAAAGGTAAGGGTTTCTTAGCTTATTATGTCAACTCCACACAACCACAAATGCCATTTACCTGCAATTATTGTACCACAGTAGTTTGGGGTTTTTTTAAAAAATAACCAAAGCTTTTTGTCTTTAAAGCAAGCTTCCAAGTAATCACTTTTGGCACTAGCACTTCCCATGTAAAAATAACATGGTGGTTTTGGTTTCTAAGCTATTTCTACTTACAACTACAACCTTAAAGAATGGGAACTGGAGATTACCAGTGAAAGAAAGGACAGGTAGTGACTCCCTTAATAATTTTGGCTCAGGCAGATACTGAGTCCAGAACATCCCACAGCTGTTCCAGAAGATGCTGGACAGATCACAAGTCAAACCTCCACCATCTGATTGCTCTCCCATACCAGTCAGACTTCAACTTAAAATTTGAAAGTACTCTTCTAGAGAAAAATTAAGATCATGTCCCTGGCCCACCCTTTAGAAAAAAAATATTTTATTTGATCAGGCTGATGAAAGCCCTGTTTCCAGTCTGGTAATGGGGAAAAGCAAATACAGACATGCAGCAAGAAAGAAAAAAACCAACCTCCCAAAACTGTAACAAACCCTACAAAGGATGATGTGGGTGACATCCGCTTACTTTTTCTTGTCCTTGTCTTTCTTGGTTTGTTGAGAACCTGCCTGCTGAGCCTGTGACTGTAATAGCTGAGCTGCTGCCTTCTTCTTTTGAAAGTTGTTCAGCTCCTCCTCAAGTTCCTTCTTTTTGTCTTCCACTTTTTTCTTCTCTTCTTGGTGAGTCCTCTTTAGATGGTCAAACTTTTCGTGAAGCTGCCGGGACAGAGACAAGAAGAATTGGATGGGAAGCAACAGTAAGTCCTAAGCCTGCCTGATCTGTCCTCCAGTTAACACACACTTGCATACATGGATGGTGGGAATCTCCATTGCTGTAGGAATATAACAGGTCTCTGGACACTTCCAAATCCGCACGTTCCACACCCCACTGCTTTATACCTGCTGGACTCCACCGTGCTTGTGCAAAGCAAGACAGCAGAGCCACTGAGGGTCATACTTTTCTCTGTACCACAGGCTTCCCTGTGAGGCACCAGGAGCGGCTCCCTCCCCCAGCAGGACATGGTCTGAGTTCCAATATACTCACATCTTTCTCCGCTTCCTTCAGCTCTGCCTCCTTCTCCTTCACTCGCATGACAAACATCTGCCTCATCTCATCCTCCTTCTTCTGCAGTTCGCCCAGGAATTCATTCCTCTTCGCTTCGTAAGTCTCTTGGAGACTGTGAAAAACACACCAAAAGCAGTCAGAGCTGCGTTCCACGCACAGTCGTTGAGCTCCCAGCCCTTGGTGATCTTGCCACTCGGGCTGTCTTGTCACACACCCTGCCGTCAGAGGCACGATCACCTCCATGGCGACCCGTCGCGGCTCGCTAGGTGGCAGCCGTGGGAGACACATGGAACAGGACAACCCGAGCTCCTCCCAGGTCAGCACCCCGCACATCCCTGAGCAGGCATCGGGATGCCTGTCTCCAAAAGCAGCAGCCCCCGGTGCCCACGGGGCTTGTCACACCCCCGCCCTTCTCCCACCGCTTGTGCACAGCCACTTCATTCCAAGCGCAGCGTTTGTGGAGCAAGCACAGTGCGAAATGTGGCTTCGGGCAGCTCTTTAAGCACGACACTGACACACAGCAAAACTCATTTTCACTACTCCTTGCTAATGGATTCAGACCAAGGGCTTGATTATATAAAGCCACCTTGGGAGACCTCTCTTTCTCCACTGGCCTTTCTGAACAGGCATCAGCCCCCCCCTCCTCCAAATAACTACATAACTGGATTCCTCCTTCCTTCACTGCATTCCCCCTCTACTCCCTGGCATTCCTTTATTTCCCCAGCACTGAGCTATGCAGTGAAGATTTGGGACGTAAAATATGTTGTCCATGCACCTCTGAGATCTTCAGAGCCTGTCAGGAACTCTGGACACCAAATGCCTCTTTATTTTATTCCTTAAATGGATTTGGATAGCCCAGCCATAGTGATAGTATGGGAATGATAACTATTTCCCCCAAGAGGCTTTTCTGAAAATACATTTTGTAATGAAAACACCACCAATATCACACGGACACATTGCACCCATGTGCCTAGGGAACACATTAACCACTGGGCCAGTGGAACATCCTACCCCCAGTAAAGTCAAGCTTTGACCTTTCCTGGCAGTGTTGGGGTTTTTGGTGGCTTTTTTGTTGCTTGATTTTGTTTGTTTGGGGTGGGGGTGATATTGAACTGGGAAACAAAACTTGACAGATTACCCCAAGTCTTGTGTTTAATTCTAATTAACAGGCAGCACTTCAGTTGCCTCCTGAAGTCCTCTCCAGACAGGATGCCCAGAGCAGTTCTGGCAGAGCACTGGCTGCCCTGGAGGACTCACACCATTCCAGATGACCACAGCAGCTTCCCACACATGGAAGCAAAAATACTGGTTCTAAAAATGACAAAAATCCCTTCATGGCAGAGCAGGGCAAGAGCCATCTTTGGTTCTTACCTAAACTCAGAAACAGACCTCTCACAGCAGGAGGAGATCAGGAGACTTGAATCAAAACCTTCCTAAAATTAATTCTTGGATTTGATACTCTGATCGTGGACACAAACTTGAATTCCTAAACCCTTCTGAAGGACCTGGTCAGAGCGTAGGAAAACCCCAAGGGCAGATGAGCCTTTGCTGCTCAGTGAGCACAAACCAAATCTGCAATTAGTGACACACTGTGCCAGGGAGCAGCAGAGCTTTACAGACCAAAACGGAAAGCTCTGCTTTCACTGTCCATCCTATCCTGTACTGAAAGCTGTTCCTTGTAAAACTCGCTCCCAAAAACACAATGCCAGGTGATGGGCAGGCAGGAGCCAGGAGTGCAGGGGCTTCCTGTTAAACTGTCCCAGGTTCAAAGCTTAATTCTCTGCTGCAGTGATTGAGTTCCAGAGGAGCCCAGTTCTCAGAGAAACTGGCCTGGCAACATCCAGGCTGCATGTGAAAAAAAAACAATTACAGCCCTAAGGAATAACAGTCCAAACCAACGGGGATCCCTGCAGCTTCTCACAGACAAAGATGACAAGGGAATTAGCTTTTTAAGTACACAAACATATGAGCCTAGATTACAAGAGTAACTCGATTCCCCAGCACACCCCCACACACTGAAGGATGTCCTGGCAAATAATGTTCTTTGGAAAAATAATTGTTTTGAAAAGGTTCACCAGAGCAGCAGCAGGACCTCTGTGCAGGGGACCCCACTTCATGGAGCAGATGCCTGTGGGGATCCTGGTGCTCCCTCTACCTCCTGCGGCTTGGCCAAGCAGAGGGGGTTCTGCCAGCGAGGTGGGGGTCTCAACCATCACCAATCCCCCTGTTTCACACAAGTGCCTACACAGCACCAGTGGTTTGATGGGGTCTTCTGCCCTGCTCCCTCTGAGACTTTGCAAAGGCTCCCTGCTCCTGGCTAATACAAGCTGGCTGAGGAGCAGCAGCCCCTGTGGCTCCCTGGGCCCCAGTGCAGGGAAAGGCATCCTTTTGATCCCTGAGCTCAGAGAGAACATCTTGCTCCTTTCAGATATACATCAGCCTTGGCCAAACAGCTTGGGATCATGGGTTTTGTTTGTTTATTGGAGGGAAAAGGCACCCAGAGCGGACTGCTCTGAACTAGCACGTACCAGATGGAGAAATTCTGTACATTTTCATTTCCTTTCTACTTATAGCTTGGTCAAAAAGAGGCCTCGTGTACAGGAAGCAATGGAAATTCCTCAGATTCCTCAAAAGGAAGGGCTGAGCCCATCTAAGCCCTTGCTCTCCAGAAAGGAAATCCAATAAAGCTTCACACTTGGGCTTAGTAACAGAACTGGGCTTGACTGATTTCCAGCAGCGTTTCTGAGCTGCAGAAGAAATGCATCTGCATCAACTCAGCCTGTTAAATAACCCCAAACCAGTGCCAATCCCAGACACTCGCGTATGTTAGGGGGGGTAGAAAGCCCCACTGATGCATTTGAATTCTGCCTGGTGCAGAGAAGAGCGTGGGATGCTGCTAAGGCAGAGGGTGCAATTATTGGGGAAAAGTAGGGGAGGAATGGGAAACAGGAAATGAAAGGAGAAAACAAACACTCCCTCCTGAATTCCCACACAGCTGTTGTCCCTGGCTGATGACTTGGGCTTCAGACCAATAAAGCTGTCTGACAGAATAAACTATGTGTGCAGTAACCAGCCAAACCTCAAGCATGAGACCACGGCTCCCTCTTCACAGCTCACCTTGGAGCAGCTGCGAAAAAAGCTCTAGGAGGGTCAGAAGAACATCAATCCCAGGATGTCCCCTCTGGTAACCCGTTACACCTCAGTGCACGGGTCACCTTCCTGCCCTTTTCCTGCCCAGCCTCGGGGCTGCAGCAGGGCAGGCTGGCTGCCAAGCACAGCAGTGGGGTGCAGGGCCCGAGCTCCCTTCCCTACCTGAAAGGCTTGCTGTCCGGATCCGTGTCCTTGAAGCCCATCTCCTCCAGCTTGCAGCGCCGGTACAGCTCGTAGTGCCGGGTGTGCGTCTGCTCGCGCAAGTCCTCCATGTTCACCCGGATCAGCATCTCCCGCAGCTTCACAAAGTCACAGTGATTTTCGTTTTCAACTGCAAGGACACCCCGCAGAGAGGATGTTAAACACAGGAGTTGGGTCCCCCCGTCTCCCTGGATCTGGGCCCCAGTTCAGGAAGCCTCAGAGTTCTTCAGGCACACAAGCAGAATTCCAGGCTGGCCTGCACCAAAAAGCCTTGCTGAACTGGGGGTGAAACCAATCCGAGACAACAAGGGCATGAGTTCAAGGCCTTCCCCTGGATTTGAAAAATCCCTCTGCTGCCCATCTGTCACAGAGTTCCCATCTCCCCATGCATTTTTGCACCAGCATGGAGGTGATCCACTTGCACACAGGATTTCACTTCCCACTCAAACACACTAAATGCTAGCATTGACAGGGGCCCAGGCCAGGCCAAGTCTAAACTAAATCCCTTAAACTATTTGGTTCTAGTTTCCTGAGAACAGCAAGAACCCAGCAGGATGTGTTGAGTCCAGGATTTCCCAAACATATCAACTTCTTTCCTAACTGCTTTTCCCAGTACTGTCCTCTGGTGTATACAGCTGAAGGGTCAGCTTGTATTATTAAGAAGTTGGAGAGTTTTGCAGAACTGCCATGTGAATGTTCCCCTGCCAGCACCCTGGGCCATTATCCGTTAGGATACACAGTCGAAGAAGGCACAAGCAGACCATCACCATCTCAATCCTGTACTTCTCAGTGCTGGTTGGGAAGCAAGGATCAGCCCTGTATCTTTGGCAGCTTCAGTGCAGCCTGGGTTGCAAACAGAGCCCTGGCCAAACTGCTCTCCTGCAGAAAGGAGCTTTTGGCTCCGTGTCCAGGTCTGGGCTGTGCTTTCTCAAGCTGGGTTTTGATACAGACCATCCAGAGATCAATGTGTCTGTGATCAGAACGGGACAGGATGACAAGGCGTTTTTTGTGCCTTTGTAACATACCCTGCACGACACCCCAGGGGTACTGCCTGGCTTTTGCCATCTTGTTGCCAATCTTCACTTCTTCTGTGCTGCCAACAACAGCAAAAGGAAGGTGGACCTACAAAAGGAAAGGGACAGTGAGGTTGGGAATTTCCTTTGCTGCCTTGCCAGGAATTGTTTCTCAAGAAAGCTGTTTACTGTGGCAGTTCTGCTAGATAGAAGTTGCTTAAAAGCCTTTGCAATTCATCTGGTGTTTTAGGAAGACCAACAGGACAATCTGGATGAGAAACCTGATCAGACTTAAAGCCCAAAATTCTGATGTCCTAAAAATACTAGAGACATACATATTTTCCATATAATTACAAAGCATGAGTATCTTAAGCCCAGAGGAAGTCTTACAAATTGGAAGTGAATTTGAACACTGAGGAGACAGAACGGTTAAACAATAACAAACAAAAATAAAGTACATCCTCCCAAGGAAAAAGTCCGGGGGGGTTCTGCTGCTACAAAGAACTGCAAATGCTTCCTCTTAAAAAGGGCAAAGCTGTGAGCAAGGGGAAGAGCAGAGTCAACCCAGCCCTGGGCCAACATGTCTGAGTCACGGAGCTCTGCTCCCCAGTCACCCTATGGGTGTGGTGGCGACAATTTGGGATCTACTCCCAGAAGCATGGCTGCTGCCAGGGGGGAGCTGGCCAGCCCAGCCCTGTGGAGCTCTCTCTGCCTTAACAGCATCCAAAAGGGCTGGGCACAAGCTCTGGGAGCTGTGTTGGCCAAGCCGTGGTCACAGGCTGGGTGGGTGGGGAAGATGTCCGGGCAGAGGAGATGGGATTAACTGGCAAAGGAGTTTCCCAGCAGCCAGGCTGCACCAGAGGAAGGCAAAACACTGCACACAATGCAGTCTGGCACAGCCACATCCCCCCTGTGTGCCAGCTTCTCCCTGCTCCAAATAGAGACAACAGGCAGATTTGGAGAAAGTCCAATATCCAGTTGGATGGGATAAGTGCCCACCTACAAGCAGCGGTGCAAGGGAACTCAGAAAAGCCTTCAAGTAGCAAGGACATAATCTGAGTGCACTTGCTTTAGGGCTGGCTCATCCTCTTGGGTGTTACATGCCCCTCTAAAATCACCCAAGGGCTCAGACAACACTGCATGTCACTGCCAGGAACCCCAAGCTCAGGCTCTTTCCCTTGCAGCCCAGGGCAGGACTATGGAAAACAGTGGTTTCCCCCTTCAAACACCCATAAAATGCTTGGTCTAACCTAGTCCTATGTGCCCTCAAATCCCACTCCATGCTAGAGGAAGGGGAAGGAGGTGAAAGCCAAGCCACGGATGGCCACCAGCCCTGTGGAGAGCTGGAACATCACGGACGGTGCCCAGCTCTGTCAGGAAACCGAAACAAAAGCAGCAGTGAATCAGCCCCCAGTGAACAACAAGTGGTGGTTTGGGACAGGAAACCCAAACCTCAGCTTTTTGCCCTGGCCGTGCTGGGGCCCTGCCTCCCATCCTCTTCCTTTCCCGAGATGGGAATACTGCAACTGGGGAGGGATATGAAAAAATACTCAGAGGAGAATCGTCTGTCAGACAACAAAGCAGACCAGGCCAGGCACCTGCAGCCCCAAAACCCTTCTGGCCAGCCTGATGTCTGTGCTTAGACTGCAGTTTTAAAGCCAAATAAAATATGGTACAACCATCAAGGACAGGCCCACACAACCCAAGGCAAGGAACCCTCCAAGATAACATACGCTCATCGTGGCATTGATCTCGGCCACCGTCTCTTCATCCGTTGGGAACTGGTAGATCTGGACACCGTTGCTGACCAGCTCGCTCATGATTTTACTCTTGAACTTGTGCAACTCGTTTTTTGCAATGGTGTCAGCCTTGGCAATGATGGGGATAATGTTCACCTGCAGGACAGAAACCTCCACATACAGACTGCACAGGCTGTGTCACCAGGAGGGGACAGAGCAGGACATGCAGGGACAGCCCTACAAGCGCCACAAGCCAGCACCCCCCAGCAGATGACCCTCCCTGGGGCTGCTGCTGCCAGCACCACCTCAGACAGGATTTCCAGGCAGCACTGATGATGGCCTTAAAGAGAAGTCAAATGCAATTTGGCGACATGCTATTTCCTGCCCTGTCGTACTCTCCTCCTCATCCAAACTGGTTGGACAGGAAATGCTGTGACAGATTATTACATACTGTTCCAAAAAGGGAAAAAAGGAAACGACCATCTAGGCACATCTCACACCGCAGCGGGCTGGATTTACTGCAGGAGCCACCCTGGGCCAACAGCCTGTCACAGGTGTTGGCTCAGGGGTTGCCATCAGGGACACTTGGGTGGGCAGCAGTGCTGCTGTCACCCCACAGGAGGGGGAAGCAGATGGCCCCTATCCAGCCTGGTGACACACAGCACAAGGGCTGGCAGGAACACAGCCACGCTTCCCCCCACCTGTGTGCCCTCACATGCCCCCAGACACGGCTGTATTGCAGGGCCAGGGTTCGCTCCTCCCTGCACAGCTCCGAGACGGAAGATCAGTTACTGACTCTCTCCCCTAGACAGGCTGTTGGCAAGGAGAAGGATCCTGCCTTCTTTCCCATTCTCCTCACTCCAGAGGGACAGTTTCTGCTTTTGATCATGCAGGATTTGCTTTTCCCTGCAACAGCAGACAGAAATCATAGTGAGGATAGTAACAGCAATCTTGACCTATATGAAGGGATTTTAACTACAGTACTTGAAAATCCTCTTCTATTACATCACTTAATTCTGTTTGGAGGATAGCCTGGCACTATGAAATCCCCCTGGGCCAAAAGATAAAACAAGAATGCCAACTAGTTCACTTAGGGTGCATCTCCAGAATGCTATTTTCAGTTGAATACGACAAGGAACCGTCTCCATCACCGCATAAAACACAACCAATAGGCCCCTCTAGGAAATAGAGAGTCACTGCCACCATTGATCTCCTGCAGAATCAGGATCCAATGAGCCAAAGGTGCAGGGTGGACTGATTTAAATTGCTTAATCATAATGTAAGGAAGCACAGAGAAAGCTTAGCTTAACTACTTAGGATTTGCGTCTGCACCTTGTTTATTTTTCCTAGAAGAAAAGAGGTGAAAGCTTTAAACCAAGCCTATGAGGGTAACTGGAAAAGCAGATGCCAAGAAACATATTTATTCACATCCTTGTTTAGATCTTATTAGTCAGATGCCAGCTAGAACACCACTCCATGTGCCAGAGAAGATCAGATCTCTGTGTCTAGCTGGACGTGGTCAGAGCAAACACCCAGCATTTCCATTTGGTTTTCAATGATTAGTAAGACAACCTGATTGTCTTCACTGACTATAGCTTAGCTGGGGAGCACAGGGCAAAGTTCCCTACCCAAGGCAGGAGTCCAAACTCTTAATAAAGCTCTGCAGCATGTGAAGCAGAACAGCGACCCACTGTAGCAGCTTGCACAAGGTACACTTTTCATGCAGCACCTCTGCAATTCTCCACTACTAAAAACAAACATTATTTCCTGGTGGCAAGATACTAAAAGCACTAGTAGGGCCATAACACAGGCAGCAAGTACCTTACTGTCGAGCTTCTTCATGGTGACCAGGTCTAGGGACTTGAGCGAGTGTCCAGTGGGTGCAATGAAATACAGGCAGGCGTGGATGCGGGTGTCGTGGTAGTTGAACAGGGATCGTTTGATCTTCAGCTCTTCTTGCAAGTAGGCTTCAAACTGTGCATCGATGTATTCTACTATGGGCTTGTAGCTGGAGAGAGGGAAGGCACAGAGAAAAGCAGGGAGGTGGCTGTTGGGACAACACCAGGCACTGATGGACACTCGGGCAGCTTCAGGGGTGCTCTGGATGCCACAGAACAAGCTCTGCTCTTACAACCCTTCCCAACAACCTACAGTCCCTCCTTAACAAGTGACTGTTTCCACTCAGTGCCCAGGGAATGTATAATGGACATAACAGGAAGATAAAGCAGTAGAGACCCTGGACTTGCAGTCTCCACAGTTAAAGACTGAGCTGCTGCCCTGCCAACCTCACTGCAAATTATCCAATATAAGAAAAATTTAACCATGAAACCACCACCTGCTCCCTAGCTTGTCCAAAATCTCATCATCTTAAGAGAGGGAAGGGAGATTCACAAGGGGATAAAAGGGACTTTTCAGGAACTGAAGCCTGTGAGCAATGCTCAGAAGACAACTGTGCTGTTTGTGGACTTCAAGGGGGTAATTTTGTTGGAGGAAAAAGAAACCACCACCTTGTGCATTGTAACATGCCACCTAGAAAGGACCAGGCTGGCATGAAAAAACCATACAGCTTTGCATCCCATGTTACAGGTGATTTTCACTTTCTCCCAAAAAAGGGAGCTGTGCTTCTGGCAAATAAAAACTTTTCCATTTGTTCCTCCTCCACGAAGGCAGCCTTGTGGGTACCAATAGGTGGGTTTGTAACATGACTGCTGCTCTGGTTTCTTGGCTTCTGAAAATTTTGTCTCTGACCACAAAAGCCCAAAAACCTCAGACAGAGGCATGTTGCAAGGAAAGCAGTAAGACCTTACACTGGGAGAAATATTAGAGAAAGCATTGCACAAAAAGCAGAGCAAAAAACGACTGGGAAGACAAACGAAAAGCGCAGAGCGGCATCATTTTCTGGATCAGGAAACAGCCCCAGGAACAGCGAGGGACCAACTGCTCCCAGCCAGGCCATCCCAACCTCTGAGCGCATTGCTCCTCCCGACAGAGCCCAGGCTACCTGTCATCCTTGTTGATCTGATCGCCAAACCCCACGGTGTCCACGATGGTCAGCTTCAGGCGGACGTTGCTCTCCTGGAGCTCGTAACTCCTGGCTTTCAACCTCACGCCGGGCTCGTTGTGTGTTGCTGGTTCACTCTCAAACTTGGTGTTGAACAGAGTGTCCATCAGCGTTGACTTGCCGATGCCAGTTTCACCTGAGCAGACAAAGGCAACTCAGTATGGTCTGGCTGCTTTTGCTCATCTTCTAGGGCACATTCACCAGGTTAAGGAGTTTTTCCACCTGGGTAGCAGTGAATTAGGCTACATGCACATGGCTAAGCAAGATAATCCCTGCAGGAACAGATGTCTTTGGAGACAGTCCCCATCTTTAGCAATCCCCCAAGACTGAACCAGGAACTTTCCTCACAGAAGCAAGTTGTAAATTCTTGTTTGATTCCCAAGGAGATACCCGACTTTATTTCATTTTGCCTTAAGGCAGTTTTGTTTCTATTTCAAGAACATCACCCAAAACCCACAGCATAACTTAGGCAATAAAAATGTAAGACAGAGAAATACACAAAGAGTTTTTTAAAAAAATTAAAATAACACATTGCTTAAATACCAACTTTTTAAACTATTACAGGTTCACTAATCCCCAGAGCAATTAGTAACACAGATGAAAGCATTAGCCCAAATCTCATTTCTAAGTCAAAAGTGTTTGTTTAGCAATTATGCTCTCACACAGCTACTGCTACCCTTGCTGTGAGCAGGGGTGGGCTGAGGCAACTCACAAGAAAAGCCAAGTCCTAAACTGATAGCACAGTATGTTCATCTCTGGAGCCGCAGATTTGAGGGAGCTCCTCACGTGAACTGCTGCGTGCTGTGCTAGATGGGCCTTTCACATCCCAATTAAAAGTCTCACTTTACAATGCTGAAGTTCATCATGTCTTTTCTCAAATCACTATTATAAAAAATAATTTGTTTCCAAAGTAAGATCTCTGTTCCTTGGACAACTAAAACAGTTTGTGCGAAATTTTAATATGGGGTGAAAATTGCTGGATCGACACATTTTACAGGGAAAAAAAGAAGAGGTGGATCAACTTGCTAATGGAGACGTATTAAGTCATGCTAAGAAAGGAATATTTACTGCAAGAGAGAAAGGCAATTAATTTAAGCCATTTTGATCAAAGAGCTGCCTGCTAATCGAGCTGCTCCCTGCTGAATTGGAGCGGTTTCATGCTGCTCCAAGAGTCACGTGAGGGCTGGGAGCTCAAGTGTGCACAAGTGCAACTCTTCTCTTATCTCCCTCCTCGACATGCAAAGCTGCAGAGAGGAGCCGAGTCTGTGTGCCAGATTTCTATTCACACAGCTCACAGAAATTCTCAGTTCGCTGTACAAAAATCACAGTTAGAGGGCTGGGGGGGGGGGGGGGGGTCCCCCCCCCCCCGCCCCAGCTAAGTAATGTAACTAATTAGGAGGGACAATATTCCCTTCTTGCAGGCTTAAATGAACAATGAATGGGAGAGACGGTTTGTAGCCTACTCTGCCAAGCTAGGACTAAATTTACAGAACCACATTCTGGGTCCAGTGACAAGTCCAAGCTGGTTTGGCTCCCAGCTCCCAGGGACTCAGCAATGGATTTCCAAATGCACAGTATCCACAGAGTACCAAGACAGCAGCTATCTCCCTATAGCAAAGAGAAGATGTTGCCTCCCTGTATTTCCCGCTCTGAGCAATGTGGGAAAGGTAACTCAGGTTATAAAAGCAACTTGCAGCACTCAAATACAGCAGGTGGACAGGCTTTGTTCTCCAGTACATCACTTGAAGACTAAAAACAGCATCGATTCCAATTGGAGAAACTCAGAATATAATGATACAGGCAAAGCCTTGAGGGGAAGGAATGCAATTTGGTGAGAAACAGCCTCTGCACCCAACCCAGAGAAAGGCAGATTTAAGTTAACTTTCTTTAAAAAATGCATTTAGCTCCCAAGTTAGCTCAGTTTCCTTATGGGCAGCCTTTGGGGAAAACAGGATGATCAAAGGCATAGATTTCAACTGCTAAAAATGTCCGCATTTTGACTCAGAGGACAAAGTAGAGAAAGGGAAAAGAGGGATACTAGATTTTACCCTGGAGCAGCTCTGGGAAGAACACCATCACTTTCCTGTCACTATGGGCGCCGTGGTTCAGCTCTTCCCCTCGCAGAAGGAGGTGGTTTGAGTTTGTGGAGGGGTGCATCCCTGAGTGCCTAAAGGTGCAGGGTCACTTACCCACACAGAGGATGTTGAAGCAGAAGCCCTGGGACGTTGACTTGTTGACCAGCTGATCAGGGAGGCTGTCAAAGCCCACATGGCCGGAGAGGGACAAGTTCCTGAGGTCATCGTTCTGTAAGACCAAGAAGAAAAGCATTTAACATGGAAGAAGTCCTGTCAGAACTGTATTAACAACACAGAAGATTTTGGGACACAGGATCTTTGCCTTAGGTTTGCCTCCCAAATGTACTCTCCTTTTACTTCCATGCAGCTCTATGCTGTGGGGCTCAGGAGCTAAAATGTCCCCAACCCTGAGGCACGCAAACACCACCAGTCTGTTTCTTTGTGCCTGTCACTAATAAACCATGCTTCTGTACCAATTTGCAACACCCAAACGTTGTTGCTGAGGCCTCAGCATCCCTTTGGCATGGCCACAGCAGGACATAGCTCAGAAAGCAACAATGCCTCTAGAGTCACCTAAATCTCTCTCCAGCTTTTCCAGGCTTGGAGCAGGAGGGATCCAAGCAAGCGTGCTGCTCTGCCATGCTGTAGTTTACAAATAACCTCCTCTGACACAAGGTGACAGAGCAGGGCACCATTCCCAGAGTTTCCTCCGTGACCCACAAGGCTCCTGGTGCCGCCTCTCCATGTCTTCAGCAGGACAAGAAGCCAGGCCAGGGAGCCCTAAGGTGCCAGTCACCTCTCGTGCCCTGCTCTGCTCCTCCCACCTGCTCGGGGGCCTGAGCTGACAACATCCAGCAGCCTAGGGCTGTGGAGGGGAACAGGGCACAAGGGAGGTTTGTAAGAGCTCCAAGATTATATTTAGGACTTCTCCACAACAGCTGTACAGTAATCCACAGAGGAGCTTGGAAAAAGAAGTCAGCCCCGTTACCTCTTCCCTGGTAATGGTCCTGAGCACAGGTAAAACAAAAAATCCCTGCCAGCTTGGCAGATCTAGAGCAGCTCTGCTGTTATTTGTCTCCCAAAGTCTGTTGTCCTTAACTTAGAAAACACTAACCTTCCTCCAAACCCAAACACTTCCAGCAGAGTCATTCCACCAAGGCCGTGCTAAATTACAGTCGTGGGCAGCATCAGCCGGGTTTAAAGCCACTCTAAAGCAGGTTTAAAGCACCAGCTTCTTTTCCACAAAATCAGTGGGCTTGGGACCTGACACGGAAAAACACACTCTTTGGTTGATAAAACAAAAATCAAAAGTAGAGGAGGACTGCCCACTCTCTGTAAAATTTCTGAGTAGCTTCACTTCCCCCCTCAAAACATATGGGCCAGTCACCATTTGCAGGAAAAAATGAGTTACGTTTGGACTGAGTGTTGACGAAAACAGACCAAGACTCAAAGAAATACAAAAATTCTCTGAGAAAGACATCAAGTGAAAATGTCTCTGTCTGTGCCACCACCGCAATGGCACAAAGGTGCAAAGGGCTCTTTTCTGCCACACTGACAGACCCAGCCTGACACATGTATTAAGACACCTGAGCCTTCTCTTAGCATCTA
The DNA here is from genome assembly GCA_035583155.1 of Acropternis orthonyx. Taxonomy (NCBI): domain Eukaryota; kingdom Metazoa; phylum Chordata; class Aves; order Passeriformes; family Rhinocryptidae; genus Acropternis; species Acropternis orthonyx. The sequence goes on from JAWWEU010000125.1 coordinate 1,285,892, forward strand.
AACCAGGTTTGTCTGGAGGCTTAACACCAATCCACCAAACTGTTCACCTCCATCCCTCTGTGGACTAACAGCTATTCACCAGCACCACACCACAGAAGCTTGAGGTGAATGAGAGATGCCACCTCCTTGACTCAGGTTGGGTAACAAACCACACAGGAGAGACCATTTACCCACAACAGTGATTTTCCTGCAAAAGTCCCAGGCAATGGAAGGAGAACCCGGGATTTAGATGTTATGTGAATGGGTTAAATTAAATATTTGTAACATTAGTATTTTTAAAACACCAGTGGGCTTGGGTTTATGATGAAGTGAAGGGAGCTCAGAGCAGATCCCAGAAGGCAGTAAGAGCCCATGATGACTCACAGGCTTCACAGAAAGTGGTGGGTGTTGAGCACCTTTCAGCACCAGTATCTCTTTCCCTGATATATTTTGGGAAGGCAAGTACTGCCTCATCACCAGTTACTCAGCAGGAACAGAAGTTAGACTCATCTCCTGCATCTGTGTCAAAGTTATTTTTTGCTGTAGACCTTCTCTGGTTTATTTCCCTCCCCTGTATTTTTTCCCTGCAAGCGGCAAACATCAACAGTGGAACAAACAAGAACTATCCCCGCATTTTGCAATGCCAAGTATTTTTCACAAGCTGTGCTGCACAACGGGAGGCAGAAGCGTAGTCTGATATCTGCCCAAAACACCAGAATGCTCATGGAAAGCTCCGAGGCCCGAGGCAGAGCCAGAGATGAAACAAAAAGCCAAGCTTCCCCCTCCCTCAGCATTCCCAGGATGCAGCACATCTTCCTGAGTGCAACAGACACAGAAAATAGATGCAATTCTGCACAAGTATCACAGATAGGCATTCTGGAGAAGGCAGGAGATCCAAAGGAACTAGATTTCTAAATCTTTCTCTGCACACACAAACAAAAGCATCATGCAACCTAACAGCCAGTTCTGCAGCACACAGACGGGCTTGGAAAGCTGACACGTTTTTGGGGAGCTACAGAGGAATCCAAAGGAAAGATTCAAGGGCTCTTACCATTGCAGCCAGGCCTCTCCTCCTGCTTTTACCCTCTTCAAGGGGATAGCTTTATCCACATGGAAAGGAAGCCTCTGCTGGAGAGGAACCAGCCTGATTGCTCAGGGTATCTTTAGCAGAACAGGCAAGTGATTCACACATTCGGTCTGGCAGAGCAGAAGTGTTTTAACAACAAGGGGATGCTAAGTCAGATGGGCCTGCTGCTCCAGCTGTGAATCGCCATGACAAGCTCCTGAGCACAGTCAGTTGGAAGGGCTTGATCCCAACTGAGTCATCCCACTGAGAACTGGGCAACTCCAGCTGAAGGACAGGCAAAGGCTCCTGCCCCACAGACACAACCCCAGAGCCCGTGTGCACTGACAAGCCACGGGAATGCTACAAGCACTGATTTATTCCTCTTGCCACATGGCTCTTCTTCCAGAGGAAATCAGCTCAGGCACTTCACCCCAAGTGGAAAGGCATATCATCACCTTGCCTCACTGCCTTCTTCCCAAGTGCATTCCTCCTTTTCCCTCAGAGGACAAACAAAGCTCAGCACAACTTCTCTTTCCCTGACACTGCACCTGAACACGCTCCTGGACTAAAACACCCCCTCAGCTGTCACTCACAGAAACACAATCCCAGGAGATGCCTCAGTAACCACAGACAAGTCACTGTGTCTGGAAGCACTGCCCTCTTACAGGCACACTAAAACAGTAACTTTTGCCAAGCACCTCTCCCTGCTCCCAGCTTCAGGAACCATGGATGAGATCAGCGTGGGTAAAACTGCAGCTCCACAGACTCCTAGAGGGATGAGACAGTTCACACCAGACACACTGCTAGATTTGGGTGTCTGCATCTTCTCAGATGGCAGAGAGCTTAAGACGTTCCAAAAACAGTCTTTATTTTTAAACTCTTCCCTAAGACAGTCATGCTCCCTTTACTGAACACCACAGTATAGGGCATATATTCCCTCCCTCTTCCCACACCATCCAGGAGCAGGAAGCAATTCTGAAGCTCCAGAGCTGTGTGCTAATCCCTACAAAAACTGCAGTTACACAAACAAATAAATGCTTGTTTCTCAAGAAAGATGCTGATCCCTAGACTTCTCCTTCCAGAGAGCCCTACAAGGCATCCCACAGTCGGTATTTCTTGGGTCAACAACAATATTTGAGCTGATGGTTTTAACTTCAGCAGGGGAAGGAGTAAGTTAAGCGGAGACATGCTCCAAGAGGCACAGCATCTACCACCTACCATCACTACAATGAGATTTATCTTCAGGAGCCCATGTCCTAGTGCTCTTAATTTTAAAGGGGAAAAAAATGCCTTGCAAAAGACAAAAAAGGGTTGGCAGTTTCAGAACCCTGTCAAGGCTGTTTTGCTTCTGTTGTTCTTCATACATAGCTCCTGGCGGCAAAAGTTTTGTAGGCCAAGCAACACTGCAAGTGATGCTCTGTGGTAAACAGTGGGTTTGCCTGGATGGAAATCAGTGAAGCCATATGAAACAATTCAGCTGATGAGGCACGTGCAAGGAGAGAGTCAGCTCATTCCTCCTAAGCCACAGCGGCTTGGCAGAGCCAGCAGGAATAAAGGGCAGGTTATTCCCCTGGTTGGAGTCAGGAACAGTACACGTCTGTGTGCGGATGGGGAGCTGGACTTAAAGGTGGGCCCCGTGATGAGAAATGCATCCCTGCTCCAGAGGCAGCATGAAGCAGAGCAGTGTCCTGACAGTTTGGAAGACGTGTGGTAGCTGATTGGAGATAAAGCAAAGTTGCTCTTCTCCTGGGCGGGAAAAAAGCACGCCTCCCCAAAGTCTGAGGAGGGAAGATCCGCAAGGACTGGTGCAGTTATCGCCCCGGTCCCCGCTCTGCTCTCCTCACTCAGGACTTACCCGTGGTGATGACCATTCCCCCAGCCCAAGCCAGCTCCTGGCTGAGCTTCTTTTGCTTTAAGGCTGCTGGCAAACTCTTCCCCTTGGGCCCCTCCGGGCGCAGGGCTGCCGGCGGCTGGGGGTCAGCTTCACACGGCCTCCCAAGAGTTAAAGAAAACAAAAGGGAGCCTCAAATTCAAGAGAGGGGGGGAAATGCTGGTATGCAAAATATTGAGCTCAACCACAAATATGAAGCAAGTGTTTAGTTATTTGAGGCCACATGACTCGGGAGGCACCTTGAAGAAATTCTAAAAGCTTTTATCGTTGTCAGCAGCTCAGGTCAGCAACATTTTTGACCCCTTACTAGGCACACGTTCCTGCGTTTCTGAAGTCATCTTAGATGCTACATCCAAAGTCAGGGATCTCAGGGATAGTTTAGTCTGCTCAGACAGAAAAGCAGCTCAGGGAAGAGCAGAGAGCACAGAAGCAAAGAGCGGTTGGCAAGAGACAGATCTATTGTACCCTCTTCATGTTAAATCTGAGAGCTGCAGTCCCTGCCAGCAGGGCACCAAGTATTCCCAGTGTCTGTGCCAGAGCCAAGCTCTCTGTTCCCTGAAACAGCATGCACAACCACCCTCCCCTTCCTTACACAGGCTTAAGGGATGGTCAAACTGGAACTGCTGGACAAGGGAACTTATGAATAATAGTATGGGGAGAGCACAAAAAGCAGGAACAACTCCATTCCCCTCCCTGCCACACAGTGATACCACAAGGAAAAGGCCCATAGGAACCAATCAGTTAATCAGTTCATCAAGAGGAAAGACTTCTTGGTTGTAGTTTTAGGCTTTAATAACCATCAGTGTCACCAGCAGAGGAGGGGGAGTTCCTACCTCCATGCTGCTGCTGCTGGTTGGCTGCAGGCTTGGGCAGATGTCTCACAAGCTACTGGGAAGTCCTTAGTTGGATCCCTCTCCTCCTCTCCCCGCTGTTTTCCCTTCTCTCTCAACAGGGAGAGCAGACCCCTGTGGAAGGCACATTCTCATTCTGTACATTAATGTGTCAATCAAGCCATGAAGATTTGTGCCTCCCGCCCTGCCACCAACCCACCAGTGACTCACTGCTGCAGCTATTGTCCCGGAGGGATGCACTGCAGGAAACCATCTCCTTCTTCCTGGATAAAAGCTGGCACCAGCTGCAGCTGTTTGGGGACACACAGCTTCTCACTAGTCCCTTGCCTCAGCCCTCCAGCAAGGTCTAGAACAACAGCAAGGAGCCAGGCATCCTACTCCCAGTAACAGGGAATACTGTCAGGAGTGCTATGCCACAGCTGGCTCCCTTGCTCAGTAACCAGGGGGGTCATAGGGAACACAAAAAGGCTCTCCCTGAACATGTTGGATTTTCCTTTTACCTGCTGAGAACCAGGATAGCAGAAAAGGTTATTTTGTGGAAGACTGGAAGGAACTTGTCCAACAAAGCACTGGGTAGATGGGAAAGGGCAGGTGTGGGTCCAGTGCTGTCCACCCTTGTACAGAAAACTGCTGTATAGATAAAATCCCCTGGATCTGTGGAATCACAGCCAAAGGAGGCTGCCAGTGAGACCAAGCAAAGAGTTCCTCAAGGAGACACCCCCAGAGACTGGGTGATGCTGGACACGCTTCCATTGGCGCGGGCAATAAAAGGCAGGAGTGCTGCTCTCTCCAAAGCCAGTTCCCTAAATGAAGGGCAGGACAACACAGGGGACAGCCAGCAGGCATCACAGGCTGGTCCCTGGCCCCACGCAGCCCACACACCCCGTGCCTGCCGGAGCAAAAGCCATCGTGCCCCAAACCCGGCTCCCAGGGCAGCCCTGGCACGCAGCAAGGACGCGCTTCCCGCGCCTCCGAGGCACGCCGGCGAGGAAGCGAGGGGACTGCTTACATTGGCAAGCTGCAGGAACTCGGCAGGAGCACAGAGGAAAAAGGATAGGGTTGCATTCTTCTGGAAAGAGGGAAGTCAGCAAAATCTGACAACTCAGGAATGGCTGTAGAGAGTGGGAATGAACATTTGTCTTCGGGCAAAATGTTTGGCTAAAGGTCAGCACAATCTCAGAGCACTCACAGTTCCATTTATGCCAAAAACTGACATAAAAGACATTTTCCTCCATAGGTTTCCAAAAACCACGGACCTCTCTATTTGGAGTAAACGTGACTAATGCTTCTAACAGTCCCTGATGTCACAAATTGCTAACCAGCAAAAAAAAAAAAAAAAAAAAAAAAAAAAAAGCTGGACTTTGGGGATGATAAGGACCATATGTGCATTCCAGCAAGGCTTGTAAACTCACTGGAGGGGGAAAAAAAGAAAAAAGGAGAGAGGAAGGAAGGGAGGAAAAAAGAGACATAATGTGACAAACAAGAATGAAGACCATCCAAAGGCATAGCCCAATGAGAACCAGATGCTCTTTGCTTCTGTGGCCAATGTCTCTCCTGACAGGAGACAGCATGCAGGGAGGCATGTTGCTGTATGGACATTAGAAACACCTTTCTTTCTTTCAGTTCTTTTGTCCTTTTCCAGCCCTTCTGGCTACACAGTTCCACACCACCACAGACACAGATACAGTCCAGCAAGGCAGCAGAGAGGAAAAAGCCAACAACAGCCATTTCCTTCTGTATTTCACCGTCATGCACTTAAAATAGCCCTGAAACAGCTGCACCACAGGCCGTTAAATAAGTGGATTTGTACTTTGCTAAAAGCCTTTAGCCAGAGGCACAGCACAACCTGGGACCCAACACAGAGGGAAGGGTGATACACAAACTCAGTGACACTCCCAGTTACACACACACACACACAGAGGCCAGGAGCAACCTGGGACACTGCTCCTGGGCACAAGAGGGTAGAACTAACACAAACCTAGCATCTGATGGCATTGCCAAATTTTCCTCCAGCCTTCCCCAGGATTCCACCAACTCAACTCCAGTCAGGGGTGTGAACATGACCAAGCACAAGCAAGATTTCGAAAAAGGAAAGCAGCCCCAAAGGCCTTGCTTACAAAGCTGTAACAAGGCAGCACTGTTCAATACCTGACAGAGTAAGGGCTGCTCTGGAACACAAAAAGCAGCAATTTTCTTTGAGGTGGTGCAGGCACTGGCAGGGCTGCCTTGCAGTTCCTTAACCCTGTGTGTTCTTTCCTGAAAAGCTGCAGACACACAGCCAGGGCACATTCTCTCAGCTCCTATTCAGCAAGCTCCAGGGCTGAAAGGTGCCCCACGTCGTGCTCTGGATAATTAATTAGCACTGGGACTTGCAGCCAGGATCCATGTTAATACAGCTTCAGGCTATTTATTTACAATCTCTCTTGAGTCTGGACTAAAGAGTTCAGACTTATCACAGCAACTGTCTTCCTATCAAAATCCTAAGATAACACTCATATACATAAACACATGGCTTATCCAATGCCCTGGTACTACAGCAGTGTGTATAAACAGGTCCTGATTTCAAAATAACCATCACCCAGCTCCTTGGAAAATCCCTACCAGGGTTTTCGGAGTCTGAACAAGTGCTAGACACACATTGGAATTCCCCAGGGAAACTTTACTGGTCCAGCACCACCAAGGAAGTATAAATCCAGTATCAACTGGATTGAAAGAGCTGGCTCAGACCAGCTCTTCTGAAATTCATATACACATACGCATGTTGCATATGACACTAAGGTTACTAAATAAAAGGTCAGAGAAAAAATTCCAGGTTGAGCCAAGTCCAGTGTTACTACTCTCACCAGCAACAGGTACACTTGAGTGTGGTTCTGGCCAAGTAATCAGAAAACAAGAACAAAGCAAGCAAACCAGGTTTTAATGAGTTCATGGCACACTCTAATACACTGAGTGTTGAGTCACAGCCCTCACATCTGCTTTGAAAAAGAAAACAGAACACACATAGCCCCTCATGGTACACAAGCTTTTCCAGGGCATCAGAGAAGTCAGCAATCAAAGAATATCGAAGACTACAAATACTGTTATTTGCCTTAGGGTGCAGTTTTCCATCTTCAGCAAGGACAGCAGAATTAAGTTGAACTGAATCTGCACTCAGAGAACAAGGTGAAGGTTTACTCAGTTATTTAGCTGACAGTTTTGATCATCAATCCAGAGATTTCAAGCACTCAATTGACTCAATAGCAACAGCCTTCAGCAAGTCTTTGTTTTTCTGCCTTGAACAAGGAAAGTCAATACTCAGATTTTTATAAATAGGAGCAATTCCCCATTTCAACTGAACTACTTCCTTCCCTTCACCTCATTAATTCCAAATTTTTGTGGTTGCCTTGAAAGACTACGTTTTGTCTTTCCAAAAAACTTAACTGGCCAGAGTTCCCCCAAAGGAAAGCACATCTGATCTAAGTCGTCAGCATAGTCATAACACCGGGACTGTTAGGAGATGGGACTAGAAGGCCACTCTACACCACATTTTTATCCTCCTCGAGTTTTGCTGCACTGATAACTGCTACAGAGACCTCGCATTTCTGGAGTCAATCAGCAGTGCAAGACAAAACATTCTGCTCACCACAGACAGGAATGTTCCCACAGTCCTCTCCACAACCCTTATTTGCTAAGGGGTAGGATCACAACAGCATTTGATGGCCATTATGATCCTGGTGATGCTCCAAGTCATAAAGCATCCCTGGACAAGACACCGGCCATTGCCCAACATACACTCCAAACCATCTGAACTCCATAAATGTATGGCTAAATAAACATTTACAGCACCAGAAGAAAAGATTAACTCTCTAGTCACAAGGAATCCAAGGGTGAACCTTTACAGCTCCAGTTTTTGGACTGTATCAGAAACAAACCTTTATTCTAGAGATTTAACACAACTCCCAGAGATATGAAGAGCCCCACACAGCCCATTTTCTACACTTAAGTTTATCTTGAGCTATTCCTCCACATACCCCAAAAGGGAAAAGGCTTTCCTTGCACTCAAGCCCCTCTTGACAAAGTAACACACTGTGAAGGACTCCACAGAAGGACAAGTTCCCACCACAGCACGGGCCACCAAGGGCTCTTACACAGCACACCCAAACCCCCTCCTGCAGCCGAACATTGTCCTCTCCAAAACACGCAAACACACCGGAATCCAAAGCCCATGGTGGCCTCCAGAGGTGGCTCAGGGAGCACCATCACCCTACAATAAGAGAGGCGTTTTCCTACAGGAGATGAGGGATCTTTCCCTCAATTACAGGCAACGACACCAAATGTTAGGCTTGTCTGACCAGGTTCTTTTGCTGGGACCTATTTTCCAAACACTGCTATTACTGAGGCAGGAATTCCTGAGGAATAAAAGAAATAGTTTCACTGGTGCAAGTGGGATTCTGCACCACACTCCTGAGCTGTCAGAGCACAGCTTCCAGCCCAGGGCTGGATCCTGGCAAGAGACAGTGGGGCTGTGCCAGCAGCAAGGGCAGGGTGTTCACCTGCAACCAGAGCCCCACAATTCCTGCTCCATGCCCAGCCCTTTGCTGTGAGGTTAAACCCAAGACTCTCAGACAAGTTGTCTGTATACAATGCAAAGCAACAGAACAGCTTTTTACCCAAATGTGTGCAACCTCCCCAACAACTTCTCGTTTTATACCAGACACTGTACACCAGAAGTATCTCAAGTCCCTAATAAAGGCGAATGCCAGGCTTAATGAAAAAAGCAAAGTGATAACTCCCTAGGGAAGCAATAACAGAGGACAAGCATGCTATGGTACAAACTTTATAATCTGTCATGCAGACACACTGCCTGGAGAGAGCCTTTCCTGAGCGACTCAGCACTGGGAAATGGCAGTTTCACATCGTCAAGGATTTCAAGCGGATTTAAAGCAGATTTATTTGTTAAATCCTAATAATGCAAATAAAGTCAGATGCAAAACTGGCATAAGTCACTACATATGGAAAAACCTGCCCACAACCCCGCTTCATGAAAGCCTGTTACCAAACTACAAGCCTGTACAGTTACCCTTTTCCTCCTTCCCCATCCCCAGGAAACTGGGTGTGTGAGGAGGACAAGACTGGCTCAGCTGCCATTTCGGTAACTGATCTCTCTCCCAGTAAAGGTCCTTCTAGGGATACACCTTTAGGGGTTGGAATTGCTTCCCTTTTGAAAGCAAACCCCTAACAGAGAGGCTGCAAGTCCCCCTGTAAACAGCAAGGACTTTGGAGGCTCCAGTGACACCCCCAAGTCCCACTTGCACACTTTCCCTCATGTAAGCAATTTTAGATGCTTAAAGACCTGCTCCCTACCTTAACAACACTAAAACTGTCCAGAGAATTTTCTTTGATTTCAAGCAACACTTCCGATCCCTGAATCTTCAGCCAACTGGTACTTTTTCATAAGCTAAGCTTTTCTTGGTGAACTACTTCCATTTTTGTTCTAGAGAAAGGGACATACACACCTCGAAACAAAAGACCCCAATGGGAACGACATATAAATGTACAGCACAAAGAAATAAGCAAGAGAAAAATATTTTCCTTCTGGCTGTTGCTACATTTTTATTAACACTAAGTATTGTTTTAACACCTACAAGTAGAAAACAGCAACTCCTAAAGGAAAATACTAAGTGTTTCTGTACAAACCTATATTAGTAGCTACATTCCAGACACTGATTAAATACATCCTGTAACAATAAAATCCTCTTCTGACTTACAAATAAGGACTTGAACCAAAACGTACTATCAACTTTGTGTTTGGTGTGTCCTTCTGACAACTGCTCCAGAACTAGCCTTCCTATGGCTATTTCTTCCCAAGCTCTCCATCCCAACCCAGTCCCTGGCAGAGCTGTGTGTTCAGCAAGCTCATGCTGCGTGTCAGATCCCCAGAACATTTGAGAATTATACTGCGTTTCAGCCTGTCCACTAGAACGCCCAGCATTTGCAACAAGAGAGGCAGCAGTCATTTACACACACGTCAGGAGCAGCACTTGCCCTGGAAGTGTGAGGGAGGATGCTCACATGGCAGGCAAAGGGCTAACAACTTACCCAGGACTACTGGAAGCAGAGCACAGCCAGGTCCTCACAGCTCCCGGTATCCCACTCCTCACTGAGCACACCAACTGTGGACCCAGCTTATACTGTGAGTATGGCCAGAGCTTATGGAAAATATTGCATGCTCCAAGCCTGAAGACCATGCCTCCTCCATCCACCAGCTCAGGCCATGAACCACAAAATGTTCCTGACCTCCAAACCCACCAAAACACTCCTGCAGAAGGCAGCTGCTCAGAAGCAAGCGCTGCTCTACCGTGTGACCAAGCCTGGAGGCATAATGTGCCAAAACATGCCAGGTAATGCAAACTAGAGCAAATCTCCTTGGAGCCTTTGGTAACTGCCTCAAATGCACAAAGATCCTCACAGGTAAATGGAGCACAAGAACTTTTGCAGTGTGAGACACAAGGGCTGCTAAGGTCAAGGTGCCCCTCAGGTGTGTGATGACACACTTGGTTATTAAACCTAGACTTCACTGGTGTTTTCAGCCCTGGCACTGAGCGGCTCAATGAGCAGAGAGCAAGTAAAGCACAATTAGTGGGAGGCAGGCACTGATCCTGCCCTACACGCTGTCAAAGGCTTCCCATCTGCATTCCAAGGCTCCCCAACACCTTTGTGAGTCGGACCTTTGGCTTCTGCTATATCTCAGTCCTGCCCTGCCTGCAGTGTCGCGACAGTTTAATTAAAAGCAGGAGCCTGCAAAGCTGGAGCCAGGCTGGGGAGTGCTGTTGGGATCACATCCGGCTCTGGAGTCTTGGGACGAGGCAAGGCTTCCATTTCTTCAGGTAAAGGGACCGAGCTGCCTTGGAGCTGTGAGATCAAGACTCCTGGCATGTGCCCAGACAGTCCAAGGACTAAAACAAGGAAACTGTCTTCCCAAATGACAACAATACTTCAAAAAGTGCTTGGGAAAAGCCGGAAGCTAAAAACATCTCCCTGTGTTGTTTCCCACGTCTTGTTTGGTGCATGCAGAATTTCTGTAGCTTCTGAGTATTCTGCCTAGAACCCAGTGCCATTCTGCCTAAGGGCCAGGCTTTAGGAACTAAGTGGGACACTTCCAAACATTCCCCTGAGCTAATCCAGTGTTATTTTTCCCTCAGCAGCCCGCTGCTCACAAGACCATTGGCAGAGATTTGCAAACCACTGGCATTCATGCACATTCTTTGGACCCATGTTCTTCCAAATTCATAAATTATTCCATACATAGGCTACTGCAACATCCATTAGCTCGGTGGAGCCCTGCTAAAAGGTTAAACCGGAGCCAATATCCACCCCCACGGATTAATTAATGTTGGCCACCACATTCTGCTTCGACTGTCCACCGCAGTCATGTTTGCCCTTTGAAGGGAAGGCAAAAGCAGATGGATACAGACTTCATTTTAATTTCTACCCTCCTGTTGAGACTTGTGCTGTAGCAACCCAGACCACTGCTTTTAACAGAGCAGTGTTAAACAAAACCCACACTTCTAATGTTTTTCTCCCAGAGACCCCAAAAGTGAATAGAATGAAGTCTCTATTGTACTACGTTCCTGGACAGTCCAGCTGCTCAGACTTGTCCTGGTCAAGCTAAACTCAAACCTGGTAAAATTCAAAGTCTTGCAGCCTTACGAGTACAGACAATACATGCTGCACTCCACTTGGTTAAACCCATTGCTCAAGGGCAACTGCTGGAACAGAACATTTTGCAGGGCTGTTTAGCTGAGTAACAACAATAAGCAAGAGGATTTACCATTAGCTTGCACCTCCCACAGTTACTTTACGCTGTAGCTTAGTATGCTCAGAGCACTGGGATTTCTCCTCCTGGAAGCACCGGGATAGGCAGCAGGGCATGTGAGGTATCCATCCGTAAGCCAGGCACTGAACTGTTTAGCTTGGCCAGCACACACTACACAACAGCTGAGCACGAGTCCTGCACAGAGCAGGAACCAGTGTGACAGATGAGCAGCGTTGCTGCTGAGTGAGCTCCACTGCACCAGGCTCTCGCTCTCTGCAGCAGCAAGGCTTTAGAGACCTGACAGAGCAGGTAAAGCCTGTCACAAATTCATGGAGACAAACCCAAGGATTCAGGAAGACAAACATACCCGAAGGCAAATTAAACCTGCTCTGAGCAAGAGCTCCCTGCAGAAGTCTAGGGAAGATTAGTTCATATGAAGGAGCTCCCTGCTCTGACATGCTCTATGACTCCAAGTGCTGCAGAACTGCCTATCCCAAATCTGGGGCACAACTCCCATGTGCAGTGCACGTTTTTGCCCTTGGCTCCAGTTATTTAATGAGAGATACCAAAGCAAGGGATCTGCTGCTGCATATTCCTTATTAACACTGCAGCCTCCACCTCCACATTGCTGGGGTCTGACAGGTAAATAAGTAACTGCTCCAGGAACTTGGGAAGCCTTCCAAGAAGAAGGCTAATGCCCAGCTCTTCCTCTCCACAGCTGTCCAGGAGAAACTGGGTTTGTCCATGGTTAAGGCTCCCACTCTGCACAACACACACCAACCTGCAGCAGGCCAGCAATGCATGCCGACTCCAGAAGAGCCAGCACAGGCTGGAGCAGCGCTTCCCTGGGCACATGAGGTTTTAATTCAAGTTTTCTCAGGTCACTCTGTAGCCCTAAGGCTGCAAACTGGAGCATAAACCTCAAGAGTGGACTTGCACAACCTTCCTACTTACACAGTACCCTGGAGGATGGCACATATGCAGCCACTCCCACCCTCCTTCCTACCACTCAGCACCACTAAACTCTGGACACTGGGCCATGACCCTTCTCAGCACTAAACCAGGAATAGCAGGCCCCTGCCCTCAACTGCTTCCAATTGCCAAGATGATACAGCGCACACACACTCCAGAAAAAGTCCCATTTACCACAGCCAGTGTGAATTCAGACAACATTCACGCACTCTTATCTTGGCACTCCTTAACGTGGATTTTACAAGGACACCAACCACCTACTTCCTGCCAGAAACATGGACTGTTTTCTAGCCTGTGTGAACTTTATACTTCCCTTCAAACCGCAACCAGGACAGAACATAAGCTGTATCACAGCTAGCCTGGATTTGTACTTCTAGCCTTCTGGCTCATCCTACTGCAAGACTGGTTAGGCTATGAAAAAAATACTGCTTCCCTCAGGTTATATCAAAACCTGGTAATGCACACCCCATTGGAAAAATGTTCTTCTGAGCTGCATTCCTGGCAAGACCAAACCTGGAGGAAATGTAGCCATGTATAGAAACAGACAGGAGTCACACATCAGACTACAATTTCAAGTAATGTTTTGTTTTAAAACCAAAACACCTCAGGCTTTCATGTTTAAAGAGTTTTGGGCTACAACAGAGAAATTAACTATGTCATAGGAATGCTCTATGTGAAAATTGCCCTCAATTGCACTAATGTAAACCCAGAGAAACAAGGTCAGAGTCACTCACGCTGCTCACTTTTAAATCCTTCCTCCTTATTGTTGTATCTCCTTGAAAACAGAACTTGCCTATTACCTTATTTGAATAGTTATTTTCTTGCAAGTGGTTTTAATTAAAAGCATTAGTCTGGTAATGCCTCTGTGCCACAGGATCTCACTCCATTTGGTGCGAGGTCTGCAAAGGTGGCTGTGCTATTAATTCACTGATCACAGCTTGGCATCTCACAAAACAAGGGAGGGAGGGAATTATCCTCTGCTTTACACACAGAGAAAACAAAGGCACCACCAAAACAAAGGCAATTGCCCAAGACCACCCACCAAATCAGAGGCTGGAACACTCACGGCATGCCAGCCACACAAACCCTAATCCCAAGTGGCTCTTGTAATTAATGCTCTAATAATTAATAATTGCTTATCTCCAAATGCTGGATAACAAGACTGATTTCCAGCAGGGTGAACATCCAGCTACCTGGAAACACGCAGCCCAAGGTCCCCTGACAGCACTACTCAATCAAATATCAGAAACCGAAGTGAATCGTTCTAATTGTTCAGTGACCATCAAGTGTGCATCCCAGAAGGAGAGGCACTTCTCCCAGAAGCTGTTTATTTTATTATCCACTTTCAGCCAGCTTCTTTGTAACTCAGAGCATCAGGAGGGTTTACCATGGCCTGGCTCGGGAGCTGCCCCTAGCAGACACTTCCATGCAGGTTCTCCCCAGCATGAAGCAGCTCCTGGCTCTGGTGCCACTTTCCACCTCCATAGGACACCAGGGACTTGTTTTGCCATGAGCAAACCCTTCCCTTCCCCACAAGACAAGGGGAGGGGAAGGAAAAAAAAAAAAAAACCAAATTAGGTCAAATGCTCCTGAAAAACAGCAACTACTTTATACATAGTGATAGCACTGCAGTGTCATTTAATCTCAGCTTGCCATTGTCAGATATCAGCTGAAATTCCCTGCTTTGCTCTGGCTGCCATATTAAAGTACCATGTATTTAATATTAATGAGGCAGATGAAACAGAATGAAACTAGGCTGGCATTCTCTGTGATAAAAGACAGTTTGTGGCAGAAAAGCATTCATTTAAAAGCACTAGGGATTTTCCTTGGCTTGGAAGTTACATACAATATACAGGAAACCAACCAAATCCTTTTCAAATGTAATTAAAAAATCTTAATCTTCTGTTCCTATAAGCTAACAAAGCCATTCATTGTTTCTTCTGTTAAAAAAACATAACAGCAGCAGGTTGAGTTACCTGGCCACAACTATGGGAAGCTTTACAGATAAAATGATTCAAAAAGAACTCAAAAAATTACTTTTCCTCCCCCCTCCAGTGTCCATATCCTTGTACTTACACGCAGGTAAAAATTCTGAGAGCTCAGAATTCTGCCCAAAAACTAAAATGCACAATGAGGTCTGCCAAAGCCCAGCCTGGACATGAAACAGATTGGAAGGAGGAAAAAGCAGCAGCCAATGGATGTGGCGGTGAAGTGGTGTGATTTATCACCAGCGCAAGTCACCAGACGATCTGGCAAAATCCCTGCTCCTCTGGGGGTCTTGACATGAAGATTTGAGGGCTGTGCATATGTTCGGTCCCAGATGGCTGCGTTAAGCCTCATAATCACTCCTGGCATTTAAAGGCGAGCAATACCTGCTCACAGTATGACAACCTAATCTCTTAGCTGTAAAGGCTGACAATAAATGAGCACTGTCTCCAATTATTTAATTCAACAATTTCTGACAATACCAGTCTTCACACCTCAAACTAGGAACAAAACAACAACAAAGACTAGTGAAATACCATTGGTCATGTTGTTTCCACTTTCATTGTTCAGATACACAAGAAATGTGATTCTATCAATTAAAACAAAAAGAGACAGAGAAAAGAAAAATCTTGAATCATACAAAGAAGCAAATCCAACTGCATTTATGCATCACTTTTTTACTGGCGTTTCCTGGTGTACTTTTCCCACGATGTGGGGAAATCCATGTTACTGCACAGAGATGTATGTCAGTGATAACCTGACACCTTCACCTTTCCAGGATGAAAATGTCTCATTTCCAAGATAGTCTGTTGTCTGCCAAATTTTGTCCCAGAAAAATTAAGCCAGGACCATTAGCCTGACATTCTTCATTCATTTGAAAGCAGTCAAAAGCTCCAGGCTGACTCAGACTGGAGGAGATGGGTTTTCATAGGGATTAAAAGGAGATGATTTGTGCACTTCAAAATACAAAGATTTGGTCGTGAGAACCTCTATCTGGAAGGCTAAAAGCAGCCCTGCAATTCCACCTCTCCTGCAGTTCTCACTCTTGTATTTCCCTGCAAATCAGTCTCCCTGCCGCACTGTGGAAGAGGGAAGCATAAGCTTGTGCAGTCACCAAGCAAACCATCTACCCAACTTGCTCCTCTCTCACCTTGATTTTCTCTTCAGACAAAAACAGAGGCTGCCACCACCAGACTGCCAGAACCTTAATTCAAGCCGTGCTCACACACTCACACAAAGCATTTTCCACCCTTGGTGCATTCACCACATGTCTGGCCAATAGTTTCTGTTGAGCATCTTGCTTACAGAGAACACTGTAAACTCACTTTACACCCAATGAGCCCACCGTGGAAACACCCAGATCTGGCAAGACACCTTCAGAGGCAGGGACAGCCCTAAACAATCCTGCAAGTCATTCACAAAAGATGCCCTTCAGGAATCAAACCACTTTCTCGTTTCCACACCCATCGTGTGGGAGAAGTTAGTATAATTTCTGAATGAAATACATAATATCCATGCAGATTTCCAGGAACAATTTATACTAGAACTACTGTTGTGCACAGGAATCCATTCTCAGGAACTCCTGGCAAAGCAGACAACTGTGGCAAAACCAAAATGTTTCTGAAACAAGTCTTTTTCTATTAGCTTGTGCCAAGTATTCATGACCAGATCTGGTAAAGAAATAACTTGCAATTACAGTACTTCAAGAACATATTTCCAGCAGCTAGATCCCATCTGAAAATAAATCTGGGATGCACAAGCAGTAACAGAATATCCAGTTAGACAATAGAAAGGTCTAGAGAAGCTATAAGCTGAGATGGAAGAAAAAAAAACCCAACTCCCCAAAATAGTAGCAGTCTGCACTTTGACAACACTGTATGTGGGATGCTACTACAGAAAACAAAAAGCTTAAGCCTGCAAGAAAAGATTCAGCTCCTTCCTATCTTGAGCAACTTCAGAAGCTCTAACTGCAAATTCAGATCCTAAGGCTACTTTCACCACTTTCCTAAACACAGACATAGACTGTATTTTTAAGTAAGGAGTCCCAAAAATAGCCCAAGACTTATAAATCAGAGCTCAGCAAAATACCTGTACTACGAAGGAAAAGGCAATAATGGCCTCTGGGCTACAGCTCATGCCAACAGGACATCACTTACATGGGAGGTGCAGAGCACTCCGTAGGGATAAAGCTCCCAGAAGGGCTAAAGGAAAACTACAGGGAGCTGCTCCTCCTTCTCATGGCTCTTTCTCCATTGCCTCATGCCTGGCCAAGTGGACCTTGCCTAACCCCCATCAATCACACCTGCCTGAGCTGCAGACAAGAAGAGTTAGGCAACTCCTGCAAGTCCTGCCCATGTGCCTAAACCAAGCATGCATCATGGTGTAGGATGAGGAAAGGCATCCAGATGGGATGAGGCAGCCAAGAAGGAGCATCTCCTATTCCCACCACATAGCAGAATGCAAACTAGTACTTATATTACAGGAATCAAGAACAACATTAAGGGTTAGTTTTTGTTACTGCTGCTCCTAGGTAAGAGAGCAAGACCCTGAACTTGGTTTCCTGGCTCTGCTCTGGAGCGCTCTCCAGCAGAGTTAACACTGAACTCTCACCACGCTGTGGTGTTTGTCTGAACCATTATTCCGCATCGCTTACTACAGTAGGCTGGAGAGCTGCTCACAGAGCTGGAAGCGAAGGCAGCTAGAGAGTGTACCTAAAAAAAGCTTCATGTACTATGGGGAGGCTTTTTTGTTTATTTTTAAATCACCTGGTTGCATACAACCATTCTACACTGAAGCTGCTCCTGTACCTTTTCCAGCAAGAGCCACTGTGGCTTACAGGACTGAAGCCTAGGGCCAAACCTCACCAAGGACGAGGCCGGGAAAGGCAGGAGCGTTTGCCAAGCCATCAGAAGACCCTGTCTCCTTGGCATCTCTCCTGCAAAGCAAGCCACAAGCTACTGAGATCATGACCATGCTCTCAGAATTACCCCAGGAGGAAGTGCCTTTGAAAGAGAACCAACAACCCTCAAATGGCTCGAGAGCGGGCAGCCAGCCAGTCAAGCCTTCTCTCTCTCAGGGTCTGCAGGGGTGGGAAGAGGACATATAAAACATGCCTCAGCTCTGAGTAAATACTTTACTTCTCAGATTCATGCTGCTTACTTAACTCCTATCATTATTTTAGGGGCCCTACTCAGATACTCAAAATGATTCCCCATCATCTCGTCTACACAAAGTAAGGACTTTCCAAGTACTCCATCAAATCCTGACTCCAGGTCAGCTCCCTTAATGCTGGAAGAGCTAGAAGCCCTGAGCATGTGGTGGGCTGGACACATAACCTGTCCCACAACCAAGGCTGTGCTGAAAAAAGGCAAGGAGGAGGCAGGTTCCCACCATTGTTAACATCAACAGGAGTAGCAAGAATTGTCTGAAAGAATTTCCTACTGCAAACAAGGCACCGAGGTGAATAAAGGAAACTGAAGAGGTCACAAACTAAAATACAGTCCCCCATGTGCACCACCCAGGTCTGCTTCCCTGGTGAAGACAGCTGAGTCAGGCCAGGCCCAGGAAGCCCCACTCAGCAGCTGAAAGCAGGCAGGGAAGCCTAAACCTGCACCCTGGCCACCTCTGCAGCGCCACCCAAGCCCACAACATCACATTCACTGTGAGAAGAGTCTGCAGCCCTGCAATGCTGCCTGGAGCACACACAACAGCAGGGACAGCTCAGCCTGGGAGTCAACTCGGAAGAGGACAAGCTGCAGAGCAGCCAGGGCACTGCTGACACTCCCTGCCCTCGGGTCCATGCCCAGCCTGCTGCTCCCCCAACCATTCTCAGTCTCAGCTCTACACTTGCAACAGCTCTTCTCCCATCCAGTCACACCCTTGGCAGTGAAGATGACCAGACACTCTTTACAGAGAGCACAGAAACACTCACAGAGACAAGAGGGCACCCCGTTTCTTTGTGCTCATCCCTCGTGCTACCTTCCCATCTCTCCCTCCTTCCTCCCCTCCATGGAAACCAGCAGTCTCTCATTATCAAATATTTTTAAAACAGATGGAAGAATACGCTGTGCTGTTTTAATCTCTCAGACAACATTTTCTATGGTTCCCATGTAAAATTTGCATTCCAGCTTCATTTTCTCTCAATTTTTGTTTGCCTTCGAGAGGGGTGCACATTAGTGTACACATTTGAGTAAACATAAGTCTCACTCCTTTCACGCAACCAAGCTCTGATCCTGTAAATATTTAGGATAAATACATAAAGAGAAGGGTAGGGAGGCCAGAGCCCTATTCCATGCTCTGAGCCATTAAGAAACCACCCCACACTGGTCAAGACGCTGGGAATTAACCCAGGAGGAAGAAAGGGGTCCCATATCTAGCACATCTCAACAGTTTCCATACTGCAAGTGGCTTATGTCACACGGAGCCCAGATGACCATATGCATCCTCCCAGCCTGGTGCATGTTTAAGCACATGCATGGCTTTCATCAGCTGAGAGCTCCCACGGCAGCTCCCAGCACCAATCCTGCCAGAACTTTGCTTATGCATACCTTTACATTTACATACCCAGATCCATCTCCATTAAGTCAAATGAAATTACAGGCAGCACATTACACATGTGCCCTCACATCTGTGGGATCAGCGCCTAAAAATGAAAGCTGCCCATCCTACCACAACACGCCCTGCTCAGCTACAATTAAACACAGACACTTCTGAGCAGTTTGCTGAAGTTATTTTTTATGCATGCTTTTACAATTAACATAATGTCATATCCTGCCAGGATGTAAAAGGTTGTGACTCAGGAATGTTATCATGGTTTTAAGTCAAACTGACTCGCTTTTGGTTTCATTCCTTTCCTTTCCCCTTCCTTTAATTCTCTCTCCAACAAGGCGCACGCCACTCAGGGCTCAATCAGATTTTGTAACAAAGTTGCAAAGGCAAATCTTCGCCAGTCTGTCCCTAACTTATAATTAACTCGTCTTCCGACTCCCTGCCACCCTCCCAGCAACACAACAGCAGCATGAGCAGTGGGCGCAGAGACGATTAGATAACAAGGTACACAAGACACAACACCCCCAACATCTCCTGACTGTCAGCCCGCTGTCTTTCTTCTCTTATCACCACAAGATAAAACAACTCTTCTCCAAAAAGCACCGTCTCCTGAAGGTGAAGGGTCTGCCCCCAGGCTGCTTGTGAGGAAGTGCCCTCATCCTTCCCTCTCCCACGTGCACATGCTTCTCATGCTGAAGCTTTATCCTGCAGTTAGTCTCCCCCTGGACTGGACTCAGCAGCACACAGATAGCAATTTGGTTTTAAACGGTGCAAAACCCTCTGTGGATGCTGTTTTGGGATTGCTTGTGGACTTGGATTAACCAAAAACATGAGAGGCTGAGTAGCAACATGAATTTAACATAATGACAAAAAAAGAAAGCAAAACACATACTCAGGAACAAACAACAATCACATCTTGCAATAAGCCACGCTCCTAAGCCTATTCATGTTCTGAGATTACTTCTCCACACAAAGCCAAAAGACTGCTTGGCAATACCCTTCAGCCTGCCCTAAAAACCAGCTGAAGCTGTGATTTCAATGCATCTTCTTACACTGAGGGACAAACGTCAATTTCTAAGCATGCTTTAGACCTTAAGATCAAGGAATCATTTCAGAAGAAGCTTTACAAATAGCTGCTATAATTTATAGGCATTCTCTTAATAAACATCAGCTCTTATTTTGCTTAGTAGCATAACTTCCCCACCTCCAGTAACACCATTAACCCCATCTCCATACATCTGCTTTGCCACATCAGAGGGCTCATACAGCGCTGCAGAGCCATAAGCACATAATAAACGCCAGAACAAACTGTCTCATTCTGGTCACATCTTAAGCGCAGACCATTTTCTTATTGTGAGAAGGAGCCACATTTAAGTCCTCAGCTCATGGGCAACATCTGTGTTACTCGCAAGCACTGAAAAAGTTGCCGGGAAGTCGGTCAAGTCTCTCCCTCCCGCCGCCGACGATGCACAAAAGTGCATTCAGACTGGTCACGGTAGAGTTTCATTCACGTTTCTTCAAGCTGGATGCAAGAGAGACTTGCCTTTTTTTTTTTTTTTCCTCCCCTCCATGAACAACATCTGTTAGTTTTTGTGGGATTGAGCTTTTTTCCCCTTTCCCTCTGTAGAGGGGAAATCTTTTGTCTTTCTCAACATGGACGTAAAGAAAGACTCCCGGTCACCCCATCCCGAGAAAAACGGTCACGCTGGAAAATGCGAGACACGCGTGCCCCTCGGACGACTTTGGCTCCGGGACTGCCGCGCCTCTCCCGCCGCAGCCCAGCGCCTCTCCCCGAGGGATGCGGGTTCGTCCCTGCCGCCCGGCTGTCCGTCCGCCCCGCACGGGGCACTGCCCGGCCCGCTCCCAGCCCTTCCCATCCCTGGGAAGCGGCGGGGCAGGCACACTGGCGGCACGGCACCAACACCTCAAGCCCCGGCGGGCGCAGCTCCCGCCGCCTCCCCGCTGCCCGTGCGGCTCGGAGCGCGGGGCTCCGGGACGAGCCGCCCGCCGCCGCCACGGCCCCAACGCGGTCGCGACCCGCGGCCCCGCAACGGGGCCGAAAAGTTTTGCGCGGGCCGCCCCCGGGCCACGGGAAGGGGCAGAGGCGGCTGCGCCCCGGGGAGCCCCCCGCGCCCCCGCAGCCCCGGGCACCGCACCCCTGCAACCCGCGGCTCGGCCCCGCGCTCCCGCAGCCCCCCCCCCCCCCCCCCACCCCCCCCCGCCCCCCCCCCCCGCCGG